>CM070080.1:34930434-35426783 GCA_036250285.1 Pyrocoelia pectoralis
TTCAGCTGGTCGGTTACAGCCGTTTGAATGTTTTCGAGTGTCCCATAATGAGGTTTTTTCAATCTCGGGAAGAGAAAAAGGGTACAAGAAGTCCACTCAGTCTCAGGCTAATAAGGAGACTGAAGAACCACAGATAATTTTCAATAGATTCAAAAAGTCAATGCACCTTTTCCTCCTGATGTCCTTTTGGTCTTGCAAATTTTTGGCATCCCCAATTCATTGGTCAAAATCTGATGAACGGTGGTGTGAGTCAAATTCATCCGATCATTCTGACTGTCAACCGATCATCTGAACGCACAATATCTGTCGACATTTTCGTTAGTTCTTGCAGATGGAGGCCTTCGTGGTTCATCTTAAATCGACTCTCTTCTTTCTGAAAATGCCTTAAACCACCGAAAGCTTGGGTCCTTGATAAAACACTGTCTCCGTACGCCTGCTGATGGTTGCTCGAAATTGATTAGAACGCACTAGAAAATACTGTTTCACGAAAAAAATCGCTACGGACAAGAAACTGACTTTAGCGAGTTGAAACTCGTGCTGAAGACGTATCACATGTTCACCTGCCCCTCCTCCAAGTCCCGCGTCCCAAGTGTCTCCAGATCGAATGCTACGTTGCCAGTTTCATTACTTCATTTACACACCTCGTAAATGCGGGCTACCATTAATTTACATTTTACATTACCTGATGTCCTTATTGCATCTCTCAATACGTGCTGTACTTTCTGGGAGTAATTATACTTATTTAGTTAGCCCTCCCCACCCCACTCCATGCCCAATCGAAAATTACATTGAAACTTATTTCATAATTAAGTGGTAATTAAAATGCGTAAAACGCCTCTCTTTTTCCTTAAAATTCTGCCACTACAACAGGTCTTGGTTCATACGATGCTGTGTCGATACCATTCACGGAAATTATTATCCTAGAATTGATGGTTTCTTCAGATGTAGACATACGATGTGGAGATTTCAATTGATTATAATGAGAATAACCTTCTCTACAGTCATGAAGTGAGGTTCAATATAAGCAAAGAACAAAGCAATTTTTGAAGAACTGCAGAGGTGACCGGAATCAATTTTGGAATTTTATGTGACATTTTCACTCCGGCATCCTGTATTTCGAGATCTCCAGTTTCCTCAATTGCTGCCCAGCAATCTCAAACGTCTGATGCAAACTGATGGACATGGTCAGGTCATCGCGCTCCCCAAATACGGATTTCACTATCAATCATTGTTTCGGAGATTTGCTCTTTAAAAAGCGGAAAAAACGTTCAATTAAGTCGTTCTTTTCAATGTTTAACCGCTCGTCTAGAAAATTGATCAACCGTAACACTATTTTTTGCCGGACTGTTGGCCATGAACGTCCCCCAGTTGTAACAAAGGAGTACTAAATTTTTTGTCTTTTCTCTGAGCTGCTCCATTCGAATCGCTGTCATCCTCAACATGAATTTCATGGTGGCTGTTTATTCAGGCCTCTCCAGGATCCGATTCCATCAGTTTTAATATTATAATAGGTTTATTCTTTTCAGATTTTTTTTAAAGCTTCCGCTCCTGGTGTTCTCTACATTTTTTTAAAGAAATCACTTTCGTTTTTCAGCACGAAATTCGCTTGGATTGAATGTATTTGAGTGAAATTCCAAGTAAATTTGTCCTTTTTTTCAAAGAATCTTCCTAGAATTGAGTTTTTTGCGTGTACGTACTCGACACATTCGTATGGGGAGGATGACGGGGGGTGTGTGTCTTCTCAGAATTGCCCACCCAGTCGAAATTGCTTAAAAAATGCCCTGGTGTACAGTGTACACTGATCATTAGCATCAACACCACCCATGCCCTTATTCTGAACTAATTTGGTTGATTCACATCGACTTTTTGAAATAGCTGAACAGAATCATCCGATAGTACAGACGCTGTGGTCATTAGCTGCAATTTGTTTTTATTATCATATAAACTGTCATATTTTGCCCTTTTCTCATTTCTTTAACACATCCTACAGGGTGTTTCTGTCCCTCCCTTGAAACCTCGTTATTTCAGATTGTTTAATAAACTAGTTAGTAGAGCTTACAATACCGGAAGAAATTTTGAATACCGGTTTTCGGTATTCAATCAAGTGAATCCCGGTATTGATACCGGTATTGACTTTTTTTCTGCTGAAAGTATAAAATATAAATAAAAAACGCATAGCTTAGAAAGTCAAAGTTCAAAATTCCAAATTCAAAGTATTCAAGTTATTCAAAGATGTGAATATAAAATGTAAATTTAAAAAATTCACATAAAATTCAAAAATTTCGAATTCAAAATAGAAATTTGAAATAAAAAATTGAAACTCAAAATATTAATGCTACTTAAAGTTAAAAATTGAAATTAAATTCGAAATTGAAATAATGAATTCGCATTTATAATTTTGTAAATTCATAGTTCAAAAATTAAAACGTAATAAACAAAAATTGGCAGTGTCGTTTGAAAATCAAGTTACCGTTTTTAGAACGTTGTCAATTGACGTGTAGTAATTTCTCCGACACAAGAAGATTTCGGATTTGACCGCCCGATTTAGATAGTACAATTCATGTTTTAGTGATTATCGCATCGTCACGACCTTCTAAGCTTTGTGATCCCTGCGATATACAATTTTTGGACACATGCGGCCAAACGATTCGTTTTAAGTACTATGTGTGACACATAAAGTCGCACTAGAATTGACCAAGGAATATACAGAGGGTTCCATTAAAAAATACAACTTTGATATAATCATCCTGTATACTTTGCGATTCAAGTGAAAATATTTTAGATTACCATATCTCATGAACGAACTTTTCGAAATGTTCATTAATAAACCCGCAGCATCCACAGCAGTATTAACCCACCCTGTATACATACAATATTTGCACTAGTTATAAATATAATTGATCCAAAATATTTTCTATTAAAATAAAATTAAAGTAATACCGAAATACCGGTATTTACGTATGAATGCTGCATCGATTTTGTCAGGGATCCCGGTTTTCGAAATTCCGGTATTGTAAGCTCTACTAAACAAGGCGGTCATTAGAATCCTTTACACTTTACAATAAAGAGAACACAACTAAGCGGTTGGTTTATTCCGCCGATTTTTTCAAATTTGATACAGTAGATATTAGTAAAATAATAATAATAATAATAATAATCATGTAAATTGCAAAGAGATCAGTTCTTGAAGCCGAAACTACTCGAAGGAATTGGGTCGCCGAATAGTGTCTATATTTGACAAAAATTTCACCAGTTGCTAGTAATTGATGAAATATAGGTACTTGCTAAAAGTTTTGATTGGGCAGCTCCATTGAAGACCTAATTTTTGAACATTTGATTGTCGCATATTATCATTTACTTGCAAGTATTTTGTATGCCCTTGTCATGGATGTTTTTGTACCCTTCCATCGAATTATTTGCTGCAATGAGAAAATTTTAACCAAATTCCTTTTTTCATTTATTTCTATCGATAATAGTCCTTGTCAGATGAAATAAAAATGTTATGAACACTACATCTTACAGAAGAACAAAAGAGAGGCTTTGCGACATGATGTTACCCACTTATAATCCACCCTCTTTTGTGTAACGAAATCATACTGTGACAATAAAAATATATAACATCCTTTTCCTACACAGTCGTGTCCGAACAAAGTGTAAAATCAGCTTACGGTCTAAAGAAAAATAACATACTGTAGTAAAAAATTTCATTTGTTTTGTTATTCGGCCTAAAATGTCATCTGCGACCAGAATCCTATAACTTTCGATATGTAATAGGACACACTCTTCGATTTTCCGCTCTGAATAAATTTTTTGGTAAAGCACGCACGGCTAGTACAAGATAGAAAAATGCTCTTACGAATGGAGAATTTAACTTAAACTTTCATCCTTTGATGTTTGATTTAGTTTTCGCCGAAAATCCAATTTTCAATTCAGAAACGTAGGTTTTTTTTCTCTTTTAACAAGTGTTAAAATGAAAATTACGTGCTTGCACGCTACGTTAACAATTAAAAAAAAAGGGAATTGTTAATACGTATAATTTGTAGAAAGTTTACTACGGAAAGTATAATAATAATAATAATAGTTAATACATTCTTGTTTGTGTTATTACGTGCTTGTATTTCGTTTAAAAGTTGTTTATATGTACTGGTTGTAACTGTACCGGCTCGAGTGCTTCGTTGAAAGCGAAATTTCACTTACAGCTTTTCTTTCTTCTCTTGGCTTAAATTGTATAATCGTAGCGTGATTATAAATTCCGTTTTTGTATAAAAGACTTGGACGTTTTATTAAGCGCGATCTTTTTGTTAAATATGTTCGTTGAGTTTGCTTTTTCGACCACCATTCGACTAAACCATTAAAATACGGACACATCGTTAAATCTATTATTCTTTCCCTCTATTTTTTACGTATTGGATAAATCATTGCCGTCAATTTGTAAAATGTGTAAAACGCTTTACCCTTTTGAAAATATTCATTTATGTACGGAAAGTTGTTCGCAACAGAGCGATATTAAAAGTATAAGATTTAATAATATACAGGGTAGCCCATTAATGCGAGGAAATCCAGTATTTCATTCAATATACGGATTAAAAAATGTTTCAAGTACAAGTTGTAGGATAGGGACCATTGCATATTTATATATTTATAAACTTACAGGGTGCTTCGAATATTCGTGACTCCGTACCGACCTGTTTTTTTAAATGGAACACCCTATATTTGATGTTATAAAATTAATTTGAAATGTTCTTTGGTCTTCTGTGTAATATAATATGAAGTGATTATTGAGTTTAGCCTGCGAAATATTGAAAATAATAAATAAATTAACTCCACAAAATCTGGTCTAAACTCAAATAATCACTTCATATTTTGATGTTATATTCCGATTTCTCTCTTAAAATGGTGTATGTCCATATTTTTGTTTTTGTTTTAAATGCAAGCGTTTCCAAGTTGTAAATTTTTTTAGTGAACATCGTAGTCTGATTAAAAAATGCTTAGACTCGTTCAGTTTTGAAATGTTGAGTTAATTTTTGGGAACGCTGCATTTAAAACAAAAAACAAAAATATGGACATAGAGCATTAGCACGATTAAATTATTATTATTATTATTATTATTATTTTAAGAGAGCACTCGGAATATAACATCAAATATAGAGTGTTCCATTTAAAAAACAGGTCGGCACGGAGTCACGATTATTCGAAGCACCCTGTATGTTTATAAATATTTTACAAATGTACAATTGTTTGTATCCTCCAACTTTTAATTGCAACATTTTTTAATCCGTATGAAATATTGAACTTCCTCGCACTAACGGCCTACCCTGTATATTTCTAGCTTAAACAGGCCATGTGGGCCTTGAACTAAATTATTACACACTAAAACAAAACTTCTTCCATTCCAAGAAATATACACTAACAAGCTGTAATTGCTTTCTACCTTTTTGTATCCATTGCTACATTCCTCCAATGTCTGATAATTTTTTGTGGCAGATCGTTTTCCACCGCTTGTATCCATCTTATTCTCGACCTTCCTTTCTTTCTTCTCCAGGTCAAATTTTTCACATTTCTGTCGTTTTTTCATAATTGCTTTTCTCCGTACATGTAGTATAGCTCGTTATTCCGTTCTTCTTTCCCAGCCCATTATTGTCTTCTTGCCACAAAGTATTCTTCATCTGATTTTTTGGTTCATTGTCCAAGTTTCGCATCCATAAGTAACAGTTGGCCTTAGTATTGTCTTGTAAATCCTAAATTTTGTCCTTCTCGATAACTCCTTTGCCCTTAATATTTTAACCCTCTTTTTCTAATTACGGCTTCTAGTGCCAAATTAAATAACACGCGTGATAATGGGTCTCCCTGCCTTAATCCTTTCCCTATTTTAAATTCGGAACTATGGTTTGTTCCACCCTTGACTGCAGCTCGTGTGTTTTCTAGTGTTATCCTCATTAGTTTGATTAAGAGATATTATTTTGTACATCCTAGGAATTGTCATTGTCACCTCAAGAATTTTTATTTTTACCCCAAGAATTATTTTTTCTACCTTAGCTTTTAATTATTTTGGTCCCAAGATTTTTGTTCCCAATAATATTATATTAGCCCCCAAAATTATTAATTTAGCCCACATAATATTCTTTTGGTCCCAAAATTTTATTCATTTTACACCATGATTTTTATTCATTTTGCCCCAAGGTTTTAATCATTTCACCCCAAGATTTTTTTTATTTACTTATTTTATAGAAGTATTTGAAACTAAAAAAAAAATGCCACCCTAACACGTATATGCCATTGAGGCGCTTAGGTTAGCGGTAGGTTTAGTATATTTTTTTCAATGAATACAATGAAACAATCATCTGGAAAATGAATAAAAATCTTAGGGCCAAAAGAATGATTTCTGTGGGTTAAAATAATTAATTTTGGGAGGCTGATATAATCATTCTTGGCATCAGAAATCTTGGGACGCTAGATGGTACTACGTTAGATTATTGTAGAGAATAATATTTAGCTACATAGATATGTAGTGGATGTTTTTTTGTAATTAATTGGTATTGGGTTTACTGATGCAAATAAATTACTATAACTTAAATTATTTTAAAATTAAATACCAATTAATTATTTAATTCACGATCAAATATACTTTTTTTACTAACTTATGTTGTTATGTTGCAGTCTTTCCTTGGACCAAGACTCAAGGTCGCAAGACCAAGACTGGATGTTTTTTGTGTGTTGGTATAAATAAAATAAATAAATAATCGTTCGTATTAGAAAAAAAACTGCAAGAGTGTTGCGAGATAGTCTTGTCTTGTCGATGTCTTGCAGAGCTGGTCTTGCATCCAGTCTTGGTCTTACAACCTTGAGTCTTGGTCTTGCTAATGGCGTTGCTATCTTGGTCTTGGTCTTGCGAAACCAAGGCAAGATGCAAGACCAAGACCGATTTTGGCCATGACTACTGTTAACATATGTTCATTGCCTTAGTTACTTCGTTTCCACACCACCAGGGTTTGTGGGTATCATTTTGATGACATATTGTTGACATATCTTCTCTAAGGACACGTTCCGCAGCTAATAGGCGATTTCACCTCCGTGACTTTAAGAGATCAGGCGAATAACCATAAGTTGAACCTTCCCATTACGATTACAATCAATACTCAAAATAGGCTTGCTTATCCTTTTCTTACTTTCCTCCTTTTTCCTCGATAATTTCGCGTAAAAAATACAAATTTTCAAAAGTGTAAAATTTTTCTAAATGGGAATAGTTAGAGTTCCCATCCATATTAATAACTACGTTAGAATCTTATTGAACAAAAAAGTGATTATTTTTATAAACAATTTAATAATTAAAACAAAAGTTATGCCGAACAATATTGAACTCTAAATCAACGAATTTTTGACCTCAATTTAGTATACATACATACTAGCGGAACTGAAAAGGTAGATTTTACAAACTAACTAGGACCTAATGTACCTTTTGCGTGAAATGTAATGAGGTGCATAGACAGGTAATTAATTTCTACTTTATTATTATTATTAGTCTATGAAGAGAATGCAGAACCGCTTTGTTTTTTTTTGGAGTGAATTTTACACACATTTTAGAGCCGTACAAGTACAATGTATTTCTTTTATTAAATCTAATTCAATCTAGAAAATTAAACACGAAATTCTTGAATTCTCTGATCTCGTACAACTCATACAATTACATACTTACCTATCTAGGAATAAAAATATAGTTTGAACCAAAGTATTCTAGATATCGGGGTAATTTAGCAACGACGAAGAAATGTAAATCATTTCAATAGATAACGACACTCCCTTAGGGTATAACTATAAAATTTCATTTAGGTATCATCGATGCTGTTCTAGTTATCCTTGGTGGAAGCATACCAGAATGATTGACCCTACAATGTTGAGAAAAATCTAGCAGCGCGCTGTGATCAAATTCCTTACAAAACAAGGAAAAACTCAAAAATCGTCCATGAGTGGCTGTTTATCAAGATTCTGCTCCGTCATTATCCGCTGTTCAAAAGTGATCAAGTGAGTTTAAACGGGGCAGAGAAAGCATTGAAGACGACCCTCGCGCAGGTGGGCCGATTAGTGCCACTACTGACGACAATGTGAAAACTGTAGAAAATCTTGCCCTGAAAGATACCCGTATAAAAATCAAAATGTTAGCAGCTAAGCTATCTGCTGGTACCATTCACACTATTCGTCGTGATCATCTTAACCGGTCAAAGGTCAGTGCAAGATGGGTGCCGCGAAAGCTTACTGCGCCGTTTTTTTTAAGCTTTGTGGTGAAAATCCGGCGAGTATTTTCGCTCGAATTGTTACAGGAGATGAAACATGGGTTCATCACTGTGACCCTGAGAGCAATCAGGAGTCCATGCAGTGCCATAAAAAGGTGCAGAGCCACCAAAGAAGTTCAAAGTCACTCCATCGGCTGGAAAACTCAAGACCATACAGTGTTTTAGAACTCGAAAGAAATTCTACTGATTGAATACCTACACAGAAAGTATTACTGCCGCATCTTACGCTTACTCTGCGTAATTTTAGGGAAACAATTAAAGAGAAAAGGCGTGGAAAATTGACCGCAGATGTGCTGCTTCTCTACGATAACGCACCGGTTCAGACAGGGCATGTTGCCAAGGCTGTTGAGCGAGATTGTGGCTTTGAAGAATTCACCCATCCATCCTACATCCCAGACCTTGCCTCCAGTGATTACTTCGTGTTCCCCAATCTAAAAAAGATCGTGGAAAGCGTTTTTCTGACGATGAAGCACTGACGGCGGCAATTAACAACATTTTTGGGACAAGGAGGTTAATGAAAAGTTAATTTTCCGAGCAAACAAGTGTATTGAGGACATTGAGGTTATGGGGGACTACATTGAAAAATAAATTTTATTCAGAATTTTTTGCCTTTCCCTTCATACCTATACCGAGGATACCTTAAACTCCCCTGATGATGATATCTTTGGCATGCAACAAATCCCATTTCTCCTTGTAAAATGGGGTTGTCGTTTTAACATTCTCGATGAATGATGAAATCGCTATTCGTTTTTTCCCGGGATTTTCCACTCCACACTCCCTCTTTTTAATTCTGGGTCGTATTCCCCCGTTACGATATTTTTTAAAAACCTTAAGTTCTTTTCAGCCCTTCGAATAAAGTTTCCACGAAGCTTCTTTCTTTCTTTAAATCTTGATACTACGTAGATACTCGTCCAACGATGGTACATAACAAAAAAAAACTGCTTGGCCCAAAAAGTTGTGGAGCCGAACGAAAATTTGATTTATTGATCTAGAAAATACGTCATAAATGATCTGTGAAGTGCCATAATTACATAATTCTGAAAAATAAATATTTCCCCTTTATTATATTTATATGACTCGTGTAGCAATAAGCCACACAGGAGTTTATTTGCTTCCAAATATACCGTTTGCAGAAAAGCGAAATTTTCAGCTAAAAACCATGTTGATTATTCAGTGACAGTTTGTTGATTTAACCGTTGAATTTTATATTTGATCGTTACGTTTTATATAATTATGTGACATAGTCAATAAATTAGTAAAACAACTTTAAAATTCTAATTAGGTACTTTTTAAATACTTGTTATGACAGTGTTAATGCTAATTTTTTAATATTTTTATTCTTTTCTTTCAGGTGAGTGACAATTTTATTACTTCATTTTCAATGCACCGATCTGTTAGGTGAGTTTTTGTATTTTAAAAAATTATTAATATAATACACCCCATTCTTCCTCTTCACTTTTATGTTGTTACTTCGTCCATACAATCGTATTGCTAAACGGTTTACAAATAACGGAAGAAAAAACCGTTTCATAGATAAATTTACAAACTAAAATTGAGATGGTATGATCGATGTTTGCTCTTAATTTTTTTGTGTATCGCAGTTTCGTGAGTTGCTCTCTCACCATTTGAAATTCATTCATAGTATGTAATAACGTAAGTAGTTATTACAAAACATTAATTCTCAAAGTCACTCTAATTATTTTCTAATTATCCATATATGTACCTAAATAACAGTTTGCAAATAACCTACTTGAAAACAATGAATTTTTAATTAGTATTATGTTACGCAATCACTGTGAGTAAACAAAATTTAAAGATGTAATATGTATTATACATTTACTGCACGCGATTTGATTAATCTGAAAAGTATGACAATCATGATTAACATAAGATTTCAGTTAAACTGTCATCATTTAAGTATCTTCATGACTTTAACGAGTGTTAAATGTTAAATTTGATTAATCGTTAATGTAACTTTTATATTATATACGTATTTATACTAGTCTTTGCCACGGGCACCGAATAATCTGTGTTAATTAACTGAAAATGTTTATAAGTATCCAGGTTTAATTATTTAATTCTGAAAATCTGATAACTACTACTGAACCGTGATCATCTAATGCCATGATAAAAAATCTATTTATGACCGAAAAAAATAGAAAATATGACCAATAAAAACTAAAGAATTACTCCAAAAAAAAACTATTATATTATAATTATTATTATTATAAATCCTTTACTGGAGGCATTTTGCTCTTAACCTGGTCATACAGATGACTAGGAACAATAACTGACTACCTCACTTAACTAGTGGTTAATTTTTACTTATTTCACTAATTTCTTTTTTTTTATATTATATTAGTCTTTATTTTCTTTTTGTTGTTATATGTATTTCAAAATTGTCCATTTTTTGGTTGTAAAACTGTAAAGGACAATAAACTTTATTATTATTATTAACAGCGTGACAATTCCGGTTACCTGGAAATAGGAATTCCTTGAAAATTGGGGGTACCTATAGTATAGTATAGTAGAATCAAATACAAATAATGTCACAGCCTTCCGGAAAAGTGTAAAAAATGGTCAAATTTTTCAAAAATTTTATAATCTCATCTTTCATATCATAATAAACAAGTATAGGGGGAAGGTTTTGTGATACTTAATTCATCGATGATTTAAAAATTGCCAAAAAATGACCTCCCTAAAAATGTTAAGAAAATGCAAAAAAATGCTCTGCCGAATTGCTTTTATTTAATCCTTTTTTTTAAAGTCATACATTTTCATATCGTATCCAAGCAATGTTTCAACCTTCATGAGAAAAAGATGCAAAATTATTAATTACCTTGCCCTAGTAGGTAATTATTTAACAGATTAGTGGAAGTTTCATATTTTGCAATTTTTACAGTGACATAACGTTATGCCTATGCAATGTAGGACTTTTCAAGTCTGTATTTTAGGTTAATTAACAACATTTTCCCATAATTGATTAGCTAAACGATTAAAAATTAAAAGATTATTTAAAAAATATTCAATTTTTTTAATTCAAACGGAGATTATTTTAATGTAGGTACCTATAATAACTACATTAGAATAAATATTTTTTCATAGTTTATACAACGTTATAATTATTTTTAAATTGTCACACGCGGTTTATTTGAAGCAATTTTGTCGTAAATATTATTCCTAAAAATATTTGTGCTAAGATCAATAACTGAAAAGTTTTTTTGTGTGCGAAGTCACAAAAAAATGTTATAATTTAGTGTTGTATTAGTCAGGAATGTGTAATATCAAACTCCCATCTTCAGCATACATTATGGTTAGAAAATACAACAAATAATAACAAATTTGCTACAACCATGTTGCTTAAAAAGGTTATTATACAGAGTGATTCGGGAGGAAATGGAAATATTTTAAAAACACATGTCCAGGAAGCTAAAATAAACAAAATAAGTTCATATGTTCAAATCCGATTTTCATTTCCACTGATAGAGTGCTATCACGTTGTTTAAGAAAAGCTTGAAAAATATGGAATACAAGTTTAAGGGGGTAGATACGTATTTTTCATTGTATAGCCCCTATATCTTGCAGCTGACGCGTTCTGGTGCACATTCTCACCACAATAATTTCAAATAGTTATATGCGCCACTATTCCAATTTTAATTTAAATCGCCTGAAAATAAAAGCATATCCTCAATGGCGGATTTAGGGGGGATGTAAGGGCCGGTGCCCAGGGCGGCAAAAATTAGGGAGCGGCAAAATTACCAAAATTAATTGAAGGAAGGAGGCAATAATTTAACTACAGACTTTCTAATAATTTGCATGACCAATACCCAAAAATTGCCTTTGCCGCTTCTCGAGTATCGTCCAGATGTAGTATATTTTATTCATTTGCAATGCGCAGAAAATGAAGTAAATTCTATTAATTATTTTTAATAAAAATGTTTTTCTCGACTTCAGACTTTTATAAATAATATCTATTAGTTCTTTCCTGTGGTGAAGGATGTGATGGGGCTGCATTTTTCTAATGTCCTTAGGCGGCAGAAGCATAAATACGCCTCTGCATATTCTACAACAAACAAAAGTTCGTAATTTTTTAATATGACAAGATATTTGCTGGAAAATGATCCTTAAATTTCGAGCCTCTTGTTTTTTTTGGGGGATGTTGTTACATATCTGTAAGTTGTAATCAGATCGAAGCTTGTAGGCAGGAACAAAGTAGGCGGTAACAAAAATTAATTTAATAAAAATCTCAAAGTTTTCGACACAGTTTTTTTATTGATATTGCCACATCTATCACTTTATTTATTATAATTTCATCCTATTTGACGAAAACCATTGCGGAGCATTTATAGAGGAATTTAATATAATTCAGTGTCTTGGTTATTTCTATTATGTCGACATTAATTATAATTATATCCCCGAATCCGAATGTAAATATTAGTATTTGTTTGAATGGGCAAAAAAATACATATTTAATAATGATTTAATAATGAAATGGATAAATTATCAATTGCACTACTCAATATTTATTTATGCTTACATAATAAATAGTAAAGTTTATAATATTAGTTATAGTTAAATGAAAGTCGTTGATTTGCAGATAAGCTCGGAGATATTTGCAGTTACCTTATTATTTCTAAATTATGCAAAAATATTGGATCAAATTATCTATTCAATTTAAACGTAATGGCATGTAAACAGGAATAGATAATTAAAATAACTAGCATTTAATTATTTCGTTTGAATGTTGTCATTTCGTTGTTTAAACTCTTTAAAATGCTGTTCTCTAACGATTGTTCAATAGAAACACTTTTGATTTAGGCAATCATGTCCTACATTCGCCCACTGGCAAATGACAAATTTCTATGAGAAAACTTTAAAAGTATTACAGCCTAATTCGTTTAAAACCTAAAATCGCCTTATTATCATGCACAAATTAACTAATGTGTACAACAAATTATCTCGAAAATTAAGACGGAGACTTCACTTTACACGTTCCATTGTTTTAAGACTGCATTACCTTCATGGTCGATTTTAAAGGAAATTTCCTTCGTAGTGATCTTCAAGGAAATGGCATGCATTGTCTGAACTTATTTCTTGTGGATGGTTCTATGGAATTTTAAATCTGAAATTTTTGGGAGTTGAGATCGTCCTAAAGCAATGGTTGATTCCGGTAATCCAAGATATTTTCACTTTAGCTCGTCGTTAATTGCAGTCCTTTTCAAACCAAAAACAATAGAGAAGCTAACAATCCTAAACTGGAACACGAAGGGTATCAAAGTTCAACGATCGTTAGTAATTTCCTTCATGGCAAGATATAAAGTGGACATAGCTTTTTGTCACAGAAACCCATCTCTCACCAGAAGAAAATTTCAAAATACCAGGCTACCAGGTTCACAGAAAAGATCGAATATTAGAGAAAGCAGCAGGAGTAGCCATACTAGTTAAAAATCAGATCAAGCACAACCCCATACCTGATCCAACTACACCAAATATGGAAACTGTTGGCATCAGAATAACTCTTAATAACCAAAACCACACACTAATTAGTATGTACAAACAAAAAAAAAGCTGAATCCGTCAGACCAACTTGCAATATTTAACTCGACTGAACCTACCCTAGCAATCGGCGATCCAAACTGCAAGAACCAACTATGGGGCTGCAGAGCGACCAACCCGGAAGACATTAAACTAGAACAACTTTCCTCCGAGCTTGGATTCCTAATACAAACCCCACCCAACTATACTTATTACCCCAATCGTATCGACCACCTACCTCACATCCTGGACGTGGTCCTCCAAAAAAACTTTCCGAACGTATTGAACCAACATCGCCTCTCTAATCGCCAAGCTCCCCAAAAGGAAGACCCCCGTCTACGATCTTATACCTAACATAGTGCTGACACATTTAACCACGAAATCCGTGGCATACCTAGCATCAATATTCAATGGTTGCCTGAGGTTGGGCAACTTTCCAAAACAGTGGAAACACGCTATAATATTCCTCAAGCCAATAAAAGATAAAAAGCACATCTAGAACTACAGGCCTATAAGCCTTTTGACATCCCTTTCCAAGCTGTTAGAAAAAATAATCCTCCACATCATTTTGGATTCCGGAAAACCTACTCAGCCACACATCAACTGCAGAGAATAATAAAAGCACTAGAGACCGGATACGAAAACAAACAGTTTGCAACAGCCATTTTCCTTGACGAAGCTCAAGCCTTCGACAAGGTTTGACTAGAGGAGCTGAAAAGAAAGTTACTAAAACTAAGAATACCTGACTATCTTAAAGCAATTTTATTCTCTTTCCTCGAGAACGGAAGCTTTGCAGTTAAAATAAACACTGAAGTCTCTGAAACCAAAAGAATACGAGCTGGAGTCCCTCAGGGCTGTATATTGGGACCTCTATTATTTAATATATACACATCCGATATACCAAAACTTGAAGCTACGTTAACAACCTTTGCTAACGACACGGCCATAATTACTCTAAGCAACGACCTAGCACAAGCAATTCAATCACTACAGACGGCAATAAACAAAGTATGCGGCTGGTTTAACAACTGGAATATTCAAACGAACTCGAGAAAATAAAATATTCACGCTAAGGAGAGTAAAAAAACAGGTTTTCGTAAATAACTGTAAAAGTATCAATTTTATCAAAAACCAATACGTTAAAAAAGTTGTAGGTGACAAAATTTCGCACATTTTCATGTTTTATTTTTGTCTCCACGACCAATAGGAGCCGAGATAGATTTTTTTAAATGTCGACTGTTTGCGGCGAAACGGTAACACGTGCGCGCATCGCGCGTATTTCGCTTATATCTCGAGAAGGGCCATTCGTATCGAAAAATGCTTCAAATAAAAGTTGTAAAGAATTTAATTACGAACAATTTCCTTTTTTAAACATTTCGATACGATTAATATTGACAGAGATACCATCATTTAAACCTTTTTCTAAGACACAATCGCTGCTCGTTTTGCAGAATAAAATCAATAATAAGTCGAAAACTATTGATTCTACATGAAAGTTCTCGAGAATTAAATTTTGATTCTATATGTATACACAAAATAGCATTTTGGTAATCTTTATGAGGCGATGGAGGAAGAAATAATGAAAAATTCTCATTTTCAAGCGTTTCTTTGTTCGTTTACGTTGATACCAACTATTTAAACTCTATTTTGCAATAATAATTAAACTAAAATTACTTTTAACAAATTTTTCTTGCGTGAAATTTTAAAAATCGTAAATATTAACAAAAGTACAAAAATAATACCAGGAAATAATACACCGTTGAATAGGGTTTTTTGTCGAGAATCTGATGGTAAATAAAAATACAGGGTGTTCCATTTAAAATATTCGTATAAATTCTATTTAAAGTTGGCATATTTTGAATTCTAATTTTAAACACTCGGTATAAAATTAATCACTTAGTTTTTTTTTGTAGAGTAACACGACATTAGGGTAATATTATTCGTCAAATAAATTTTTCCTTTTTTGAAGAATAACTTAGTTATGAATATTTAATAGTCCGACCTTAAATTGTACAAAAATTTAACAAAATAATTAATAATTTGGCAACCGCACATCCAATATCAAAAAAAATTTCAGGCGTGATATAAATATGGTTCGTCGATACATGAAGGGGAAAGAAGTGACATTTTCCTACCAGGTGAAAATGCAACATACTGTAGATATAAAAATATTTTTAAAAGATGCACAATTCAAATCAAAGCAACCTGTATTTGAAACTTTTTCTGTATCTTCAACTCACATTGAGTTATGGACCGGGGTGGGTTATTGAAAACGAAGCAGTTCCATTTTCGGATCATTACTGTTATTTTTCGAAAAGTTCCTGAAATAGGTCAATTTTGTATTTGAGGGGGGCAACTTTTGAGTGTATTTCGAACTTTGTAACTTCAACCCCCTAGCGGTGGTGACAACAACCTTTGAAATCTTAAATGGGAATAGGGGTCGAGTAGCATATCATTTTAAAGCTTATTTAAAGGCCGATTTAATGGTGTATTTGTTTTTAAATTTTAAGTGGTGGTTTTCGAGACAAAAATAAAAGATGAAAATGTGCGGAATTTTGTCAGCTACAACTTTCTTTTGAACATTTCAAAGGGAGCACAAATCAAGCCTGTTCCCAAATTTTTAAAAGCTGTAACCATTATTTCCTCCAAATCGTTAAATTTCTTAGTACAGTCAATTTAAACACAAAAATATACAAACATTGCAAAAAATCCTATGTTACGTTTGCTTTTTTCATGGTGTTAGGTTCGGTCCCAGTAGTAAATACTCAATTTTGCAACTTCGAAAAACTTGTGGAAACTGGGGGGGGCACCAAAAACCGCGATTTTTTCGGACTTTTTTCAGTTTTAGCCTCGTAGATCAAAAACTATGAGTTGTAGTGCAATGAATATGATTATCTTTTTTAAACTGGACTAAATTTTCTACCATTTGAGCCTAACCGGAAGTCTGTAAGTATAATAGTTTCCGAGATACAGCTCTTCAAAAATAGGCATTTTCCCTAAATCTGTTTTTAGCGTATCATCCATGATTCGAGCCAGATATTGCCACAACGACGTACCCTACGATCATTGTCACGGAGGAAAAAATTGTAGGACATTTTATCACCTTTTATTTAAGCATAGATGCATTCCTGTAGGCCTAACAGTTCTCGAGAAAAAGACGGAAAACCGGAAAACAGTGAAATCGCTACGACTCCACATATATGTAATAGCATTAATATGATTAGAAGACATTTTCTGATTATTCTTATTTAGCCTAGCGAACTAACGCTCAAAAAGGGCTTGTAGACAGACTTTTTGATCCTAAAGATTTTATTTCTGGGATGTGTTTGGTGATGATTATACGAAAAGTAGCGTAACAAAATGTGCGGATTTGTTTGGTTTTCCGTTTACATCTCTTGAACAGGCCATCGTAGTGGGAAATGGCCAATTATTAAAAAAAGCTGATTAAATTTTCTACAAGTTTGTTTCTATGCGTTTTTGCTCTATCTCTATCCGTTGAAGAGATATTCGCTGTCAAGAATTGACATTCTTTTTGAAAATCGCTTTTACACGACGTTTTTCGGCAAATATTGTGTCCTAGCTCCTAAAGTATTGGGTTTATAGCAAAAACTGCCGAAATAAAAGTTGTAGACCATAAAATTTCCTACAATATACATATACCGTTTAATATTTTATCTTAAATAGATTAGATGTTATAGTTATTTAAAAAAAACGTTGAGTTCAAGATGGAATAGAGGGCACTAGAGAACAACTAATTTTGTGGGAGGTTTGGAGCTAAATCTGATATGTGAGTATTAAATACAGATTACCTGCATCCTTAGCCAAACAATTTCAGTCTTATGCGCCACCATGTTTAATTGTCTCATAGTATTTTCTTAATACATTTATGATAAGGTTAATGTTTGACGAAAAGAACAAAAGTATTTTCTCAAGGCAGCTTTTATTTTATAATTGGCCATTTCCCACTACGATCGCCTATTCAAGAGATACAAAGGGAAAACTTAACAAATCCGCAAATTTTGTTACGCTACGGAGTTAGCTCATACGGTAGGGCTGGGGACTTTTCGTATAATTATCACCAAACACCAGAACACCTCCAAACACATCTTAGAAATCAAATCATTAGGATCAAAAAGTCTGTCTACAAGCCCTTTTTGAGCGTTCGTTCGCTAGGCTAAATAAGAATAATCAGAAAATGTCTTCTAATCATACTAATGCTATTACATCTATGTGGAGGATTTCACTGTTTTCCGGTTTTCCGTCTTTTTCTCGAGAACTGTTAGGCCCACAGGAATTCATCTATGCTTAAATAAAAGGTGATAAAATGTCCTACAATTTTTTTCTCCGTGACAAGAGTCGTAGGGCACGTCGTTATGGCAATATCTGGCTCGAAACATGGATGATACGTTGAAAAAAGATTTTGGGAAAAATTGCCTATTTTTGAAGATCTGTATCTCGGAAACTATTATACTTACAGACTTCCGGTTAGGGTCAAATTGTAGAAAATTTAGTCTAGTTTAAAGAAGATAATCATATTCTTTGCACAATAATTCGTAGTTTTTGAGCTACGAGGCTAAAACTGAAAAAAGACCGAAAAAATCGCGGTTTTTGGCGCTCCCCCCAGTTTCCACAAGTTTTTCGAAGTTGCAAAATTGAGTATTTACTACTGGGACTGAACCTAACAACATAAAAAAGTCAAACCTAATATAGGATTTTTTGCAATGTTCATGTTTAAAATGACTGGACTATCTTCCCATTTTACTGGTCTAAAAATTCAACCGTCTGTACACGTACAGTCTATCTAATAAACAAAAAAATGAAAGGTTTAATTTCTTCAACTGTGTATCCACGTTAGGGTGAAGCGCAATAAATAAGTTGTCCTCAAGATGTTTGCTTTGCTAAATTACGTCGCAATTTTCGGGCATCCGACCCCGTTTTGTTAAAGCCATTATTAAGCTCGTTTCGATCGCTTTGTATATTCCTACCATATTATCATATCATGTTTGCAAAAGGAATTGCAAATTAACTTGAATTGCCAAAGAGGGTTGGCAAGTGAGATTCAGAAACCCTTCCGATTCGATCCTTAAGCCGGTTTTACACTTGTGTGGTTGAAAGTCAAATCGTTATTTGCACCCTAATAACAATTTGAGTATGTCGCACCAGTTTCGGGGGTTACTTTTCCCGTTAATACATACACTGTTTGTTTTTTTTTGAAAGCGCAAATGTATTCAAGTATAAAATTATTGTTATGGGAAGGTACTTTGAACTTGAATATTACTTAAAAAATTGTACATTAACGAGTATTTCGTTGTCTTCCGGTAAAGACGAAACAGCGGGAAGTAATTAGAATTTGTCACACATGAATGTAAAGGGAGTTCTAAACAATATTAAGAAATACTTGTTACAATTTTAACAAGAAAATGCCCGGAAGGACCCTTTACAGAATTGAATACGCTTACGCTTCCTTGATTTCTTTAACTTCTCCAAACCGGAAGACTCGACTTAGAAATTAACGAAAATTATATGACCTAAGCATGCGCCATAAATTAATAAAATTACGTTTTTGTTTCTAAATTATTACCGTATTGTTTATCTTAAGGTTAAAGAACAGTTGTTCTGATGTAATAAAGGTGAAAGTTTGGCGATCATGATCTATTGTTCGACTAATATTGACCATTTTCTCGATTGAAATTTTGCGTGGTGGACAAGATCGACTCGTTTAGAATTTTGATAAAAAGGATTTGCATTAACACGTTCACAATTTGAATTTTCCTCATATGAATACACATCCGATTTGTGTGCTAATCTGCATTCAAATACCGCAGTTGTAATATTATAAAGGCAAATCTCGACTCGGCATGCAGGTGTCCCACTGTTCCTTTCATGTGCAAGTGGATATTCAAGTACCTTTCGAGTCTGCTTAATAATATGTATGTATACGACGCAATAAGCAGCAACTATTAACCTATATATTTGCGAATGAAAAGGAAATTCATTGAACACTTTTGTAACGAACATCTAATCCTTTTCTTTAGTAAGTCAAGCCCATGTTTTTTTTGATTTTGTAAAATTTGCAGTTGGATTGCATCGATCTGATAATCGAAAAATTCCGATTATTTTGTTACATGTTCGAACAAGTTCAAAAACCCAATTTTAATCCTGTCCACAATTTTTTAACATTGAACACTATTAAATAACATTTTTAGTATTTAATGAAGCTCATTAATTTTCCATCTTCGGATTTGGAACAATTCATTTTTATCACCTCGTTAATACATAGTTTAAATAATTGGTTTTATTTTCTACACAAATGTCATGTAAAATTTGGAATGGCGTGAACACCGTAACTATTTTAATTCAGATGCCATTTAAAATTATCTTTGCATGCCTATTCACACCAAAGTGAGATGAATTAATTATTTATAAAATTAATTACCATTCAAGATTGTTAACAAGATAATTATTATACTATCTTCGGAGATGAAATGATTTCTTGCATTCCCGAAATGTGAAAATAAACATTTTCAACGGCTCTATTAAATTTTGGCACGATAGTGCTTAGATTATATTTATGCATGGGCGTCCGTAAGGAGGGGCAAGAGGAGGAGGTTGCCCCCCCCCCCCCCCCCGGACTTGAACTCTAAACAGTAATAATTTCTTAAATAACGAAACTTTTAATTTAAATAAAACTAATTGTTCAATCTTCCCCAAATTGCCTTCCCCTCTCTCTGGAAATTACTGTATGAGCGCTCATGTATCTATGTATACCGGCAATCCCATGTAGCACCGTTTATTGGCGTTAGCTTGGTGGAATATTTGTTCAATATAGAACGATTGGGGCAATATTGCCGAACTGCAACCAATATTGGATGAATATATTTTTGTAATATTATACAAATATTGGAAATACAATATTTTGTGAATATATGAACAATATTTGCAATATTTAGTAAATATTTCTATCTAATGTAAATTCAAATATTGTACACACAATAATGTGCTAATATTGTTTGTACAATATTACTAAATATTAAAAATCGATATTTAAGCAATATAACATACACATTTGTAATACATATTTAGTAAATATCGCTATTTAATGTACATTCAAATATTGTACGCACAATTGAAAATCAATATTTAAGCAATATAACATCATATTTACAATATTTAGTCAATATTGCTATACAATATATTGAATCAAAATTCTATATGGGATGGCATTAAATGTCAATCTAAATGTTTGTAATGTACGAGTAGTTTCAAATTTCATTATCATAAGGTAGGAAACCATTATCAAGTATCTGTGTAACTTTTTTTAACTTTCCGCATACACAACAGAAAGGCAACACGGTAATGGTAGAGTGACTGGTTTTAATTTTTTATGTGTTGCAATACCATCTTCTTCATTCATTTTTCAAAAAAAAAACACTCGAGTTTCAAAAAAGCAATTTTATTTCTATAACAAAGTAATCAGACGTAATACTAATAACATATGATATAAGTGAGCTAATGCGTTCCAGAAAGGAGAAAAGTGACATTGGAAAGGTCGCCATTTTTTATACCTCAATCGATTGTTTTCAAATTTGGAATTCCAAGAGCTTTCCAACGATGTGCCACATGACCCCCTTTTTCATTTAAATTTTTTTTACAAAATTGCGCGTGGGCGCCATGTTGACTAAAAATGTGCCCAATAAAATATAAAAATCAACGTATTTCAGGATTTTTATCTGAAATAAATTGTTTGCAAAATAATTAATTTGTTCCATAATTTAGCCGCTCACTGTATATTAAGGCGCTTAACAGCGACTTTTTGGTTTTTTTGTGAGTATGTCAAGTTTAATATTTTAAATAAATTGGAGCAGCTTGTCTACTCCTTTACTACAGCGATAAGTTCCTTGTTGATCCTAATATGTGTGTTGATTTCTCTGCTTAATTCTTCTATTAGTATTTGTAGTTTCCTGACTTTCTGCCTGACTCTTGGTCGAATAATTTGGTCATGTCGATGTTGTTCTTCATTGAATTCGTATGCTTCTTCAATCTCTGTTTGTGCCTAGTAAATGCTCTCATTAGTGATCTTGGTAGACTTATCCCTTTATAGTTTTCTGGCCTTTTCTTTTTTAAATTTTCGGGATCATCACACTCGTTCTTCAACTATTAAAGATTGTTTCCTTATCGATTATTATTTGATATATTTTGCTGACTTTATCGTGAGCTGAATTCCGTTTTTAAAGTTACTGATTTTGTCCTTCGATGGTGCTTTCCTAGTTTTCAATGTTCTAATCTCCTGTTTGTGGTTCTTTTATAGTCGATTTTTCTGTAGTAGATTCTGCGTTGAACTGTTCTATAAATTCTTTTCGTAATTGTCGCTTTTTTGCATTGATATGTTACAGAGTACGAGATGGCGATCTGTTCCTAAGTTTTTTGTTTTATGCTATGGCTTATAAGGAAAAAACGTATTGTTTATTTGAAACTCATTGTTTGCACCAAATTAGCTTTCCTTTTTTTACTTGAACCGAAGGCCGGTCCTGTCCAAAACCCTCTTTTACCCGAACTTGGGAATGGCAACAGTTACCAAATCTCTTAATATATTTTGGCCTTAAGTGACTCTGTGGAGAATCCTCGCAAGATGTCCAAAAATTACTTTTCACCAAAACAATGCTGTGGTAAACAAACCGCATCCCAAATGCCTATTTGATGCTACGTCCAAGTGAAATCGTCGTATCTGTAACGAAAGTATGGATAGATACTACAAAACTCTACGATTTTTCTGCTTTTCACACCCACCTCTTCCCTATTTACTTCCTCTACATATCCTCTCATATCTTGACAATATACTGTCGCAATTTCGTACCTTTTCCCATCCCTTCCCCTCATATGGTTCACTAACACACCCTGTCTTTGCACATTCGCTTCTCCTTCATCCTCCTCCCATCCTACCCTTATTCCGGTTAACAGCCTTCCTCCGCCTCTGCCCTTCTTCTTATCTTTCTTGGCGAATTGCACTCTCCAATTGAATCCATTCGGAAGCTTACTCTCCCACTTTCCCCAATCGTTCTCTTCCAGCCACGTCTCTTTGTTCTTTATTCCTGCCACATTCCAGAGCATTACTCTTACGTTTCTTGCTCCACCTCTTCCCCCACCCCAACCCCCTTTAATTTTTTTATTCCGCTACGCTCTCCTTCGCCTTGGTCCCACTTCCTCTTTCCTCATCCCAGTCGTGTCTCATATTTGCTATCCAAATCTTTCTGTAGCCCAACTTAACTCTACCTCTCCTCCTTCGTTAGATCGTCTTCTATGTATACATTAGAACCCTTCAGGTTACCCTTTTTCCTCATTACTTCCATCTTGTCTCCCCATTACCTACATTACGTTACATTACTATTGCACTTCATACTAACGTAGTCATGTGCCAATCTGCACGGTTTATTCTATCTTATAATTTGTCCTTTTTATTATTTCTATTATGTTTACCTTTGTTCTTTCATTTTACGATTTGTTATCGTTTTTTTCTTCTTCTTTTAAAATTAATCGTTTCCTAATAAAAGGTTTCACCATGTTATAAATGTCACAGCATTGAATAATTTTATTCTTTGACTTGTGGAGCAGGGAAGAGTGTTAGGTATGAAAAACATTGTTCGTCACCGTATTACTTACTTGAAAACTATTGTTTTTACGCACAAAGTGCGAGCCAAAATAGTTTTGAGCTCTCTAATGCACATTTTCTATGACTTTACAAACTGTTACAAAAAGTTCTATTGGTTGCTAATTTAACTTTCTTCCAAGAATAAGGGAGGACTACAAAACTGCGTGCAAATAGCCTTTTACACATACAAAATATCAACCGAACTTAATTTTTAATTGTGTCTCAAACCCAAAATTTTGCCACTCCACTTAGACGGGAGAGATCTCAAAAGAAAAAGTTTCATAAAAACAACCTCCCTTTACTTTGGACAAGGGGCAACCTCCTATTTAATTTTAAACGTAGGTATAACTATTTTTACGCAAAATGTTCGTTCAAGTGGAGGTAACTAATTCGAATTGTAATTAAATAGTTGAATAATTACAGGCATTACACGAAATGCGGTTGTTTCGTTCTTCGTCTTCCGTAATCGAACATTTTAGTGTTAGCATTAAATTTAAAGTGATCCCATTTTAAACGGGCGAAGCTTTTTTTGGTAGAGAAGAAAAGGAATTTAATCTATAATTACAAAAGTTAAAAGTTCAAATTTATTCATTCTTATAACAAATTTGATTATTCCAATTTCTTCGTATAAAAGGGGCCTTAGGCTTACATAATTATCTAAATCTTATTTTCAAAGTGCACAAATATTAAAGTGAGCTCACAAATGAAATCGGAAATGTATCAAAATTAATTTATTGAGTTAATCGACAAATTAATTCTACGTGATTTAAGTATAAAAAACGTAATTTTATCGCACGATTTTAAATTTGGTTTCATTTATATGGAATGGTGCGTAAATGTAATGAAATTAATAAAGTAATTTTGTGGTACGAAATTTTTTTTGGCAGCATGTCAGCTTTTTAATAGGATTATTTAACGAAATTTCAATTACATAAGCTGACAAATTTCATATGTAGCAGCACCTAATGGTGCAAGGTCCGGTACCTTTTTAATTTAATAGAATTTTTATATTTTCACATAACGTTGAAAGCGTCTTTGTGTTTACCCTTAATAAAATCTTAAGGTATTGATTAGAACGACGATACGGAGAAAAAAGGGCAGATAAAACAATACATTTAAAGGAAACTGATCCATTTTTCTGATACATTTTCTTTGGAAAATAATAATGTACGTCAAAAATCCCGCAGAATCATTGTTCACTCTATCCGTTCTTTGTACTACTTTGTCGTTTTTCTTTGTAAGTTGTAAACAGACAAAAGCGCGAGATGAAAGTTACGAATGCCCCCCGTCCTTTTATATACTTAGAAAAACTATATGAAATACAAGCCTTTCTTCGTTTTATTATGATTTGAACGCAATTTACACACGAGTCTCTCCACCAAAGGATACGTAGTAGCTTAACGCGTGGAGTCTGGAACAAAAATTGATGTTAAGTGCTTTGTTTAGGCGTGGAAAAGAAGGATCAATTTATTAATCATTCCTTTTTACGATTTCCATGTCCCATATGTCGTTTTTTTAAGTGTTCCTTTATGAAAGGGGTGCGTCCCGTATCCATCCCTCTTACAATCGGGAGTCTAGTACATTATCGAATTGTGTCAACGAACCCCATTATCATCGAGAATCGGGGCCGCTTTTCATTGTGTTTTACACTGCCTATACTTTTTCGCCATTTGATTCCATGCTGTTTTATTGCGTACTCTTGCACAACGTCATTGTTGCCTACATTGTTTATGGGCGTTGTTAATGCTTTCATGCGGATCCGAATCTCTCTGTCAATAAACGGATGCGACATAATTTTATACGAGCTTAATTAAGAAGACTGTCTGCGTAAAGTAGCTCTTTCTTCGAAAATATTCACGTTTAAAAACTCTTTATCCGGAAACCGTACAAATTAACCTCTTTTTACAATTATTCATTCCGGAAAAATTGTTTGTGTAAAAAGGGGGTTGTTTTCAATTCTGTAAAAGTTTTTCAGTCCAATAAAAAAAAATCTTTCTAACATTTACACCTAAAATATCCCTTAGTAAGACAAGAGCTTAAAGTAACGGGGCGGTAAGTGGAAAATAACAAGGGGCGACAACAATTACACCACTCTATGAGCCAAATAGAATAACATTTTTGTTGGCGCGAGACTTGTCATTAGAGAGTGGAGAGGACTGCAAAACGTTTATTACTTTGGATATTTTAGTTATTTATGCATCAAGGGCGTAAAGAAGCTTTTATGGTCCGAAGCCTTATTTCAAGCCCGACGGTAGCGAGGGCTAGAAAAAGGCTGTAGGACTTGACTACCTTATTCTATCGCTTTTATTAACCCCTCATCGTATTTCTTCAAGAATATTTTCATCAACATATGCTTTAGTTCTAAACCTAATTTGAATGGGACCTGGACACTTCGCCGAATGGACATAACGCCGAATGGACACAACGCCGAAACTTGGACACAACGTCGAAACGAATTGTTGGACACATCGCCGAAACTGGACACAACGCCGAAATCAGCCGTTGGACACAACGCCGAAAAAGGACACAACGCCGAAATTAGTACTTGGACATATTGCCGAATGTGGACACAACGCCGAAAAGCAAAAATGGACGCTGCATAGATCGGAAATCGGGGGTCGAAGCCGAAGTCTCGCAACATCGAAACAGCTTAATGGACATATCGTCCATTGGACACTACGCCGAATCCTCGCGATGGGATATACCTATAATCGAAATTTCTTTCTAAAAGTAATTAAAGTTCTGATTATACAGGGTGTTTCAGACCACCCGTACCGCCCAAATATCTCGCGAAATACAAAACGCATTGAAAAAAGAAAAAATACGCCTAAAAAATTTTTTAAGATTCAAATTGTTTGATAGTAATAGGATGTCCCCATTCCCACCCCCGGGGGGTGAAGAGGGGGATAACTTCGTAATCTTCAATAGCACCCCCCAATTTATTATGCAGATTTGTATTCTGCATTAACAAATAGGAACTTTTTGTTTGAAACATTTTTTGAAGTTCGTGACAGATGGCGCTATGATCGGCGAAAGAAGTTTTTCCGATTACCTATGCTAATTTGATGGCAGTTTTGTTAAGTGACAATCAAAAATGTTAATGCTTTGTAAAAGGGAATAGGGGGGCTGTTATTACCCCCCCCCCCTTCCCCACAGCGCCACTTTACCCCTACGGCCCATAACCTAGGATGGGAAAACGCAACCATTTTAGATTTAAACAACAGTTCAATACCACGATTGAAGAAGTTAAATTTTGTAAATTTTTTTGTCACTTAACAAAACTGCCATCAAATTAGCATAGGTAATCGGGAAAACTTCTTTCGCCGATCATAGCGCCATCTGTCACGAACTTCAAAAATGTTTCAAACAAAACGTTCCGATTTGTTCACGCAGAATTCAAATCTGCATAATAAACTGGGAGGTGCTATTTAAGATTACGAAGTTACCCCCTCTCCACCCCCAGGGGGTGGGAATGGGGACATCCTATTACTATCAAACAATAGAATCTTCAAAAATTTTTTAGACGTATTTTTTCTTTTTTCAATGCGTTTTGTATTTCGCGAGATATTTGGGCGGTACGGGTGGTCTGAAACACCCTGTATACATTGTTTATAGTCATATGTTTCTCAGAATATTGAAACGAATTGAATATGTTGTACCTACTACTTAAGCCTGATAATTTATTATTTTTATCTTGAAACAATTCTTGCGTTAACTTAACAAAACCTGTCTGAAAAATCAGGTTCCCAGAAATGTAATAAAGCAGGTTAAAACTATTTACCACAAATTTTATTGCTTACATTGGGTTAGTGTTTCAAAAAATCGCAACTCATTCTTAACGTTCTTTGAAACACTAACTCTTCTGACGCCTCGATAAAGGCTAGGACAACTAGCCGAAACGTCGACTTACTGAAGTATAAGTATATTGTTTCATCTTTGAGTGAACTCAACGGTTTCATTAAACCATGCAACAACCCCTCAAGAAGACTCCACGAATATCATAAGGAGACACCCACTGCAGAATTCCTATGAGACCATCCAATTAATTAATATACCTACCTGTTCGTAAAGAATAACACAAATCTCAAAATAATTATTGTTCAAAGTTTGACGTTGACCGACGTTGACAGATAAATAATACCTACTTATAATGTGGCGTCCTATGTTTTAGCGGGAAGACTAGCCTTCCCGTTTGCCGAGGTGCTCTGTGACTACACTATGAATTAAATTTTGTTTTACGTTTCTAATTTTTTTGATTAGTAAATTAATAATTAATTAACGTGCAGGTGCGATCTTGGTTATTTTATTCATTAACTCGTTTACTGTTCCATTTCGTTCTGTCTTTTGCTAGTATCTTCGTTTCATTCCATGTGTTTACCATGGTGTTTTAATTGCTTTTGTACTGTCCCTCATGTGTGTTTCGGTCTGTATAATTCTTCATTGGTAATCATCTGCAGCCACAATATCTTGCATAATATTTCTCAGGCATTATTTATTAACGAATGCTTGTATCATATATTTATGAGTTTTCTCGTTCGTTCCACGTTTCCGCCCTACATATAATTTTCAACAATTACTTAAATATCCAACTTGAACATTTCTGTTGTTTAGTAATGATTATTTTTAGAAATCTAACGGAAATAGTGTCTATCGGTAATCCCTAAAGTACAGCCGGCAGGTATGCTATTCTTAGTATTTCGTAGGGTTGTGGTCAGTGGTCAGGGTCACTTACGACTTCCTAAGTTTACGAAAATCTTAAATATGCCTCCTGCACTTAAAAGGATTAAAGATTTTCTGTCAATCAAAGCCCTGTTATTGTAATCCGCACCATAAATAAAGGTGGCATTTTAAAAATAAAGTATTAGGTGCTGACTGTATTTAATTTGTTACACGTTACACCCATAAAGTACCTATAGTTTGATTCAAATAAAGTTGGGTATGACTCATCGATGTTAAACTCTATAATAAATTTACATATTTTTATCTCTCACTCTCAACTCTATAATAAAATTACATATTTTTATCTCTCACTAGTCACTCTCAACAGTCTCAACTACATGTATTAGAGAAGGATGGCTATAAAAACATAAATCTGCTGTACTCTTCATATTAGCGCAATAAACGTGTGTCGTGATTAAGAAGCAGCATCTGTCACTCCTGTCATTCTTTAAAATTTTTGTTTATGGGTTTCTTATAAAAACAGTGTTGACTCGATCAATAAAATAAGTGGATAGAATGCATCATTTGTCTAGCCTTAAAATATAAAAAACATAGAATAATTTTCCACTTTCTTTGACATTTTATCGAACTTCATCTGGAGACATCTGCCGAAAAAAATATTAACTAAAAGATACTTTGCCGATTTAATCAAGACTTACGTCGCCTAAATATACATATATTAGTTCATGTAATTTTAAGAATGAGTCATACCCATGTTTATTTGAATCAAACTATACAAAGACATTTTCACCATTACACAATTTTATTTCAAGCGAGGCTTTGTTTGCAGTGTTACTTTGCATTCTTTAAGTAGGTACAGTTGGGGTAACAAAAAATGGGACACTATGGTTTTACAAGTTCAATGGGCATATCTACTTTAAGTAGTACCTGACTAAGGGCGGATTGTACGAGAGTGGTTGAACTCATAGTCATATTTGAACTTGGTTTAATCTTTGTAGGACAAAGAAATTTTCTTATTAAACCAAGTTCAAATACGACTATGAGTTGCCATGGCATTTAAGTTCTGCTTAACTTTACGCGTTACTGAATTTTTACGGTGCAAATGGCCATTATAGAGCGTTGATTGAGTGTTTAGTCAATGTTAGAGTGATCTGGTCCTATCGTTTTCAGTACATATTTGGAAGAGACGTGGTGTTATGTATTACACGTGTATTGTAGATGGATTTCTTATTTTTATTGTTGCTTTTATTTTTATTATTGTTTTGATTTTGTCCTGATGAAGCCCCTTACGAAAGTGGGCGAAACATTGACTTTTTGAACACTGACACGGTCCTACCCCGGCAGTCTCTGGTCTGGCCGTGGAAACTTCCGCTCTGACATGGATTTCTTTATAGAAAAAATAAAACCAACAACGGAAAACGAGATTTAGTACCTATGTATTGAAAATGGCAAGACATGTTGCAATAAACATCAATTCATAAAAACCATCTGCCCGATGTGGAAAAGAAAGATTCTTTATTACTTAGATATTCAATGATGGATGGTGCTGCTGCGACTAGCGAAGACGTAAAGTCTATATTATTTATAACTTTATAAGACATACTGCAAGGTAACCATTCTTTTGGCCTTTTTTCGAATATTCTAATGCGTGATTGATAAAGACTCGAATACTTGTTGATACTTTTATTTAAATTCCATCCACTGGAGAGGACATCGCCTATTAGAACAGTTGATCATTCCATCTGTCCAATATTGACCGAATTAAAGTTGAGCAATATGTGCGACTAGTACAAACATAACTGACTCTTCTTGGTACTACAAAATATTAGAAAATAATAAATACCTATGTATATTTATTGCTGTCAAGTGTCAAATGTTGATTTATGTGTTAGTCTCCTTTTTTTTTAAATACCTATTCTACTATACATTTTTAATAGTACATTATTATGAATTAGTTCATCTTGATATTGTTTATTTTCTAAGTTTTTTTAACAAAAATTATGTAGGAAAATTCTGACCAATCTTTGAATCGGAAAAGGGAGCACTTTGCTTCCTATAAACGTCGCTTACGGTGACTAGGATAAATCGAAAAATGAATCGAACCAATAAACTATTAGTGTGCGTACGGCACTAATTTTTCATATCATTTTCAAAAGAAAACATGTACCTATTATTAACATTCGATAGTCTGACTACTCATTGAAACAATACATTTAAATTTACATCACTTTTGTCATAATTAAGGTAATTGACGGTCGAAAATGGAATATAATGTACTGAATGAAAGCAAAATAGTGTACATGCTCGTGGAATTTTCTAAATTTCCCAAGTTTGTACAGTCTTTTAATATAAACGGACAAGTCGTTGGCCTGATAATTAAAATTAATGCAGAAAGAGGATTCGGCGTAGTGTCCAATCGACGATATGCCCATTAAGTTGTTTCGATGTTGTGAAACTTCGGCTTCGACGTCCGATTTCCGATCTATGCAACGTCCATTTTTGCTTTTCGACGTTGTGTCCACATTCGGCAATATGTCCAACTACTCATTTCGGCGTTGTGTCCTTTTTCGGCGTTGTGTCCAACGGCTGATTTCGGCGTTGTGTCCAGTTTCGGCGATATGTCCAACAATTCGTTTCGACGTTGTGTCCAAGTTTCGGCGTTGTGTCCATTCGGCGTTGTGTCCATTCGGCGTTATGTCCCTGACTCATTTGAATAACCTTCTAGTTCACACCAAAGGAAAAGTTGACCCACTCGACAAAGCCGGTGTTTATAAATTATCTTGCGGTACATGTGACGCTTTTTATATAGGACAAACTGGCAGGAAATTCAGAACTAGGTTTTCAGAACACTATGCGTGTATAAAAAATACTAGTAATTTATACTCTAAATCCGCTTTCGCAAACCACATCTTAGAATCGGGGCATACCTTCGACCCCAAGATCAATTTCCGCATCATTCACATATGTGATAAAGGCATCCGTTTGCATATTCTAGAAAATAAAGTAACCATTACAAAGATAATCCCACTGCCTCCCTAAATGAAATGCTTTACATTAAACATAATCTACTTTAAATTAATTTTCCTAACTTCCCTCGTATTTCAAGTCCCTCCTTTTGAGTAGGTGGTCGTTTTCATTTCTATTTAATTTGTAGAAAATGTAGGAAAAATTAGGGGCACTTTTGTCTGATAGACAACCACGACGTTTTCGAAACATTTTTTGCATTCCTATTAGTATTTCACTGGTAACGTATAAGTAGCTTAGTTGACCGGCATGTAGGGCTTGCAATACCGGAAAAAATGTTAAATACCGGTTTTCGGTAGGTATTCAATCAATGTGAATCCCGCGATCTCGGTATTGACTTTTTTTACTGCTGAAACTATAAAAGAAAAAGAAAAAACGCAAAGCTTAGAAATTCAAAAATTTCGTATTCAAAATTGAAATTTGAAATTAAAAATTGAAACTCAAAATAGTAATGCTAATAATAATTTGAATATTCAACACTCAAAAGCAGAACTTTGAAAGTTGAAATGTTAGAATTATTCAAAGTCAGAAATCCAATTGAAATTGTAAATTTTGAAATTCAAATTTCAAAACTCGAAACGCAAAATATTACTGCTACTTATTTAAAGTTGAAAAGTTAAAATTAAATTCAAAATTGAAATTTGAAATAATAAACTCGCAATTATAATTTTGTAAATTCATAGTTCAAAAATTAAAACGTATCTAATAAAGACAAGAAGATTTCGGATTTGACCGTCCGGTTTACGCTGGTACATTTCATGTTTTAGTAATAGCGTATCGTTACGGCTTTCTAAGGTTTGTGATCCCTGCGATATTCAATTTTTTGGACACATGCGGCCAAACGATTCGGTTTAAGTACTATGTGTGACCCATAAAGTCGCACTAGAATTGACCAAGGAATATACAGGGGGTTCCATTAAAAAAATGCAACTTTGATATAAATCATCCTCTATAAACTTTGCGATTCAAGTGAAAATATTTTAGATAGATTTTCATTTATTTCGTACACGTTTTTAAATGTTAAATTTTGTAAATTGTTTTATCTTATTTTTTACGTTTTACTGCTCTATATTTAATTGACTTGAAAAAGCCTGTGTGCAGGCGAAACGTTGTCAATCAGAAATTTGTAACGACGATGATACTTTAATATAAAGAAGTATTGAATAAACAAACAGTGGCAGATATTTCAAGAACCCTTATGTAAAAATAAAACGTTAAACCCAACTGCCGTTAAATCCCAAAATTAATGGAGTTTTATGTCTCAAAATGACCGTAAGAACATGCTACGACTCATATGCCTAGTTTTAGCAAAAAGTATAATGTTTCAAGCTGTCTAGGCGAAGTGACAGATACTATTTTCTTGCGATTCTTTCAAAATTACAATAGAAATAGCATACCCCAATGCGATATCTATAGGCATAACTGCCGTGAGGGTTCATTGGGGTTATTTTCGGATATAAAAGTCAACAATGCGACCAATACAGTGGTCACAGCGAGTTGTCCAGAAATGAAGTCCGAGCCTTTTCCAATGGAGGGTGAACTTTTGGCGTACTAGCAGGAAATTGGAAAATTGGATTGAAAAAAGTTCTTCAACCCCCTCCTTAAGTAGTAATTTAATAAAGCCTTGGACGTTCAGATACAGTAGTAGTGAAAAATTCATTTCTTAACATTGAAGTTGTTAAAGTCTCGAAAGACCGAAGAACCTAGGACACCAAACCTTTGCTGTTTTGGTCCTTCGATTATTACACATTTATTTATCTCAGTATGCGTAATAGTAGTTTACGTAACAAGTCCCGAAAGTGATCTTTTACTGGACAAGTAGGCAAATTACAGGACGAGCCGCAGGCGAGTCCTGCATGCCTGCGAGTCCAGTAAAAGCACTTTAGGGACGTATTACGTACAATATTTTTTTAAAAATCGGTTAGAAACGGGCAGAACAATTGACCGTTCTAGGCCGGAAAGTAAAAATGAGTCCGGTAAAACCTTTTACCGGACTATCATAATAACTTTCTGGCTCGGTCCGACAAAATGAAATTTTCTGACCTAAAAATAAACCGGAAAGTACTACTTTCTCGCCGATTTAAAAAAAAATATAATAATTATATCAAGTGGTACAAAGATGACAACAATTTAATTATTCTCCTCTTACCGAAATGAGTATGTTTGGATGATACTTCCAGTCGTTCTGCCACGCTACCCCGTTTTTCGAGATCTTCGACCTCGCTTGTTTGCTTGAAATTGAAGACGATCGACCCCCTGTCCGCGTGTACTGCCCACCCTTATAACTCGTCCAGTACTAGCTGGAGTCTTTTAGAAGTTCTAAGTGTGGGAAATCTCGTCTCACTGATAATGTTGGAGACCTCCTTCATTCGATTGGGTTGTTGCTTGAAGAATATGATGTCGAGCCCTTGTGGTCCTTGGGAAAATCATGTCTGACCGATGATGCTTGTCATAGTATCTCATTTCCCGTGATAGTCATGCTCTTTCTCGTCTCACTAATGATGATTGTTGTGGGTATCTCGTTTTCCAAGATGGTGAGACCGCCTTCAGACTCGTACGTTTTACAGATGCAGTTCTTGTCAGTGGTGATCATTCATCTGAGCGACAGCAGATGTTTTTTTAGACAAGTTTCGCGTGTACTGAGTGAACAGCAGATTTCAAGTGTGCGATTTTCAATAATGGAAGCCCATTTATGCAGGAAAGTGTGATTTAAAATTTAAAATAGCAACTCACACAATTAGTTCAGTAAGTTTGGCTTTTCATTCAGTGTGTGCGTGATTGCCAAGTGAGGTTTCTCAATGTTTAGTTCACCCGAAATTTTTACGATCGCAGAATGGCGCAGACCACCTCAATGTGGGTGTACATTATAATAATTTAAGCTTAACAATGCGTTTCGGGCTAATTATAATATTTTAAGCACATCTGTAGTAATTCCGTTGACAAATAATTGAATGACGTCAAAAAATGTGAAACGTTTTTTATTTCTAATTAGAAAAATAACGTTATAAATATGATAATGCGTACAAGCTTTCTACTTTTACACAAAATTTGAAACAAAAATTAAAATAAACAAGTAAAGTTACAATTAATTACCCCCAAAATTCATTGTAGCTCTTGTATTTGCTTTGTTTATAGAATGTTAAAAACGTTATCACCGTATAGAATCAGACAAATACATTTCCTACTCATAATGACGCAAAAGCTAAAAATTAACTACATTTTTATGATAATTCCGACGCAAAACGTGCTTTTAGGATAATCTTTCGTATCATTTTTTTTTTTTGGTAACACTTTTGTGGGGGTTGCAGTCACATGTCAAGAAAATTTATTACGTAACCGCATCTGCGTTCACTTTCTCTTCTTATCAATGCCGCGCATACATTTTCTAAAGTATGAAATTGGAAATATCCTAAATATTTTTTATTTATTATGTGTAATAGATACCTGATTTTATGATCCAAGAATAATAAATTTCGTTCTTGACATAACGTAGGTGGGGTACTTGTCGCAAAAACCCCAACTATCATAAATTGCACCTACATTATTACAGTAGGAAATTTGAATGAAATAAAAATCGAGAAACTTTTACTTTCTTCACGTTTTTTTTTTGGTGTCTTATTGAAATGATAATGATATAATAAAATAATAATTAATTGAAACTAGCCGTAAACTAGATTAATTATTTATTGAAATGGAGATAGTTTAAAATGTGGGTGTCGGAGTAGGATGAAATATTTATTGAAAGGGGGGGAGGCTTAATGGTGCTAGTTCGAAGGACCCTCTTCTGTTACGTACTCCAGCTTTCGGTGAGGTTATCCTTCTGATAGTTACCGTATCGTAGTAGTATTGTACGTACGTTGATGACGAATGGATGTTGGGCCGGTGTGCGTAATTCGTAAAATTGCACGTGCGTTTTTGGGTACGTTGATGACACGCAGGGGCAAGCACGTGCTAATTCTATACAAACCGTGACTCTTTTCTGATTTTTTTTTTGTGGGGTTGTATTGATTTCGAACGAGAATTAGATTTTGGTGTTAGTCTCTCGCTGAGATCTATTGGCGAATTAAGTGCAGAATTTGCAGAGTTGATTTAATTAAAGGGGGGGTGTTGCACTCGTTTGTACATAGAAAGAAAAATGAGGTTAGTTATCATTTAAACGCATTAAACTCTGTTGTGAACATTTACGGACTGGTAACATTTAATAAAGTGACTTGAGACTTTAGTGACCCCGGTTAAGTGAAATTTATTCACTTAAATATGCGCTTAGTGGAACTTAGATTATATCACATCACCAGTGCGTTTATTAAAATAGTAGTTTATAGAAAATGAAGTACTTTATAAGTGCGGGTCACCGCGAATCGTACACATTAATTGCAAGGAAACGGTACGTGAAGAAATTACTGTAAGCACAGATTACACACCTTAATCTGTGCTGTAAGTTACTTAAAACATTTTGTAACATCCTCTAAATTTCTAAAGTTGTACCATTTTTTCCAATCGAAGCTTTTTTTGTTGTAACATGCGGAGGAGCGAAGTGAAATGATGCAAGGATCTATTAGTCACACATGTACCTTTTTTTTTTACATCGATTGCTGCCTTTAAATTTCACTTTCATGTCTACAACCTTATAAATTTTTCAATAGGTGCAAAAAAAAATTGATTAGGTACCGCTCCTTTCTGGGAATTTTCAAATTAGAATTAGTACACCCAGAAGTTATTGGTAATTATCTTGTCAGCTCCCGACCAATGTTGAATATATTAATTAATTAACAATGTAAATCCCCCCCTAAAATGCTAATTTATAATCAAAAACCTCCGTAAAGTCGTATTTAAATATTTATATAGTATACCAAGACCAATTACGAATTTGTTGACTGAAACGTCGTCTCACTTTTACACGTCCAACGCTAGTGGATAAATTGGAACGAGTCGAATTTTATTTAAATTTCGACTAGCAATAAGTGACAACCGTGTCCGTTTACTTGAATGCAGAACGAAAATATTTAACATTGAATGAAAGTTTCGTATCCTTTGTGCGTGATCGAAAGCGAATAAATTTTATTTCCATTTCCTACAAAAACATTAATAAGGTAGAAATGTTCAAAGCCACGAACAATTTAGTCAAATTTATTTAAACACTCTCTGATTCGCTTTTTGTACTTGAATGAAACGACAATGCAGAACACACGCAACATGGTTTTGTACAAGCAGGGCCGGACTGGACAGGCGAGATACCGGGCAAATTCCCGCGGGGCCCTCACCTGCGCGACCCATCTCGTATCGTGGAAATAGCAGCTATCCGATTCGTAAATTATTGATAATATTGTTGAATAAAGGAAAATATAAAAAGGCGCGTTCCACACTAGTTCTGCTCCCCCTTGGCCCACCACGGCGGGCTACCAATAAACAACAGTACAAATTTCTGGTTCGTAAAATATTCGAATAATTTGGGTTGTTAATGTCAAAACTAAGCATTTATTTTTTCTTTATATTGCAAGAAATATTCAAATATGTATACAGTTGACCGAAGCAAGCATGATAGCTGAGAGGGCGGAGCTAGCGCTGTCGTCTTTTTCAGAGTAGGTACATTCAAGCTAAGAAGCGTGTAGGCGGTAAATTTAAATATTTGAAAATTTGTCCTTTTTATTTAAGGGGGTTCTCCAACGGCCGTTTTCGATTCGTTGCAAGTCTCTACAAAATTCATTTTTCCGTTGATAGTATAATGAGCTAGAGTGCTAAACACTTAAAAACAACTGAAATAATTAGGAAGGCTAGTTGTATAGTCGTCTCAAGACATTTTGAAGCCAAAAACACAAAAAAAATGAGTAGATAACGAAACAATTTTTTCGTCGTGTTGCGTTTCAGGTCTTGCCCTAAATTTTTCAATAATATTTATTTTCATATAAAAACTACACAGGGTGTCCGCGAAAATGTGAGAAATCTCTTGGATTCAGACAGAGCATGGAAAAGTAAGATGGCAAGGTCCTATAAAAATGTTCCCTACAGGCCTTCCCTGCGGAGATCAGGGGCGGGCTAAGCTTTACACATTGATGCTCAAATTTTTAACACCCTGTATGATAAAGACTTTAAAGAAATGAATCTGAGTAGCTTGAACTTTAGACTCAAAAAATTTACTCTTTTTTATTGTCGATAAAATGAACCGTTTTCGAGATAAAGAATAATAAACGAATTCATGTTTTCTCTATTAAAAGTTATTCATTCATTCATAAGTAATTTATTCATAAGAATCATAAGTAACATGAATTCGTGTATTATTCTTTATCTCAAAAACGGTTCATTTTATCGACAATAAACAAGAGTAGATTTTTTTGCGTCTAAGGTTGAAGCTACCGAGATTCATTTCTTTAAAGTTTTTATCATAGAGGGTGTTAAAAATTGAGCATCAACGTGTAAAACTTAGCCCGCTCCTGATGAACTAGAAGGCTAAATAATGTTTCATGGACACCATTTTAAGAGGTCCTTAGTAGTGTCCATCATATAAATTTTTATCAAATTATATTGAGTCCTCGGAAAGTTAGTCGAGAAAAAAGGATTACCAGCGGCGTCCTTCATGGGCACATATCTCCACAGGAAAGGCGTGTGGGGAAAATTTTTATCGGAACAACTCATCTTATTTTTCCATGCTCTGATGTCTGAATTCGAGAGATTTCCCACATTTTCACGGACACCCTGTATATTTATAAACTAAAGTTTACATTGTGTCTTCAAAGAACGCCTAAAATTGTTTTTTGGCTTCAAAATTACAATTGTTTCAAGGTCAAGACCATTATACAACGTGCCCAAGATAAAGATGAACAGCATAGGGATCTTGAAAACCGTAAGAGATACGAAGACGGTTAAATTAGAGAAAAGTTGTATAATTTAGGGCATGTTCGCATGTAGTTAATTTATCGTTTCCGAGATTTAAAACACAATGCGATTTTTTGGTTTTCCTTTTTGGTTTTGAAGCTAATTTTTAAGAAAAATTTCAATAAACACAGTAAACCTGTGTCCAAAAAATAACGGCAACCTATTTGAACAGTTATTGTAATTATTTAACATTAATTAAATAGGTTTAAAAGATTGGAGTTGTTAAATTTGTACCTAAAAAAATATTATCAAATACTAAAATTAATCCGAATATTTCTTAAAAATTACGTTCAAAACCATAATGTGTAATACATCGTTAAATTTGTAATAATTAATAAAAATACTATCGAATACAGTGTTTCGTTGGTTGCGGCGATGTAAAAAAATAAAGTTGATGATGGTTCCTCGGTGACGAAACGTCGAATAAAAAATTTGAAAACGCCATTTAATAAAATTCAATAAGTGACAATGAAGAAGTATCTTTGGTTTTTAAAAATCTTTTAAAATAAACTATGGAATTACGGAAAAAGAAAAACCCAAAAATCACATTTTGTTTTAAATCTCGGAAACGATAAACAATAATGAAGATTTTTGAAATCCATTGTGACCGGTGATGAGACGTGGGGAACTGAACCGACAATCACAAGAATGGATGGACACAAATTCTCCAAACAAACCGAAAAAATTTAAACAAACGTTCAACAATCGCAAGGTTATGGCAACTGTTTTTTGGACCCAAAAAGATGTGTTGCTTATGGAGTATGGAGACACGACAATTACCGCACATTGTTGTTGGGAAACTTTGCGACGCTTACGGAGAGTATTCAAAACACAAGAAGATGCATGCTGACTTCTGGAATTATTCTAATTCATGACGATGCCCTTCTTCACAGTGATCGTGTAACCCAACGGTTCCTTTTAAATGGGACATTTTCGAACAGCCACCATAAAGTCCCGACTTAGCGCCGTGTGACTTCCATCTTTTTCCTGAACTAAAGAAGTGACTTGGAGGGCTGCCCTTCCAAACTGACGAGGAGCTCAAAGAAATAGTCACAACTCACTTCAAATTATTGGCGGGAATATTTTCTTCCTTTCCTTTACTTATAGTCAATCGGAGGTTGAAAAAAACGGCGCTCGTATTAATGTACGTTTGTTTTATTGAGAAATGGTGTAGTCCGGCCCTGTGTACAAGTATATCTCGCGTTGTTAAGTTCAACCAAAGGTTCACTTCAAGCAGTGTCACCTATTTTCTAAAATCATTGATAAATGACCCCTATGCTTTATAATGAACAATAATGAAATACCTCATGGGAAAAAATCAAATCAGACGAACAGACGTACGAGGATTGTCTTTTTGTCTGTATAAATGGCGCTATTAAAGAACTTTTGTAGAGGATTATCGCAACAACAATAAGTCGTTGATTTAATTTCTGTTTGTAATGGTGAAGCAGCTACATAAATCAACTGATTTCTCGTTGGTATTTCAACGTAAAAGATCCTGGAACAGGTCCACCGAAATGCTCTGCGCCAACTGATCAAGGAGATCGTGAGATTGAGGTCTCTTTGTGCATTTCAAAGACCTCCTTTGCGCCTAAGCAAATCAGTTCCCCCTTTGATCGCGCATCTTTTAACTGAAGAGCAAAAGGCGGCTCCTGTCAATTGGTAGCCAAAAAATTTCGGAAAATGATGCTCAGAAAACGTGTATACCATCTAATGATGGCCAAACGCAAGACCAAGACACTACCACATAGGTCTTGGTCTTGGTCTTCCATTGATAACCTTAATTCCGATCTTGCTCTTGGTCTTTCACGCAAGACTCTTGCAGTCTTGCATTTTTACACCGTACTATGAATGATATCAATTAATGTAATTAATTGGTATTGGGTTTAATGATCTAAATAATTTATAACTTAAATTATTTTAAAATTAAATACCAATTAGTATAATTATTTAATTCGCGATCCAGAATAGATACTTTTTTCCTAACTTATGTTTCAGTATCGCGATGGAATACTCTAATTAAATTTTAATTAAAAAAATATATTTATGCTGAAACGTCACAATGAAAGTCAGCCTTGTTAAAAAAAAAATTTTTTAATGGGTATTTGATTAATAAGGAAGAATTAAGTTACTTTAATGAAAAGTAAAAAATTCTGTCTAACCCACATAAATTATATTATAATAGACACCACATGTTTCGGTTTTTTGTATTTATAATGTATGCAATTTTGAGAATTCAATTGTTTTGAAAAAGGGACAACACCTCGGCATGTTTGAGGGATTTGCATGAGTATTACAGACGTCGCGCCGGCGCCGTACCGGTTTAAAAAATCCTTTGTAAGTCCCTTTATTGTAAACTAAGTAAAACATGCTTTTTGGTATAAATTTAGGATTAAGAATTTGGGACTGTCCCACAAGTTGTATTACTTGTTGTGGTTACTTATTAATTTTATTTTTTCAAACAAACATCATTTTACTAAAGTCAAAACAACCCTTTTTCAAAAAAATGTTTACTTTCACGCATACATACAATAATTTTTTGGGAAAACAAATGTTTTTTGTGTGTGGTATAAATTAATAAAAATAAATAATCGTTCGTAATAAGGAAAAATCTACAAAAGTCTTGCGAGATAGTCTTGGTCTTGCTAATGGTGTTGCTATCTTGGTCTGGGGTTTCGCAAGACCAAACGGTCTACCATTTAGTCAGAAACAAAGATCGCTTTGCACCTCTATATTCTTCCGGGGTATACAAATTGAATTGTAATTCATGCCCGTTCTTTTATATCGGACAAACCGGTAATCATTTTCCATAAGATTCAAGGAACATTACAACTCGATTAAAAAGAATAATATTGATCATAAATCGGCTATGGCGGAACACATACTTTCCACCGGTCACAATAACATTATTCCAAAATTCTTATTAACTCTTTATGCACAGATACATCATAATGAGGTTATTATAACCTTGGTTACCTGAACATAAACAACTCTTTATGGCCTGCGGGCCTCTTTATAGCCCGCGGGCCATAAAGAAACGTCAATTAAAATGACAATGGAAATAATACAGTTTTTGAACAAAATTAAAATGGATACCCTTGTTTACTGCTTTTACTATGGCAACAATTAAAATGGATACCTTTGTTTACTGCTTTTACTATGGCAACGTATTTTATTATTTATAGCAACGTACTTCAAGCGGCTTGATAAAGCTACTCAATTTTATGCGATATTTAAATTATTTGATATAAATACTTATCTGTGCATAAAATAGTGTATGCATTTCTGGCGTAACTTGCTTTTATGGCCCTACAGCCTTTTTCTAGCCCGAGCGGTAGCGAGGGCTTGAAATAAGGCTTCGGGCCATAAAAGCTTCTTTACGCCCTTGATGCATAAATAACTATAATGTCTCATATAATAAGGCTAACAATCACTTTCAGAGATGAAAATTTGAACATTTTTTTGTTTTTCTTTTAATTTGTAAACATTGAAGCACACGGTTATATTACATCCCTATTTTGATTTTCGTAAAAGACATTTCAATATTTATAATTAATGTTCTATTAAAAAATAGATTTTACCCTTGTACATTTTTCTTTTGCCTAATATATGATATTTATAAATCGCTTTAGGGTAATTTTTAAGGGATTTAAATGTTTACCAAAATATAGACAATTTGTCATTAATCCCGGAACGACCTAATTACATAAACACAATTACCGTCATTAATCAGCATAATTCATTCATCAGCACAGCGTGAATTGAATAGGTACCATTTATATTTTGAAAAATGAATGCCATCAACGCATAACAAATTATATTAATTGATTTAAAATTAATGACGCGGAATAAACAAAATAATACTATCAACTCTCGCTATCTCTAAGTGAAATTGTGGTTCCGTGTTTCGTACCTTTTCTTTTTAATGGATACTTACTCCTTTAGTGCGCATTCTAGCGATGTTCATCTAATTTTATATGGCCAATGAATTTTATTTTGTCGGTACCTACGTCATTCGAGTTTGTATTTTCTTCTTATCGACAAATTTATAATAAACGCGCAGCTGGAGATTACACGATGAAATAATCCACCTGTCGGGGAGTGGTGGTTACCGCCTCTAATTACGCAATTAAAGTTAAAGTACTTAAATTTTATTCCCAACTCGATTATACTTAAGGGAAACTTTACAGAATAATTCGTATTACTCGAAAGTACCTTACATTAGAGAGCCATCTATTACTCGCATACCAACTTCTCATTTACTATTGTTAATTCGTTAACTTAATAGTCAAAAATTAAATTTTGGGTGAGTACACAAGTCTAAATCCACGTATTTCGATTAGTCATTCTCATAGAAGGCGTAAAAGAAAGATCATAACTTCTTATTTACACGAAATTTTTACGATGAGGGTGCATAAACTCGGTATAGTTCTTTTTCTCTTGCGGGGATTGAACGAAGAAAATGGAAAATTTGGGTAAATTCCGCACAAATGCTTTAAATATTACATAACTTTTTTCTACGGGAACATTTATACATAAAAAAGGGCCAAATATTATTTTAAAATTCATTATGTTTTATTATTTGACATTGACAAAGAACCATGACCTAGAAAGGTTAAAACTCCTTCTTTACTAATACAACAAATGGTACTTTTTTCTACGACCTGTGTTAATTAAACAAAAATTATTATAAAAGAACGAACAAAATTTTTGACAAATATCAAAAACTCCTGTAACTATGGCAATCAAGTAAAATGCTTGACAGCTATTGGCTAATTGACTCGTTTTATAATGAAAATCTGTATCGAAATGAATATCATTTCGATACAATCTAATGACACTTAATAAGTCGATTAAAGTATGGGAGTAGAAAAATGTAATTACGTAAAATGACGTGCAGTATTTCTGATTGCCTGCTCTAAACCTAATTAGTTTGTACGTGTCACACCACTGCACTACTGAATAGTCTGCCATTCCCCTTTGAAGCGTAACAGGAAGCTGATTTATTGTAGTTCGTGATATTGCAAGAATTCCAATGTATCAAAAATCCTGTCTGTTTAAATTTGCGAATTCCAACCTCTGATGGTACGTACTATTTCTCCATCCAGAACAAAGCCTGCGTCCATTGAGCGAAAGGAATCTGTCGAAGGGAACAAATTTCATGGAGCCCTTAACTGGCATTGCTATAAACACAATCGAGGAACCTCAGACTCTTACTAGTCCAGTCGACAGGTTGGAAAAAGTGGGGTTAGGTGGAAAAAGGTCGGAAGTTAATTGAAAGTTTATTGGGATGTTGTTCAGGGATGGTTAATTAACGTTTTCTCAAGTTTTGGACCTCGAGGGCCCTGTGCGAAGGGGGGGGGGGGGGGCTACACATTTTTCGACATTCCTCCAATTTTCCCTCAAATTACTTTTTTCCCTTACGTCTTTTTTGTAGAGCGTTAAATTTCCTACAATTTTGACTGGTCAAACATGTTAGTAGGTCAATTCGTTACCGAGATTGGCGCTTCAAAAATAGGTCATTTTTCAAAATTCGCTAAAAGTGCAGAATTTCTGAATTATCATGAAATGTTGTAACTTTTAATTAAATAAAGTTTGCCAAGATTGCGTTTAATCATAATGTTAATCCCAATAATTCAATGCACTTTTGGAAAATTTTATTTAATTAACAGTTTTAAATTAGTTTATTTATTAGAAGATGTAACTTTAAAATTTGTAAGTTTTTCCTAATTTTTCCCCTGAGCCATCTTAAATGTTAATGTAATCGATAATCACCCCATTTGCTTGATAATGAAACCCGTCTAGGTTTCGAAACATGTCGCACTTTCCTTCAATTTAAAAATGTTTTAAATTTTCATATTATCCAAAAAAAAACGGTTTGATTACTACATCGTGACAGATTATTATTGATTGTCAACATTCTACCACCTGTTCCCTTGCATTGGGACATGTATACAGGGTGTTTCAGAATAAGATGCTGATCCTTAAGGGTGTGAATCCTTATGTGATTTTAGGAAGAAAAGTTCAAATAAACCTATGTCCTAAACCTCCGAGTAAACCTCTTAACTTTTGAGCTACAAGGTGTTAAAGTTTTAAGAAAAAAATCGTTTTTTTATCGTATCTTTAATAATTTCCTAGATATTTTTATCAAATTTGGCACACGCCCTCTAAGCGTCAACAGCCATTTTTTGATAAAAAAGATTTTTTAATTTTTTAACCAGTGGCGTCCGTACAGGATGTGAACTACATATTTTTGGAAAAATATTGTGCACGCCACTGCTTTTTCTTAAAATAAAAATTATTTTTAAAATTCCCAATCATTTTAGGGTAAATTTGATTTTTTGACTTTTTTTCGTCCGACGAACTGTTGCCGATAAAAAAAATAAAAAGCATTTAAAGCGCATGCCGCTGTGTGCCTATGATTTCTGAAATGGCTAGAAACTTTGCTGTCAAGGAAACAATTGAAATGACAAAATAATTAATGCTTAGAGGGCGTGTGCCAAATTTGATAAAAATATCTAGGAAATTATTAAAGATACGATAAAAAACGATTTTTTTCCTAAAACTTTAACACCTTGTAGCTCAAAAGTTAAGAGGTTTAGGACATAGGTTTATTTGAACTTTTCTTCCTAAAATCACATAAGGGTTCACACCCTTAAGGATCAGCATCTTATTCTGAAACACCCTGTATATAAGTACCTTTCTATAATAATATCTCTATTACAAAATGTATGCCTTGTGCATTTTTTCCACGAATGGTCGTAGTCTTTTTTTGTGCCAGCCCTGAGGTAATTATGTAGTGGGGGAGGGGGGGGGGGGAATATCGATCCGAAAAATAACTAAAGTCAATACCAAAATGATGCTTTCATCAGAGAAGAAAATTAACTTTTTTGAAGTAGGGTTGGGTTTGGGAAGGAGGAGAGGGTTGTCCAAAGTTAATGATTGTAGCCAGGAACCATAATTATAGCTATATTTCATAATAATTCGGATATAACAGAAGAAATAAGATGGAATTCAACATTTTTTTGCATTTTTTAGCCAATTTTGAAAAATGACCTTTTTTTTGAAGCGCCATATCTCGGTAACGAATTGACATAAAAACATGTTTCACCAGTCAAAATTGTAGGAAACTTAACGCTCTACAAAAAAGTATAGGAAGTAAGGAAGAGAAAAAGTTATTGAGAGAAAACTGGGGGAATTTTGTTTTGTGTTAAGTATAATAGCACCGCGTCTTAAGATCGTTTAAAAATATTTTAATACCTCCTCTTATACACGAAGGGTGGGGGAGAAATATACTTGCCGACGTAAGAATTATTTTAAAAAAGTTTTAAGTTTCAAAAAAGCACTCTCCAAAGCTTTCCAATCCATTCTATAAGATTTTAAGTGAATGGGAGCTGTTGCGAAGGAAATTCCGAAACTTATTTTAGCTTCAACATAATGATTTTTTAAAAATGTTTCATTCAGAGTTCATAATGATGATTTTTTAAAGTCTCTATGGCTCCTATTTTATGATCCAGCAAACCTTTAACATGGTTTTGAAATATTCTCTTCATGGTCAAGTTTTTCATTTTCTTAATTGTTTGAGTAATTTTCCTGTGATATTTCGTACTTTTACAAGATGGAAGCTCTCCTAGGCGTCTCAACGCGTCCTGTGCACGGGGGGTGTGGACTACATTAATGCTTTCGTCTGGTTTGAACTGGAGTAGCCTATTTTAACTATATCTCGAAAAATATGCAATATTCGAGTAAATAAAACCTTCACTCAGAAAAACATACTGAAACTTATCAAGGTGCCGCGTAGGGCTTGCCTTGGAATTACGGGGGCAATGATAACGACCCCTACTGCAGCTATGGAGACCCTCTTGCACCTACCGCCGCTAAACCTAGTAATTAGGGCAGAGGGGCATACCGGCTGAGAGTTAACGGCGAGGAGGGATCGCCAAGAAAATGAATTCTCGTTTAGATTCTTCGTTAAGAGGAATAAGTGAAACTTCACCGAAAGTTTTCACAATCTGTTACCCTTCATCATGACACAAAGTGTTCAGGCTCGTTTTGTAATATACTCTTCCTCCTTCGCTCTTTCATCTCTTTCTCTCCCTTCCATTGTAAGTTTAGTTCTTGCTGTTCTTCCCTTTCTACCTCTGTCCTTTTCTTCCATCCCCTTCTTTGCTCGTTTCCCCTTCCGTTACTCGTTTTCCTATTTCTTCACCGTTTCGTCGCCCTTTCACCCCCCTTCCCTCTCCTGCCTTCTCTTAGTTTTTTTGACCTGTGGTATTTCTCCCTTCTCCCCCCTCTCCCTGCTGAGCCCTTTTGTTTTCTTATTCCACACATACCTTTCAACATCTATCTCCATTTTCTTGTACGCACACCATACCCTTCTGCCTTCCGCTCTTATTCCCGCTGCACTGCTCCGTATCTCTCTTTATATGTTCCTCTTCTTTCGTGTGAGCTCGTGGTCTTCACGAGGTTTTTATCACTTGTGACTTCAACGCCTAAGTAGTTAAAAGGTATTGGTTTGTTCCATATTTTTTCCTTCTATTAACAATTTGCAACTTATGAAACTCTTTAATTTTTGTTATATCTCATCCTTTATCTTTGTGACCTTAAATGTAAACGATTTAGTGATCTCTGATGTTCATTCTCATTTATAGTCAAAGACCGTCTGCATAGCATGTTGTGTTAATTTCGTTTGGTTCTAGTTTTTATACCCTTTTTCGGACTGACTGACATCTTTTAAGAGTATGTCAAATATCACATTTGGGCTTACTTCCTGTAGTGATGAGTTTGTTGTCCTTCGAAGTATTAAGCTCAAGCTGCAGTTTGTGTTTTTACTTGTTTTCTTCTTAGAGAAATCAATCCAAGTAAGATAAAAACTTTGAATTTTCCAGCACAAGTGTCAAGAGATATTAAACTTTTGTTGTGAGTAGAGGTATATATTTTGATTTTAATTCACGTTTATTCAACACAGAAATTAGTTTACCGAACACAAGTCCAATCAGAATGACAGACGTAAACGATACTTTAGGATTAAGATCTTTCCGACCGATAAACATTTTCGCCATATATAAAAAAATTCGCTTTCGTAACTGAATTAAATGGTAGAAAGGTACAAAACGACAAGATCACATATAACAAAACTTACGTGACTCGAATTTCTGAACTTCCTGTCACACATGTATCTTGTAAAAGAATTTCATTAAAACTTACCCCATAAAAATGATAGATCTTCGTTGAACGATAATTAATGATTAAATGTATAAGCGACAATGGTTGATGTTTTTGATTTATTTAATGTACCGTGTACTTGATGAGACAAAGCTCCCCGTATTGAATTTTAAACTACGGTTTATCCAATTAAAATTCTGAACAACCGAACACGACCATAAAAACGTTTTAGTTAGATAAAAGCACAAAAATTGTTTTCGTCCCCTTCTATTTACGATAAGAAGATTATTAGCGAAAATCCGGAGAGAGAATATGCATGTCAAGTAGGCCTTAAAACGTAAAATGACGTCACAGTGATAATATAATTATTTATTCCTTAAGAGAGGATTCCTCGAAATCCTATTAATTTAAATTTATTTAAATTCATTCCTTAAAAAAGACACTTGGGTGAAATTTAATGCCTTTCGGTCTTTTCATTTTTGTTCATTTGGCAAACGACACACGTTCCGATGCCACGTAATGAGATCCGTTGTCTCGAAATTTTCAAACTCGCGCTAATGGCATATCCTATTGCAAAAGATTGGACAAAGGCAGAACAAAAAAAAAACAAAATACAAAAAAGTAACAAGGCTTTGTTTTTTGTTTCCGTAAATAAATTATGGTATAAAGTTTCATCAAACGCATCTTGTATTCTAGTTATATTAATCCTATTAATTAATGACGCGACGGCTTGAAAATTGCCTGCATGATGGCACATTGTAAGGTAATATTATGCAAAAGTGGTTTATACGTCCTTCTACTTAACTATAATACGCAAATTCGCTAATTCCGACGTTAGTGTGGTAACTAAGATGCTTACAAATCATTTTTAAATTTAATTAAAATTTGAAAATGTAACCAAAGTAACGAGGATTACGATATCTATTACCGTTACTATTTTTTTGAAATGATTTGCTCGGAAAAGTTGTTTTAAATTTATGACTAAAATGGAGAAAAATTCATATGTTAAACTACAACATGGTGCACACTTTCTATGGACAGAGAAGCAAAACATTAAGGCGCCTCTATACAGCTGCAAAAATTTCGGACCTACTCCTTACTGATTTTAAATTAGGCAACATACATATCTCAATACTCCCTGAGGGCTAAACGGATTATGAGTAATTTACCTAAATGTACTTGAAAGTTTCATTGTTTAGTTATACCTATAACTTTTATATTTTCTTGGAATTCCCGCAGATTGTAAGACTACCTTTAAATTTATTTTACCATGTTGGACTACTAAAATTAAAATATTATAGTACATATTATGTGCGTCCAAGAATCACAAAAGAATAATTATTTGAAAATTCGGAAAACACTATAAACAATCTGATTTAGTATGGAATAATTAATGAAATACAAAGCAAAATAAACTTTGACAATGTTTAAGAATAATTATAACAATTAACCACACATTCTAAATAAAAAATAAATGCACTGATATAATTTTCATTATTTCTGTACTTGGACATAATCTAAGACTTGGACAAACAAACCTACCTATTAATTTAATTGATTTTAAAGTATTTTACTTTAAAATGTGCTAAAATCCCATTAAAATTTAATTCGTATTAGATATAATTAACAAAAAAATCCCATTAATTGTAGATATACATATACCTACATAATATATATTTTATATAAGAGGTTCACTAATCATAGTAAGTTACGTTTTATTGTGGTAAAAAATATTATTTTGACTGTGAAATGTAAGCTATATCGAACATGAATGTGGAGCTTTATGAAAAAATGATGCAAAAATTCTTGAAAAATTTAGATAGTAAGTATAGATAGATGTGCACTTAGCAAAGCAACAATTCTTCAGTTATAGAGTGATTTATGGAAATCAGAACCCAAGAAACGCATTACTGCTTCCAATTTTGGAAAACTTTGTAAATTAGGAAAAACAACACCTACGGCAAAAACCGTTGAGGCACTATTATGTATGTAGTACATACGTTTAAAATAAATAGTTCTACTTGGTTTGCAACATGAAGTTACAGCAATTCAATTAATTTTAATCCCAATGCTCAGTAGTTGTTAAAAAATCGGGCCTATAGTTGATGAAGAATTACCTACCATTTCTTGCTTGTTCTCCAGGCGGATCAGTAGGAAAAACTGCCATTGTTGAAATTAAATGTTCCGAGAAAAGCGGCAATTAGCATCCTATTGAAGCATATTTGAAGGGTAAATTAGAATACTGTGAATGTATAGTAATAATAATAAGCTCAATGACAATGGAGAACTTGCACGTGTTTTTGTTTATTGCATTAAGAAAAAGTACAAAAAATTACAAACATTTTGATATATGACATTCCCATATGAGCTTCCAAAAAACTGGTGAAAATTTTGATTGAATTTAACGATTTGAATTTACGCCGAAACGCTGCTAGAACGCGCGCTTTTGGGTGTGACGTCACACGACTCAATTTGTCAAGCGCGTAAAGAAAATGCATTGAAACGATATTGTTTTTAGCCATTGTAGTTACTAGCCCTGTCGCTCTGTTAGAAAAATGCCTTACAAATACTGTGTAATACATTTGTGTACAAATACAACAGTTAAAACGCCAGATAAAATATGTTTGCTCCATAGAAAAGTTACGAAATTTATGGTGTAAAATTATGCGTAGAGAGACATGTAAAATGCTCAACATTTTATTCGATTAGATAACATGTTGGCAAATTATCGGATTGTGCTTTTATATAACCTGATTCCATTGTAAATAACGAACGCCGCTAATAATATCCCTTAAAACCATTTAAAAATAAATGTTTTGGGTAAATTTGCGGAAGTTTGAAGTATTTTATTTGGCGGAGAAGTTACTTTTCAGTTTTCATGGCTTGCCAGTGCCTGTATTAAACACAGGCGCGCGATGAAAAGTAGTACTTCTCGACGTTATAATGGTTTCGACAGTTTTCGCCGTCTTACGAATGACGTATACTGTGGCTTCGGGCCAGCTGATTTGTGACATTTAAGATCGTGTGACGTGGACCAACCGTTGGAGTGTATTCGCGCACGTGATATGCTGTTCCCCTTCTTATATTTTCAACCCTTAATATCTCAATAAATATAAAGTTTTAAATTGAAATAATTAACAACAGCTCTCTATAAACTTGTTACTTACATTATATACCAGATTTATTAATATTCAAGACATGTGCAAGTTCTCTATTATTTTTACTAAGTACCTACAGGGTCTATTCACTATTGCACATAACCAAAAGAAATATAATATGCTACTTTGTAGTCTACACTAAAGGTGGAATACATCAGGGGCGTCATTTAGGAGGGTCAGGGTAGGGCAGTTGACCCCCCCTGGAGTTACTACTACCAAAAAAAGGTACGTTAAATTTATAAAACTGACAACCACGCCCTTTTTTCAAAAAAAATTTAAGACATCAACTCAAGATTTGTGCTGTTTATATTAATTAAAATAAAATTTAATAAAAAAATAATGTCTTTTTACAATTAAATGTCTATAGCGTTTTTTAAATTTACGTCGGAAATAACCCTGGTTACGCAATATTTATTTGTCAATTTGCATCTTTGTAACAGGGTCATTAAACAGGTACTTTTCTTTTGTCTGTATAATTTCCTTAGAAGTATAATTCCACTACCTGACCTCTGTGGCCCGGGGCATTTACGAAATTTTCGTTGGTAAAATTTTTGTACATAAAATTTATATTAAAAAAAAACTTTTGACCAGGATTACAGTTATAACTTAACCGTTGGAAACGATTGTTCAACGAAATATGGTTCTTAAGCACTGTAGAATTTGTCCGTAGAATTTAATTTTCAGATATTGACTGTCGTTTGGAAAATATCTCTTAAAATAGATGAAAGATAAAATAATTTTTTGTTACCTCAAATTTTTGTTTTTTGTCAAACAAAATTCTAAGGCAAAATTTGATTATGGTAAGGAATATATTCTCGATCTTAAAATTTTTTCAAGTTCAATTTTAGAGCTGTAATCCTGGTCAAAAGATTGCACTTTTTCCAATTGCATGGTGTGTTGCCTACCCTCTGTATAGAGACGCCTTAAGGATTTTCATTAGTCTAAATCTTTTAGAATTGCCTTGGAAAGGCATTTTTTCCGCAAACATAAACTTAATCTTATAAACCCTAAGTTGAAAATAGCGCGCCTACACGAGCGTTTGGCAGAGCTCAGATGTTGGTTCATCTACAATTAAACCTCTCTATATATGTACTTTTTTAATGTTTCGAAAGTGGCAAGTGAAGGTTTTAATCAGTTGATAATATTTGCAGCCTTTTATATTTTGAAAGTTTAAACATTTCTCATATGACGAGAGCCTTTTGCTTTCGGTAATAATTTTTAAAAAATTTACAGCTTTAGTGTCATCTGTATTTGGCCACACGTGAGGGAAATTTAATCTCAATTGAAGTTTCGATGGAATTTTTCAAATTAGGCATCCTAACATTTATTCAAAATCAGTGAGCATTGGTGGTCAATATATGTTTAAACAGAAATCGCAACGGTTTAAAAATTCAAAAATAAAAAAAAACATTTGTAGCAAGTGCAGCTTTAGTTTCTATTTCCATAGGTTAGCCTTTTCATTGTCATAAATTTGTGAGAAATTTACCTTAGGAACAACTTTTAATTACTATTCAATCCATTAGCATTGCTAAACTGGATTACAATGGCAAATTTGCTCAAATCTAATAAAAATTCAAGACAATAAATTTCAATATAATATGTTAAGTAATTTAATGGACTTAAAAAGTCCAAATTGAGAGCACGAAATACTAGACCTCTAAATTAGGTTATAACTTCGAATTATAACGTTTATTTTGCATAATAAAATAAAATTAATATGACTCATGCTCCAATTATTTAGAAATTTTGAATATTTAACAACAATCAAGTTACGTAAATTTGTCTTCACCTTACTTTTACTAAGTAATCTGGCACTAATTCAATTTTGCGGACGTTAACGTTTGTTCGTGGGAGACACGAAATAAATGGGGGGTTCCTTTACATATCTGGTTTTTGGAATTAATTTTTCGAGGTGTTTAAATGCATCGGTATATACAAGTATTTGATTTATTTAACGGTAGCCCACCAATTTATATTCCGCTACCGAAACCTTATTCATTCCTACATCTAAATCTTGTTAATGGCACTTTTACTCAAAAATACTGAATGTTACTACATTTTCCTTTTTTGTTAGATCTTTCACAATTCGAAAATTGAAATTTTGAAATAATTTGAAATTTTTAAATTATTGACACAGAGACAAATATTTTTCTTTTCCACACCAATTGCTTTCTTCATTTTATTACACGTTAAAATAATTATTTTCTGAAAATCAAGTTGAAATTGTTTTTCATTTTTGTCCTGATTAAATTTTGTTTAATATTGCAAAAATAAAATTGACTGTGAAAATAATAAAACCCAATATGAGAAAAGCTAATTAGGGAAGTGTCAAGGTTTTGAATCCATTAAATAATCATGGCAAGAATTTTTGAAATTCTCCAAAACCTTTTGTGCTTCTAAAAGGGAATTACAGAAAATGCAAAAATGAACAACATCCAGTCTTTCCACGAAGGCATGAAATGAAAATGAGGTTCAATAGTAAGATTATTAACAAATTGAAATCAAACCACACAACCTCCCCTTTCTGCCAATTTAATGAATGAAATGACGCAGAATTTATACAAACACATAACCACTATCATCTCTCACAATGTACATTTAATATTAAAGATGATCTGTAAATCTGTAAATTTCTAGTGAAGCAACACTTAACCTGCGTCACCTGACGAGCCGCCGCTGCCTTTCGGCAATATTCGCGCCTAAGTTGTTTCTAATCATTAAAATTAATTCAAAAGGATTATTGAGGCGACATGTTTCGGAACAAAACTCGTTCCATCTTCAAACAATTATCGATATGAAGGCTGAAGGGGATGATGATAATTAACAAAATATCAAAAACATTATAAATTTAAAAAGATTGCACCTAGCAAACCCACATAGGGGCAGCCGCTAAACCCAGAAGGCCGAATGATTCAAACAGATAAAACTGAAAATTAACATACAGTTGTATACACGACATGAACAAGAAGTTACAAGGTAATATGACGACAGATGTCGCCACTACAAAATGACAAATTGTACTAAAATTTAAAATTATACAGAGTTACAAAACGAAATAATGTAGTCATTTCGAAAGTCAATAATTTCATTCTCCAATCCCGGGTCATTTTTGTGTTTAGAAATCTCAAGAGCTTCTGAAACATTAAGAAGAAAGCCCTTCTTGCAATAATGAAGAATTTTGTAATTAACGGAAAGGTTAAACGAGTGCCCAGTTTTTAAGATATGGTTGACAAAGGATGATTTATTATCAAGATTGTTCTTTTTGATGGACAAGACTCGTTAAAACGAGTGGGAAAGGATCGGTCTGTCTGACCGATGTAGAAGGATGAACAAGAATTTTACAAAAATTCGTAAATTCCCGATCTCTCCGTGGTATTGATCTTATCTTTGTTATTAACGAGGTTACTCAGGGTGTTTTTAGTGGAAAAGGGGATGTGGATGTTAAAGATGGTGTTTATGGATAAGAGTAAGGAGTGTGGGGTTAAGGGAACGTTTAATTTGAAAAAAAAGGGTGTCGATGAGAGCTATGGGGTAACCGTTATTGATGCCAATTTGTTTTATAATGTTGTGTTCCTCTAAAAAATTTTGAAGAGACATGGGAATAGAAAACAACCTTCTGAAGAGGGCAACCCCGCCAGTTTATGAGAAAAGGGATGAGTTGAATCGAAAGGAATAAGGTGGTCAGTAGTGGTGTGTTTTCTATAAATACTGAATGTGACTTTGTTAGGGAATTTGTGCAGTAACATATCTAAAAATGGGACCCTATCATCAATTTCAGCATCTGAGTTAAATTTGATTTTTGGGTGTATTTGATTCAGGTGTGAAAGGAAATTTGAAAATTGCTAGATGATTGGGGAGAGGTTAGAGTCCATAGCCAAACTTTCCAATTGAGAGTAGCAAATGTTATTAAAGCTGAAGAAATTTTGTTGGGTGCTAAGCTTCAACAATATTGAGTTTGAGGAACCAAGGGATGCTGAGAAATAGGTTGGTGACGTCAAATGATATCAAGGAAAAGGTTTTTGGTAATTTCAAGGAAGTCAACTAGTAAGATTATTAAGAATAAAAATGGAAAACACAGGCATACGACACCAAAATTTTTTTGTTGTATTAAAGATCAATTTGGTCAAGGTACTCCGTATAAATGGCTTTATTGTTCGAAAAATTTTATCTTCAAAATGAGAAAATTGTTTTCTCGGAAAATGTTACTAATTTACTACCCCTTTCATGAACTAGTCCCGCGTAGACCTTGTTTGGTCGCAAAGATTACTTTGAAGACTACTGCAAACGCAAAAGATGTTTTCAATATACAAGGACTGCTGGAAACTTTATTTATTTACTATATAGTTGACCTTTTTTTTTTAAACAAAACAAGTAGGTAATGAAGAACCTTGAAAATATTTTTTCAGCTCTGATGAATTCTCAAGGTAAATAAATATATTATAAACGAGCTGCAATAACTGTTGTAATTAATAGAAGTTCCAATTTTTTTTACTACTGCCAGTTATTATTTTCCAAAAATTTGAAAATTGCAAATGATTCAAAAAATTCTTTGATATATATTTTTTTTGTTTCATAATATAGTTTTTGCTTACATCATTACACCTGTTAAGTAGTGCTTTTGTGCTTTAATTCAAACCCTGCCATATCTTGCCATATCTGAAATATATCCTGGGAGACAGCGTGGCAAGCACTGCTCTGCTTAAACGCCTTATTATTACCGCAGACAAAATCCGCTGGTACTTATTTTGGCAGGCTTACTCGACGTTAAGGGGTACCAAAAATTTTCTGGCCCCCGACGAAGATGTCAAATTCATTTACTGATAAAGTTCTTTGTTTTGGAAGGTTTATAGTCAACGTTTCGCCCACTTTCGTAAGGGACTTCATCAGGACAAGAAAACTCTTACCAAATGCACTGGGCACTGGTAAGAGTTTTATACGTTGACTTTCTCAACTATGACAAGGTCCTACCCCCGAAGTGGTCTTTATTTTGCCGACTCTGGCCGTGGAAGCCTCCACTCTGACATAGACTTAACATCGTCAGTTTTTCTATTTAGACAAGTTTTCATCGTAATTTTTCCTGATATGACAAAGAAAAATTAAAAATGGAGACAATAAGTAGGTACTTTAAGAAATTGAAAAGCTACTGGCGATATTGAAAGTAATGAAAGTGCACTCACTCACAAAAATTCGCGTATCTTCTTTATTTGTAAAAATTAATTACACATGTTGACATTTTCAAAAAGCTAAAGAACTCAGCTTTCGAGTAGTGTAAGAATATACAGGGGGTTCTGTAGTGTTCTTGGTATTTTGTATTAAAAAATGAAATAACTGGAAGTACAATTATTATTCATTTTATTTTATGACAACTTATTCTAATGCCTAGCGACCTGATCCTTTTACAAATCTAACGTTCACTATATTTCCCAATAAACAAAAAATACAAACAAACAAAAATTAACAATAAACCAATCAATTTACACAGAAACCTACTTATATACTGTACTATACATAATTAACATTATACAGAGTTGCCCCACAAATAGTGTCATTGTTTGTTGCTGCCTTTAATTTTATTTTCAGAATTGGGGGATAAAACAAAATAATTCAAACTAAGGTTATTATCTTGGAAACTATTACCTTTAGATATGGGACATATTTAACAAAAATCAAAGCTAACTTAAAAAGCAGTTCATGCATCAGAAAATATACGGGGTGTTCCATTTAAAATAGTTTTGCAGCAAATTTAATTCAAGATCAGCATATCAAGAAATAAAACGCTCTTTTGTTTATGATAATCTCCAATTTTGTTGCTCTGCTGCCAATGATTGAATAGTTATGATTTTTTTACTGATTGTTGATTTCGGCGACAATTTTTAAAAAACATTTATTTTCTCCTAAATGAGTTGATTTCAGGCCAAATAAACTTGGTTTACAATAGAATGTGGATTTCAAGAATATAAAAATCTATAGGGTGTTCCATTTAAAATAATAGAGTACGAGCCTGTACAGACTAAACCGAGAGCAGTGCGAGTCTCAAAATATTTTTAGGTTGTAAACAAGGAACATCTGAATATGAAATGTCTCGACCTTTTGCCCTAAAATTAATATTAAAGGTACTATGGAAGAACGGAGGGCAAGTGGGCAACCCTGTATAATAATTTCTCTTCCAAGGTTGTACTGCACATTCTGTCCCGCCTCAGGTACCTACACCAAATTATTGAGCACGTATAAATAGTCCCATTAAAAGATTGTGGAAATTTAGACTTTACTTTACCTTCTCCTTGTTGGATTTGTAAGTTCCATTATTGTCTATTACATCATACGATCTACAATTATTGTCACAATTTTACCAGAAATTCATTTATTGGATTTTGGATCTTTTTTCATCCTTCACCTCCAATGGTATGCCAAAACAAGCAAATACTTCTATCGATGCACTTATTATACTTTGTGCCCATATTTTATTGTATCATGCTTTGTGCCGATTTGCTGGGAATTACTTTCATCTCTAACCATTTTGACATAAATTCAAATATTATTAGATAATTCTTTTTATGGAAATCCATAATATCAATTCATATTTTGGAAAATGGCAAGATGGTACTTTATAAGTTAAAAGAGGCTCTTTAGTATTATTATTTCGATGTATTTTGTATTAAAAATAATAGCTATTTATGATATGAGTACAAATATTATACAAAGTTTTTTATATAACTGTTCTATTTTGATAATAAAATAGAAAAATTTAATACATATTTCTACAGGGTGACATTGAAAAAACTACAATGCATATTACCACGCGATAGAGGGCCATGAAATAATAAAAAAAATTCCTATACACTATGTCGTATCGCCTTTTGTTTTCAAGATATAGGATCTTAAAGGTTTTTGTTTTTTTTGTCGCTTTGAAAATTATTTTAACATTTTTTATTCGAAAATTTATTGCTCTTCAACATCTTATAACAAAAAAAAATCTATGCACGTCAATAAATGTTCTAACATTAGGAACATGTCTTAATGGATTGGATATCTCTCTCGATAGATACGTTGAGCTTCGGAAGAATTTGATCGAACTTCGCCATAACACATAATCATGTCTCTGTAATCTTCAAACGTGTAGAGAACCATTTTTAAAAGCAATTTTAAAAAACGAGAAGCAAAATAATCAAACAAAAACGTAATCAGGAACACGAGAAACTTGAATAAATTATTACAATATTAATTTGATAGGTGTCATAATTTCGTAGTCAAGATGCTCTATCTTAACAACAAAAGGTGATCGGACATTAGTGTATAGGAATTTTTTTAATTATTTCTTGGCCCTCTATCGGGTGGTAATATGCATTGTAGTTTTTTCAATGTCACCTTGTATAAACTGTTTTAAGTTTTAAGTTGCAGTTTTAAGTGCAGTTTTAATCAATATTAGATAAAAAGTGTTAATAACTACAAAACCGCTAAAGATAGGTATAGGGATACCTATAGTTTATCGATGTGTAAATTAAATCGCCTTCCAAATATGTGAAAATATACGGGGTGTTCCATTTGAAAAAAATGACTTTTTGGTGTTTGAAGTTTTTTAACTTTGCTACTAATTTTGAACGCCCTGTATAATCTATGATAGGTTTGCAAATACATTTTGTGAACCCTTATGGTTTTAGTTCGTGTTTGTAAAGTACGAATGTTTTGCGTTCAAAGAAGAGCAAAAGGTGGGCTATTAAACATCCCTCCGCAATGCGCAAATTTTTCAAAAAAATCATAATATCTCAAAAACAGTTGAAGATAGGTATAAGATAATCTAATACAGATTAACGCAGAATCGATTGTATAATCCAAAACTGCAATAATATACAGGGTGTTCCATTTAAAATAAGAAGATGAATGGCGATTTCCGGTCTTTCCGGAAGTTGTACAACATCGACAATATTTTAGAACAAAAGAAGGCTATGGGTTATCCTTAACCTGAAAGTTTCAAATTCATAAGTAGTAAGGGACCCCAGAAACTTCTAATGAACAGGTTCCGTGATATACCCTGTATACAATAATTTTATTTTATGACAACTCATTCTAATGCGTAGCGACTTGATCCTTTTACAAATTTTAACGTTCACTATAGCTTCTATTTAAAAATTCACGTAATTTTTAGTTGAAGATTTTTTCCCTCGCCCTGTATAACTGGCAAAATTTTGTAATGTGGTTAGGAAAAAAACTGTTCGAAATTTGAAGCTCATTGGTGGAAACCGTACATTTCTATCTTATTTCTTTTAGTCAATAATCATGTTTAAAATGTGTCAGTTTCAACTGGGACACCCTGTATTAATTTTACAGTATCGTGTACGGTTATAGGTACATAATAATCGCTGTAAGCGGATATTTAGGTTTTGTTAAAACGTAAAATCTGTAACCAGCAAGCTGCTCTCTTTTTTTTTACAAATTTTTAAGCTCTCGTAACGAATTATTGTTATAGCAACACAATAAAACTTATTTTAGTCGTAAAGTGAATTTTTTCCTCTTCTCAAAATAAATGCAATCCATCAATATCATAAGGAGGGGGCTAAAATAGCAATATACCGTTCCGTTTTACTCGCGTTAATGTAATCAACATTGACCCTTGCAAACCCCGTAATCCTGTTCTTTTAATTTTAACCCTTAATCAGGGGTATATTGCTCGTGCTAGTAGGGGTGTTTTTTTTTGTATTTAAATATTTATATTTCGCCCCAAAACGCTTCCGTGTGGAAATTGAAGGGCGTAGCGCGTAATGTGAACTTTGGAATCTTTCTGATTAAGGATGCACCAACATCTGTTGACGTAATGTTGAGATTATAACAACACAGTACAAGCGGTCGTTAATAGCTATTTATCTACCAAGGGAACAAAGTGATTAATTTTCTCCCGCGGGTGAAGTTTAATGCCCGACGCGAAGCGAGGGCATTAATCACCCTCGGGAGAAAATTTCACTTTGTTCTCGCGGTAGATATATGATTTTTTCTTATATGTGAATTTATTTTCCGTTCACAACAATTATACGTTACCATTAGTTATTTTTAAAAAATACATCAAGAAGGCTTTTGTCATGTGTCACAATTTTTAATTAAATATATTTCATCAATATCTCATCATTTGTAGATCGGTATTAACGCTTTTTGAAATGTCTAATGAGAATTCAGACTCTGATGTATAAGAAAATACACCAGCCGAAATATTAGAAGCTGCTAATGAAGCGACTTATAATACAAGGGAGAAAAAGTATAACAAAATTCCCAAGGGAGAAAAAGTGGTACTTTGCTCCCTCAAAATAGGGAAAATACATCCACTTTCCACTCACATATAAGAAAAAAACGTTAATTTTAATGCAAATAGAGACGTGCATGCTGTTTTTTCTGGTTTTTAACAACGGATGTTCGTGCGACGACGTCCTTTTGAATTGAATGGGAAGATCCCGAAATTTGATATCTATGAGAAGGATCGTGAGGTGAAAATTTGAAAGATGCGAAGGATGTGGGCGTGGCATTTTGTTGCAAAAACAAATAAAGCGATTTAATACTTGTAAAACGTTAATCTTACATTTGCGATCAGCATTGAAACTAATTTAACGTAGGAATATGCAATTAACGGTTACTTAATTACGCTGCGAGCGTTAGAAAATGATTTATAAAAATTGTTTACAAATAAGCTTATGTAACAATAAATAATCTTGATTTTTTTTTTTATTAAGTATACCTATATCTTATTTCTTAATATTTTGGGTAAATCCGTGTAGGTTGTCTTGTCATTACGTTTAAAATTTATATTCATTTTATACATGTTGAAAAAGGATAGAATGTCAAGGTCTAAATCTTCTCCTGAAAAGGTGAAAACAAAATCACAATAGCCTTTATATAAATGTAACAAAAACAAAATTCTGCCCTACTTTCGTTCTCCCACATTGTTACAGAAATAAATTTCTATACATAATGAATTCGGAATTTTATTACAAAATCCTTCTTTTCAGATTTTCGACAGATATGTATTTGGTATAAAAATGTTCGAATTAGGGCTCTCATGATTACAATCGATAAAAATGTGATAATAATCAAAGAAGGAGAATATTATAATGTTTATTTGACTTTGATGGCAGTCTTTTTACCCTGCTAATATTTTTTGCCTCTGTTTGTTATTGCAGTTTAGAGTTTATGATAAGTGAGAACCAACCCTTATTATTCAGTCAACCTGTAAATATGACCCAGCTGCTTTATTTTAAGATTTAACACCGAACATTGGAGCAACCCTCGCCTCGCCCGCAGTTCTATATAGACCACAACGTTCAACTTGGTAACAACCCCCAATGTTCAAAATGACCACAACTCCCAACTCAACCTGGTCGTAACTCGTAACTATCAAATAATATGATGTCGTTATTTATAATAGCACCTCCTATCAAACTTCAGGAAGGTAAAAGGGTCGATAATGTAAAAATTGTACAGGTGGAATTTTTGTTAATTTATTTAAAAGATTACATACAAAATCTTCTTAGGATGGCCCACTGTATGTGCTACGGTTCTAAAAAGTTTAATCATTCTTTTTATTTCAGTAGCTCATTTTTCTTCTCTTTACTCTTTTATTTACTCTCCATTCATTCTTCTTAATATTTCTATGTTTGCTGTGGGGTTAAATTCATTAGATGGCACTTGTCTAGGTCTGACATTAGTTATTTGAATATAAAATATTATTATAATTTTAGGTGTTAATAAAAACGTATCATTTATTGATAGTTACTAACACAACATGGTGACAGCGAAAATGGATAGTTCATTCCCTCCTCCAGATAAATTTTCTTTCGAGCCTTGTGACTGGATTTCGCGGAGTTCTCGTTTTGAACGTTATCGATTATTGAGCAACTTATCATCACAAGAAGAAGATTTTCAAATAAATGCCTTAATTTATATCATGGGTCAGCGAGCAGACGAAATTGTTTCTTCGTTCAATCTTTCATCCGATAATGCCAAGAAATTCGACGAAGTGTGGAATGCCTTCTCCGGATATTTTATTGGAAAACGGAATGTCGTGTATGAAACGAGCTCGTTTTTGACTTCACGTTCTTCAATAGTACAACATTACCAATTTTCTTCTCCGTTGAACTAAAAATATGTAGCATATCATTGCCCTAGCCGGTAGCCCTAATTTCAATATTGACTCTGTCCGCGTATTAAGGATCCTCAGATCCTTTATAGTTTCAGACTGTGCGCGATGACGCTCTAGAAACGACCAATCGCTTCGAAGCGGGTTCTTTATGGATTAAGAAAGGACACTACTGATTTTGATCTACCTATGTCCAACATGGACAAACGTTACAGGGGTTCGTGTGCATCGGGAGCAATAAAAAAATAGATCACGTATCGACTTCGGACTATACAGGGTGTTTTTTTGGGAGCTTTGGTTAGACGTTTCTGGGAAAGTTGTATAGGTAGGTTTTTGAAAATGTGTACTTAGGGGTTACTCTGAAAGCCGAATCGATCTAAAATATTTTCAAAACGGCAGCACTTCCGGAAATGCCGGAAGTAGCTACCAACTTGGTTATTTTAAATTGCAATCCCTATTTTTTATTGCATTTTTGGATTCTACGTGAAATTTCATAACTTTTGATACTAACATCTACAAGTTATGGTTTTTAAGTTATTTTCATTTATTTAAAAAAAATGGCGGATATAGACGGTACTTTAAGAATTCATTACTTGAAAACGGTTGTAGCTATGGCAACCGAGTTTTCACCAGCAGCGCTTAAAGGAAGAATAGGGCTTTCTTTTGGTGTACTTAAAAAAAAGTTATATTGCGTACGACGCCACCTATGAGGCTCCAAATTTAAGAAAATTCAAAGACTGAAAATACAAATTTTTTAAATGAAATAACCATTTTCTTACTATTGCATTTGATAGAGAATCAAAATGGGCATATTTTGGTATTACATGTTCCTACCCCTATCTTTAATTGTTTCTGACTTATTCTCATTTTATCGCATTGATACCATTTTTTTCGAATTTTTTGTAGTAGTCGACTATGACATGGACTATGGCAATCCAGTTTTGAACAAATCAAGTGATACTAAACCGTCACCTGTAATAGGTTAACATAAGTTTTTCAATAATAAAAAAAAAATGAAAAATGGCTCGCAATGGTTTTACATATTAAGATTTTTGGAATCTAATTGTTATTTATTTTGAAATGAGCAGAATCGCGTCACATGCCTGTCATACGTTCATTGAGAGATATCCAGAAAGACCGCGTTCTAGTGAACGTACCATCCGAACACTGGAATGAAATTAGTTGAATTTTGGAAGCTTTGTACCACCTTACCTACAGTAAGAGATTTACGAATAGGCAAATGTTAAGGAAGCAGGACTATTTTTTGGAGAACATTACTTGGTCAGATTTGGAAATTTTACGCAATATTGTTGTTCCTGCAACAGAAGAGCTGCCTCTGTAAGAATATGCTCAATACTGAATCACAAGTCATACAATACTCCACACGAGAACATTCACGAAAAAGAGTTTGTGTTTGGAACATGAAGGCGCTCATTTTGAGCATGTGTTGAAGAAGACAAGGTTTTAAATTGATTTGAAACTAACAGGTGACGGATTGATTGGTTTAAAATTCGTTTGCATTAAGGCCAACTACTAAAAAATCCGAAAAAAATGGTATCATTGCAATGAAATGAGAATAAGTCAGAAACTATTAAAGATAGGGATAGGAACATGTAATACCAAAATATACCCATTTTGATTCTCTATCAAATGCAATAGTAAGAAAATGGTCATTGCATTTTAAAAAACTGAGTTTTCAGTCTTTGAATTTTCTTAAATTTGGAGCCTCATAGGTGACGTCGTACGCAGCATAACTTTTTTTAAGTACACCACAAGAAAGCCCTATTCTTCCTTTAAGCGCTGGTGAAAACTCAGTTGTCATAGCTACAACCGTTTTCAAGTAATGAATTCTTAAAGTACCGTCTGCATCAGCCATTTTTTTTTAAATAAATGAAAATAACTTAAAAACTATAACTTGTAGATATTGACATGTTAGTATCAAAAGTTATGAAATTTCACGTAGAATCCAAAAATGCAATAAAAAATAGGGGTTGAAATTTAAAATAACGAAGTTGGTAGCTACTTTCGGCATTTTGACTAAATGTAACCCCTAAGTACAAATTTTCAAAAATCTACCTATAAAACTTTCCCAGAAACGTTTAACTAAAGCTCCCAAAAAAACACCCTGTATTTAATATAATTCCTATCCGGCGTGACCCATGTCAAAAACTATGATGCAAAATTTATCAAAAATCGTTGTTTTTACACCAATTTCGTGGGGGAAATGTCTAAAACATCGTTGCGCTCATAAGTGAATTTTATATATTTTTGGCGATTACATAGATTTTGATTCAAACATGTCAAAATCGCTGTTTATGAACCACCTTTGTGGAGACAACTGTCCAAATGCATTGCATCCAGTAAATTTCATCCATTTTACAACACGGTTTATCACCATTAACCAAGGTATGTCAAAATTCATCAAATAATTGATGGTAATACTTTTAAAGAATAAGAATTCAAGTAACAAAAGTACCTTGGTACACTCACTATACCTAAAAGAAAAGAATCTTCTTAGTTTCAAAATGTTGGTGTAAGCGAAGTGATCGTTCCTCAGGCAATGCAATACAGTATAATTTTCTTAAAAAAACACATTTCCGTGTTTTGAATTGAAAAACAAATAAAGGACATTAGTTTTTTATATTACCAATTCCGTGGTTGTTATCATTTTCAAAATTAAGGGTTACGGTCAAGACGTGTTTGGTGACCAACATCAGAATTAGAGGTTGTGGTCGACCTCGAAGTTTAGGGGTTGTGGTCATTTTCGGTCTTAAGTTGGGGGGTTATGGTTACCATTTAAAGTTTAGGGTTGTTTCCGATCTGTATTTTAAGGGTAAGTCCGTAATCTTCCTATGGCAAGTTAAAAGGTGTAATAACATCAATCGTATCGATGTTATTACGTCCAATCCGTTTTCAATAAATTCGAAGTTGCAAAGCTCTCCCTAAATTATCACTGAAGAATTTTTCAGGATTTAATATCAATTACATTAAAAAGAATAGGTTTTTCTTAAACTTGTATCATTGTGTAACGGCATAACATAAAACTACAGAGCGTAGAATAATTTAAGAAGAACCACCTAAATTTTTATATTTGTTGGCATCGTTAAGGTCTCTAAAACTGCATACTCTGCTGTTCACGGAAATTGGTTGCGTCCATGAATAATTTAAATAGAAAAAACACCAAACACTTACCAAATCTGTACTAACCAGCACTTGATTGTTATTTATACATTTTAATAATAACTATTAATATAAATTACAAAAGCTACTAAAATTAAAGAAAATTCCTAAGGTTTATTAATCTCAATTAAGAATCTCTCAACGATGTTCTTTCTGGAATAACTTCTTTTGTAGTTTTCACCATTTTTTGAGTTATCTGATGTGTACCAGATTTATCTCCACTCCACTCCAGTCTATTTTTTATGATTTTCTTCAGCATTTTTCCAAATACCAAAATTTTTCCTCGTGAAATATACGTATGTTCAGGTAAAGAATTTCATGTTTGGATTTTCATACCCAACACAATACAAAGTTCTGTATTACGAGTATTGATGTCGGATTTTACATGAAGCACATCTACCATACTATTTCCCACATTGTGATTATGGAATTTCGACGATATTCAGTTCAGGAAGGTGGGGAATTACCTCTGGAATAATTTCCCTGTTCCTACTCTTTTAGGGATTTATTTGACCTCTTCCTATTTGTATTGGTGTTCAATTGTTCACCTACTATCATGCATTTGAGCTGTACTCGATGTTATTAAAAATATACTTGCTCTTCCTCTGTAACCTAATAGTACAAATATCTCGAAGTTTATGCATGTTAAATCTAAACCAAAGATTCAAGTTCAAACATATTTTCGGCATACAATTCGGTATAATCCTCGCTCTCCAAGTAACCAAGTAGTAACCATCGTCGATTAAAAGATATAATAATTATAACACACTGAAAAACAAACAACACATTAAAAAAAGACATAATATGCAACGATGGTACTGTTCAAAATATGCGCATAAGTTGTGGTTATGCACCAGGATGATCTTAAGTCAGTTGTAGATTAAGAAACTCATCATAGCCTTTGATAGGAGAATATTTTTAACTGATTTCCCCTAAAAGATTTGGGGAAGCCGTCCCTCACATGTAGTGGCACTTTGTTAAAGAATCGGATGTCTATGAAAACAAAGCTCCTCTCAGATTTAGTTAATCTAATTAAGTGAGCAACAGTACCTCTGTACCTGGTGTCGTACTCATGGTTCCCTCTCTCCAGTAGTTCCGGGTGCTTTTTCACATAGCACACTACCTCCATGATGTATAGTGCAGGAACTGTCAGATTTCCAAAGTTGGTGAATTTGGTTTTGCAGTCTGCCCTATAAGGGAGACCTGCCAAAATACGAACTGCCCATCGCTGCAAACTCTGTATTCTGGACATTTTTGCTGAGTTGCCCCACACAAAAATGCCATGGGAGTGACAGTGCAAAATATGCCACTCTCAAGACCTCATACGATGATTGGAGAGATATTTCAATTAACAAAAGGTAAGGAAGATGGTTCGGAAAAAAGGTAGATAAATTCGAAGTGGGACAACATAATTGTGGTCAGAAGAATTGGAAAACACTATACTAACAGAAATAGTTCAGTAGGTACTGTTGTTACTAAAGAAAGCCAAGGAAATCCTAAGCAATAGTACCTACATATTAGAAGGAAATGATATATAAGTTGGTATGAACTATACCAAAATGAGGGTAAGGAAGGAAAAATCGCTTATTGCCATACCTATAAGAGATCCAAGAGCCAAGAGGTAAAATGGGAGGAAGTTTTAAGATTTGGAAGAGCTACAAAAAGAAATGAGGGAATGAAGCATTGTTACCACCAAAATAAATCAAAGATCACCAGAAGGAGTTACGTAGCTGAGTAAATCATGGAAAAAAAAGGAACGAATGGAAGAGGGAGAATCGACAAAGAAGGAATAGAAGATTAAAGGATAATTTAAGGTCCACAACGTATTCTGTTCTTCTACCTAATTTTTTTTCAATAATGCTCACTTCTAGTTCATTCCAATTGTTGTATAATTGAAAATTTGTGGAAGGAAGAAATCATAGAGAAGCGAATTGTTGAGTGTTGACGTGAAAGAGAAAATCAGAGAGGCATATCGTCATTAAATTAACAGTTTTGGACCAGGCACGAAAACCACAGAAGTAAATAAAGAAAATGGTGTTTGTAGTAGGGAACCTTAAGAAAATCGTTTTACAATAATACTTCGAGAGTGGGCCCATCATTCAATATGCTGAGAGAAAAGTCAAAAGTCATTGCCATTGTGCGCCGTTTCCTGTTTATCTCTTCATTTCAATTGTTTACACTTTGCCATCGGCTCAAGTACAATTAATTTACATAAAATCCTTGATTGCTTGCGTGAAGAGTGCTAAAAATCAAAATGGTCACGTGTGGAACGATTATCCAGATAATCTCATACTAATATCGAAAATTTGTTCATTAACGGTGTTTGATGACATATTTTCGAAAATCTGTTGATATGGTGCACTGATTTTGTTGTCTTCAAACTGTAAATTATGTAATTAAATTTGATTATATTTAAGATAGTGATCTTAACTAGTCAAAGACTTAGTATAAACGTAGAAATTGATCGCGCGGTTGCGTGATGATGCGTGAACCATGAAAATAAAAATTAACTTATCCTAAAGAGTATCTGTTTGCTGGACGATGACTATACGGTTATTAGGCTCGTTTAGTACAACCTTAATTAAGCGTGTGCCGGTAACCGCAGATGGTTTGTTTTTATATATACGTAGATGAGTCAGAGATACATATGGTATTGTGTGCACGTCCATCAGGTAACTTATATAACACGACAGTATCGCCGAGTTGCATAGTATTAGCATTTTCAATAGGATCGGTCGCTACATTTTAGGAAAGTTGCATTGACCCCTTCATCTATATTCTAGAGTAGGCACACACAATGGATTCCTTTTTATTATTCCGGTACTTTGTCCATTACGGTTGTCTTGTTTCGGATTCTGTTTGTAAATCATCTAAAGGTTACGCGTTTTCAAAATTTTTCCTCCTCGTGCCTTTTTTTTTCATTCGACTGACGTTTAAAAATCAAACGCGTGAATATGAACCGATATTACATACATGTCGACTCTTGTCAGATGAGATGAAGGTTAAAATGTCAAAATGTAGATCTAAAAAATTCCGGTAAATTTACATATTTATTATTTCGCGTGCACGTCTGTCGAAATACAATTATAGAAGCCTTGAAGTCATTAAATGATTTAAAAATTACACAACTCTCTGATTTTTATGTTGACGTCCTTTTGATATTCAATGACGCAATATTTAATAATTATTCGCTTTTTTTTTGGTAAATTGCGAAACGTGAACATTTTATAATTTTTTTTATGCCAATTATCCCTTCGCTAAAACTGAAAACGTTTAAGATTATTGTGTTTTTGTATGATTTTTAACATTAATCTCGAACATGTTGAGAGTTGAAGACACTAAAACAAACCATAATTTGTTGAGATCGACCCTTAATGACCACACAACCTTAAATTAATGTTGTCTTCACCCCACTATGACGCGCGCATTGAAAATTGGTTGGCCTACAAATTATAAAAAAAAAAACTTCACGAAGGTGAAAGGTTTGATCAAAATTTGCAAGCCATTGTTGGTATTTTATTGAAGAGACTCCAAAAAGTAAATATCTATATATGTACTAGTACAAGAAACGCCAAAAACCATAATAATCAGCGATCAACTCACAATTTTGGCCCTATTACCAGTTGTAAAACTTTTTATGGGTCAGAAATAATTTGGCATCTTGTGCATCTAAAATAAGATACAAAAATGTAAATGCAAAAAATGGTAAATTTTTGTTTCATATTTTAGTCAGGGAATTAAATAAATATAAAAAAATAAACCATTAAATTATTAATTTATTATTGTGGTTTTTATGTGTTTCTTGTGTTGTTTCCAGCGGGCACAGGTGTTCGAGTGCAGCCAGCATTTGTAACAAATTTGAAATTGCTGTCATGGAAAATATCGGGGAACACACAACAAAAAAAAACAAAATTAAAATTTTTGACATAACCAACTCCAATTTTGGTCAGTCGGTTTATTCCACCAGAAGTTTTTGTGTTTTTATTTGGCATCCTGTGCAGCAAAAATTAAGCTTTTTTGATCGCAGGACTACTCCCATCTTTTCGTACACAACTTCTCAATCCCTACTACCATCAAATGCTAATTTTGTATTTTTTCGTAATTTTCCTTGTTGGGTCATAGTCATATGATATATCAACTTAGAATTCTAATAGTTTAGGCAATTTAGACTTAAATTTGGCTCGAAAAGGAAATAATTATTAGAAAACTAATTTCTTCTGCCCCTGTGCTTCGTCAGCAAAATCCCAAAAGTTCGTAAATGGGGAATATCCTCAAATTTTGAATAAAGGGCCACCATCTTGGATTTTTACAAAAAAATATTGGTGTCAAACGTTTCTGTTTTGGAAGAAGTACTCGTTACGACAATAAAACATTAAAAAAATAGAGTTTTATTCATCTGTTAATAAAGTATGAATTGGCACCTTAGGCTAAGTCTTTGTTCGACGACGTTGGTCTTCGCGGGGGTACAAAATGTAACATTATTAAAGTCATCGAGAAGATGTGCAAAGTTAGCAATAAATTGCTTGAAACCCCAAGCTTTTTTTTCGACGGTGGGAATCTTTTACACAGAGTACATTGGCCCCGTCTAGCAACGTATGGTACCACTAGAAAAGTTTTCTGTAGCAGAGAATTACACGAAGACCTTGGTAACATACATACATACCCAAACACGTCACAGGATTGCGTTCCAGCTGCAGAAGAGCAACTCGTCGAGCGCCTTGACGAAACCAGATGCAAAAAATACGTCCAGACAGTTGCTAAAAAACCTCCAAACTACGTTATGGATCATGCGAACCTTCCCCCCTACTTCAGCTACAGCCTGCCTGCCTGCGTGGAAGGGTAACGTCTTTTCAGCTAAATATTGGGACTGGACCTCAAACAGGGACACTATAAGCCTGTTACATTAACTTTATCCCCAGGGCCAGACAAGCCCTTGTACGTTGTGGGTGCAAGCAATACCCGAAATTGTGAATGCAAGCGAAGTGGGCTGATATGCACCATTATGTGCACCGAGTGTGTAGGAGAGACCTGCTATAATGGGAATATTCCTTGTTTCAAGGAAGAAGACGAATTCGAAGGCAACTGTGACACCGAGAATCATGTCGAAACCAAACGTACCAGCGCCACCACCAGGGAAGATAATGCAAAACGAAGACGTGTTTAATGGAAGGTGAGTGTCCATTGCTCAGTTATTGCTTTTTTTTGGAGAAATCCAAGATAGGGGCTGTTTATTTAAAATTAAGGCTGTTCTCCATGCATGATTTTTTGGGATTTTTCTGGGGAAGTACAGCGGGAGCTAAAGAACGTATTTAAGAAGAAATCAGCTTTCTAATAATTATTTCCGTCTCCAATGTTATTTTGCCCATAGACTATAATTGGTTGTTATTAACCAATCTTCTAGTGTAAGCGGTTGGCAAAAACAATCTGTATTTCTATGTTAGAAGCAAGCCGTTTGGGACAGCTGCTCCTTAGAGCCATTTGGTACCGAGCCCCACTCTTGTGCTCCGTATGGATCAAAGAAGTCGGCCGACATATATGTATAACATTTTAGAGTTCGGTTAAAGAAACTAGGAGAGAGTGAAATAATAATACTAAAGAAAACCAAAATGCTTTGTTGCATTTATAGGATTTACTTACATATCTTGTATGTTATCGTACAGACCAAATCTGTACCCAGGAAGAGCACCCACGTGTCGCAGAGCTTCCTGCCACTTTTCAGGCGTGTAGTGTGTACCTTTCAACTTCCATTTACTTGAGAGTCCGCGGTTTCCTCCACAAGTAAAACCCCGTACCCGAACCAATGCATGTGGCTGGCTTGTGTTCACCAAATGAGATTGTAGTTACATGCATCGGTATATATTTTCCTGATCTTTGTCGAATCCATTATTCCTCTAAACTCACAGACGGTATACGATGTCTGTGTGGAACGAGAAGATTAAAAGTTTCTTTAATCCGCCATTCTTCATGTTGTCGATCCTTTTTACGCCACACTAAAACCTTGAGTCGTTATGTACCGATTCACTTGGTTGTCGTAGTTGGTAAAGCTCTGCACTCGTGGTAGCAACAGGTGGATCAAAAATGCACGGTCGAATACTGATACATCGCTTTTTTGGATGATGCTCCATTTTTTAATAAGAGGAAAGGCACGCTTGGTTTTGGCGTCGCTGTTAAACTTCGGGAGAGGGTATAGTCTCCAGAAATGTTCTATATCTGGTTTTAAACTTTCCTTCACCATTCGATTACTAGACGGGAGTCTTGGCTTGTCACCGTGCAGAACAACAACATTCGCGAATGATTCAGTCAGAACTAAAGTATTTCTATTTTTGTGTTGCACGACATCTAGGAGATCAGTTGAAAACTTCATGTCATTCCCTCTTGACCGAGAACATCTTATTCCTTGCTGCTATATTTTTTTACAAGCTGACTTCCATCACTTTATTTAACGACACGCAGCAGGTTCATCCTTTCAGTACGCGTACTTGGCTAAGACGATATCTATGGGAGAGATGGATCTTCTTCCTTCTTCTTTTGAATTAGGTGGTTTTTGTGGTCCTATAAAGGAACACCGAGGAGACGAAGGTGAGAAGAGATTTCACAGTACTTGCCGCTTGTCAATTTCAATTGAAAAATTTCGAAAACGAATCTGATCTTAATTTCATCGTTATGACTAAGTAAATATCCTTACGTCTTTATAAGAAGCTCTCCGACGTACATTACTGGGAGGGATCTCGTCGTGAGCAACAATTCAAAAATAATTTCACTTAAAAACCTTTTATTCAACCAACGTCAATCAGTAATTATTCTCAATCCAAAAAAAAAACAAAAAACCTACTTTCCTAAGTTTCAGTCTGAATCAGTACGATATTGTCTACGACGCCTTGTCTTCGACTCGGTCTTCCTCCTCGATATTCAGCAGGATTGACTCAGTTTGTCCTCGGTTTGAACACAAACTTGGAAAATCGTCCAACTTTCCTCCTGACATACACGATGGTCTCAGCAAATGCTAGACCCTCACAAAATAAAACCCAATTGCCCAATGCCTCTGATTGTCGGTTTTGCAGCTAACTTTCTGAGCGTAACTGCGCAGGCGGAAAGAAACAAGGAACGTGGTAATTTGCCTCCCTTTTCCGCGTTTTTCATCAGCACAGATTCTGTGCTGCTTGTTGAAAACTTTTGCACGCTTTGGTGAAACTTCTTGTAATTATCTTCTTGAAATGGAGGCAGACACGTGCACCTTATGCCACTTCGTATGTTGGTTTATGAAATTAGACAAAATTACATCATTCTCCTCAAGAACCTCAACATTGTACTATTGCTTATGTCCTTATCATCTTAAAAGTCTTTTTGTCACTCTGAACATCGTTAAAAATTCAAAGTAATTTAATGCTGTTTCAGTTAATCTCTTTTCATCACACATGAAATGGTTGAAAAAGCAACACAAAGTACATGTTAAGTTCTATGATGAGCACTGAAATATAAGCAACCTGGAACGCTTACGCTTAACTTACAGCCGAGCCGACAGAAAGGGAATTAATGTAGGGTCATTCGGTGTCTGTCTTGCTGATTATGTTATTGTATCGTATAAGTAATTTTCCGACAAACGCGAAACTAAATATGTAGGGAGTCAATGAACCCTCCTATGTACGAATTGCATACAAGGCTATGTCACACTGCGAGAGAAACCTTAATAGTTGCTTACTAACAATAAGTAATCAATTGAATTGCTTACCGTCAATTTTTAATTAACTCCATCGTCACTATGAAAGGCGGCAATTTTACTTTGTTTTTATTGTTTATTGATTGTAAAACAACAATATTTAACCATCGTATAACACGATTGTTTTTCAAAGTGTAGGACAAAAACTAATTTGATTAATTGTAAAACAATCAAAATGCTTCAACAGCTTAACTGTGAATGAGTACAACAAGGACAAAATGACCCTTCGTTATTGCTATCGCACGCTCGGTTTATTTCCTACAGGTTAAATGCACCGTGCGCGTTCCAGGTTGCTTATATTTCAGTGATGATGAGTTTCATTGCTGCTTAAATATTCACATGTAGGTACTTTGAGTAAAATCAATCTTGGTAACACATTGAGGTGTCAACGAAGCAAGTAATTTTAATGCTTCAACCACCCCTTCAAGCGTTCAAAACTTTTGCAATTTAATATTTAGTGTTTGTTAAGTAACAAGAAGATTGGGTGATAAATCATGTCATGTTCTGCTATTTTTTTGTTGTTGTCATTGATTCACGGTTTCATTTTGAAACACTAATCACACTACTAACTGCACTTCAGTCGGCTGAAGCCTGAAGCTGCAGTTAACTTTGAAACATAAGCAATGAATTAAAATATGAAGTGAAGATGCTGTGAGCTGCATGCATAATTTATATGTGAAAAAATCATCGAATTGGAAATGTATGAGAATAACAGAGGAACGCTATAAAATGTTTTTCGAAATCCAAGAAATTACGACTGTTGTCACTTAATTCAGAAATAAACGACATTTTCATAGCTTTAGGGACTATAACTTCTCGTATATTACACTTGATATTTATTGCAAAAATTTATTATCGTCAAGGGTAATTGAATACTCGACGATAAATTATGAGGAATAATTGAAACGACAAATATAACGCCTCTTACATGTAATACAAACTCCTATTTTTCTTTTCTGCAATCGCTGTAGAGGAGGAATTACTGCACGAATGTGTGTAATTATCTCTTTAAGATTTGTTACACTCATAGGAAGACTCGTTTTTTTTTTCTTTATATAGAAAATGTGTACAAGGAATTTTTATTCTTTCTTCACTGAAAAGTTTACAGTTTTCACTAAGTCACTTAGATTGGAAATATTTATCCAGAATTTTGTCGAGCGTGTGCGCAATAATTAGTTCAACTGCATTTGGAGGTTAGTAAGCAAGCTTTTGTAGGTGAAACATTTTTCACAATTACCACAAGACTTAATACGCTGGAATGAAGTATCATGTAACACATGTCAAGGGAAAATTAAAATATGGGCAAGCTTTTAGTAACCGAGGCGAGTAATACATACAGAAAGTGAAACGATAACGAGCACAAAAGCTTTTTGATGACCCAATTTTAACCCATTAACAAAATTTATTTTTATCCCAGTGTGTATGTCGTATGCATGAAGTTGTATCGTTGCTATTTTATTGATAGAGCAAGAAAGTAATGAGTTTTATGATTTACTAGTAAATGAATTCCCTTTTGTTTCGGCTTAATTCATTTATTCTGTTTCGGTCCTTCGAGATGATTTAGTTCAAAAATAGTTTTTAATGGAAATTCTAGAAAATCTTCGCGAGATTCGAATTTCTTAATCACTTTGCAATTTAAATGATTTTCTATAAAATTAATTTCAAATGTGAACCGTAAATAAACTTTAAGAATCCCAACAAATTTCGACCAAGGATTTTGTGTTAAATATGTACGCAAAATTAACACCGCGATGAGTATCTACAGCTTTTTAAAAACTAAAAAGAATTAACTTGTTTTTTGGTTTTTAAGCACGCTTACTAACTTTAGTGTGATGTTGTAAGGTGCTTGAAGCTGCCACCTCAGATGAAAATTCTGAAATTTGGCAATGTGCGCCCAATTTTCACCCAATATACCAAAAGTTGAACTTTGTGTAATTTTATTAAATAATAAACGGGGGTACACGCGATTCTCGCGTTTTGTGTGCTTTGGGGGGAGAGGGTATCTGTGATTGTAGGTTGTAATAGCTTTTGTTTTAAAATATCACACCTTGTTGAGCTGGCTTAGTTGCTTGAAAAAAGAAAAAAAATTTACGTTTTTGTACCTTTTCAGATTTTTGACCCTGTAGGTATCTGTAATTTAGCAAGTTATTAAAGTAACTAAAATAAAGGATTACATTTACTTACATTTGACGTAAAAATCACAAAAATGGGTTGATATTTGGTAAAGATATATCTACGAATTCGTTCCTACCTACTTATAGTAAATTTTTACCAATTATTTAAAAAAATGTAAAATGCAAACTTTTTGGAATAGATTTGAGACCAAAAATACATAATGGCCTTTTCACAATGTTAATTACGTCTTTGCACATAGCCTTTGCCCAAAAATTAATGAAAATATAACAAATTCCGTGTGAACTTCATAAGGATAGTTTAGAATGAATTTTGAATGTAAAAGAACTCAATTTGGACACTGGCAACTTTTTGGGAATACCAATGGCCTTAGGGAGAACGTTTTAACATTCATCTTTAACTATAGTAAAACTAAAAATACCATAAAACATAAAATGTACAAATAGAAGCTGGTCTAACGTTGCATAACATCTGTTTTATAGAAAGACCTTCTCTACCTTAAACAGTTTCACATTTTTGTTTATTTCACTAACTAAAGGCCACCATTTACACGTATATGTACAGCAGTAAATATGGATTTTACTTCCTCTTAATTACAATATAAGTTGTATATTTAGAAGTATAGTCAAAGTATAGGTATTCTCTTTGGTATAGTGTAACGTAACAATACACTTGCCACCTACTTTCATCAATAGATATTAAGTTAAATATGTAGACAAAAACATTTTTCTCGGTGAAAACATTCCACTATATATGTTACCTACGACATCGTTCATCGTTCAAAATCTCTAAATTCGAAATAAGCACACAAACATGTACATTTCGAAAGTTACCGAAAGAAGGTATCGGGACACATAAATTAGTCTACGATGAATGCTGTTACTACTTTTTACATCATTTTAACCATTATAATGTTAACGCGAGGCATAATAGAATCATTTTTCACCATTTAAATAACTTTTCAACTTGAAATAATTAAATTTCCATGTTATCGAGAAAAAGTTTCCGATACTTGTCATTTTGAAAATTTTCGCGAAAATACTTTCTGCCATTGTTTTAATGTTCGAAATGGGTTAAGGACCTCGGACAGACAAACTTTGCATGTTTACACAAAATTTTCACCCAACAATAAGCACAAATAGCGAATTCTATTTTACACGTAATCTCCATAAGGAAACTTTGAACGTATTTTCTAAGTAAAGAAAATATATTTAGACACAAATACCGCTTGAATAAGATGACGGACTTTTATACTAAAATGTTTAAAACTTACTTTGAAAAAAATTAGTGCAGATATTTACGTAGTTTGCGGGGTATCTATAATTGTAGCATTAATTTGTAGGTTATAAATTTATAATAGCTTTGGTTTTAAAATATCACATCCGCATTCGTCAGGATTCGGCGACTGTCGGAAAAGTGCACAGCAACACAAACATATACACACGTCTCGGTTATTATATAGTGATTACAAACTTACAGGGACGATCCGATAGGGGGGGTGTTGGTAGGTGCCCCTCCCCCTCAATGTATACCAATAGACAACTATAGATTTTTTATTTACCAGAACTTGCAAAGAACTAGTTTTATTTATTTCAATTAAAAATAAATTTGTTTAGTTTTTGCTGTGTTTTTACTGTTTCATAACAGCCACCTTGATCACAACGGCCACTAATATTATTTGATCATAACGTGAACAAGGTGGCCGTTATGAAATAGTAAAAACCGGAGTGGCCGTTGTGATCAGGTCCCAGTTTAGTTTCTATTTTTTAGACTAATTTAGAATTGATTGAAAAGAGTGATGGCCCAGTAACTTTTTTTAAATTAAATCTTTAGAATAAAAAAGACCAAGTGCGTTGCTCAGTTGTCTTTTGTAATTAAAATTGCCACAGGGTCGCTGTTCGTTTTCGAAGCCGTGAAGAAGATTTCGGATTTGACCGTCCGGTTTACGATAGTACATTTCATGTTTTAGTAATATCGCATAGTCAAGGCCTTCTAAGCTTTGTGATCCCTGCGATATTCAATTTTTTGGACACATGCGGCCTAACGATTCGTTTTAAGTACTAAGTGTGACACATAAAGTCGCACTAGAATTAACCAAAGCATATACAGGGGGTTCCATTAAACCATAAACATTGCGATTCAAGTGAAAATATTTTAGAATTGTGGCCTTACCATATCCCATGAACGAAATTTTCATTAATAAACCCATAGTCTTCCATCCACACATTATTGGCCCACCCTGTATACATACAATATTTTGCACTAGTTATAAAATATAATTAATCCAAAATATTTTCTACCAAAATAAATTTATATTAAATACCGAAATACTGGTATTTACGTATGAATACCGGTTTTAAATACTGCATCAATTTTGTCCGGCATCCCGGTTTTCGAAATCCATGAATTCCGGTATTGTACGCTCTACTTACTACAACATCTATTTTCAAATGACACTTTGATTCGTAAATGAGAAAAAAGAGTTACAAAAAAATTAAACAATGTCGTTTATTTTCTTATAGTGTTGCCTTCTGAAGTTTGACCATAATAATTACTATTCTTCTATAAACATTAAAAATAAATAATAATAATAATAATGTAACAAAATAAGCAATTTGCTTAGTAGGTAATTGTTATATAAAATAATCTCAATAAAGAGATATACATATTTTATAAAATATTAAAGATTGTCCACTTTGTTTTTGAAAGCCCTCCGTATTCACAGTGTTTGTTATTATCTAAAGAAAGGAAAAATCTTATTAATGTAAGGAAAATGTGCTATTTCAGGACTTTCCTTTTCAATTTTTCCAATTGTTACAGAGTCAACAATTAATTTTGGGATAAAAATGTAGGACATACTCCAAATTTTCGATTTTATGAGTTATTAGGTACTCGTACTATGCGACCACTTTTTCTTCTGGCACTAGTCACAACTTATATGAAAATAAGGAAAAATCAGTGAAAATTTTAGTACTTATAATTAATTTTCTCTAAAACAATTCCACAATTTGACTAGCTTTACACCGAATTCGTCCCATATTAGTTTCATATCACGTTTTAAATATGAATTTTAATATTATAATGCGATACCATAGTGTAAAGTTTACACTATGGCGATACCTTCTAATGCGGAAAAAATCAATATAATTTTACATTAGATATTCTATATTTATATAGTGTATATTAATGTTTAATGTTCAATGGCTTTCTATTTTTACGACTAGGGCACCACTAATATTGAAAATATATTATGTATTTAATATTTAATGTTCAATTTCTAAAACGCCAATGCTACGTGCTGTGTGGAAGGTGATATGAATAACTTGTGCTATTATTTTGCAATGATGTAAATTTAAAAAAAGTCAAACGTGTTATTGATTATTAAAAAAACAAGTGAAAAATGTAGCAATAAATGAATTTCATTTGATGTCACATTTTTTTTCGGATTAATTGCGCTTTTTCGCTAGGTTTTTTCGTAAGTAACCGCCGAAATTATCCGTTATTCGGAAATTGGATTTTTTTTACTAAAATTAATATCACCACTTAGTTGGATGCTAAATACTGTTAGATTGATTTCGTTAGCAAATATAACGATTCTATAAATAGAAACACTAATAAGAAGAAATATGAATATTGCGAAAAAGTTGCTGCCAATTAAAGCTTAAACTGCAGCATGTGTTTTACAAAAAAGATGGGTTTAAGAGATATTTCCTGTTAACGGAAATCTAATGCGATCTGACGATGATTTTAATATCTAACATTACTTAAACTTTCGGTTTTAATTAATTTCAAGCAAAAATTAATCTTTTTTGACATAAACACCGCATTGTATTTGAAATCATTGGCGTACGCCTTTTTTGCTTTGAACACAAAAAAAATCTACTGAAATGTTGCTGATTTTCAATAAGGTTTTTAATTAGAATCACATTTGAACGGATTATCCCCAGTGGCGGATTTAACGGTGGGCGTAGTAGGCCCCATAACTAAAAAATGTTTTTTTCTCGGAAAAAAATGTACACTTACCTATACACTGTGTCCGTAAAGTATGGAACAAATTCATTTTTAGCTAAACAGACCATTTTAAGAAATAATCCTGAAACACGTCGATTTTTGATTTTAATTTACCGTATTTTAAAATAATAATCTAATTTAGTTAGTAGTAGTAATATTTGGTCTTAATTTATTATTCAATTGTTAAAAGTTACAGCTCACGCAATTAAAGATGATTTGGAGGTCAGATGCGCATTCGTCCGTTTTCAAATATTCTACTCGCGGCAATTCAAGAATTTCAGTAGCGTCGCATCTAAATTGTTTCAAGTGTATATTATGTCATTGTACGTATACAACCATAATTATTAACACATTTTCTTAATATCGAAAAAGTATTTCTACATGTTCGCAATGTATATATAAATTATTAAATCAATAAAATAACATAAAACTTTAAGGGTGATTTTGTACATGTACCTACGATTAATTACGCCGCCACTGGTAAGTGATTTTAAGCTGTTACACTTGACGATTGTTCCCGAACGCAATGACGTATCTGCGCAACCCGAATCATCTTTGGTTGTGCGACCTGTATTAGGTATTAGACCAGGTATAATTCAGCAGTTAATTACTTATTTCAAATAAATAATTAACTGCTGAATTATACCTGGTCTAATACCTAATAACTTTTAACAATAATAATCTAATATACAGGGTGAATTTCTTTCGAGTAATGACGTTATCGCCATTTTTTTCAATTTTCGGATTACTCTAGCTGAGCTGATTCCAAAAATGTATCACATGTTGATTCCAATTGGTACAGGGTGGACAAAAATAAATAGTTTTGTGTACCAAACATGTTTGGAAACAGCTCATTTTTATTAATCTAAAAATGTAACAAACTACAGGGTGTTACCTTTAAACCAATTGCCGCTAGACAACAAGTATTTTTGATAATATTGTTAATTTAACTAATAAAGAATGTTATGTGTTACTTGAGTACACACAAAACTATTGTATTTTTGTCCACCCTGTACCAATTGGAATCAACATGTAATACATTTTTGGAATCAGCTCAGCTAGAGTAATCCGAAAATTGAAACAAAATGGGGATGTTCCATTAAAAAAAAATGGCGGTGACGTGATTACTCGAAAGAAATTCACCCTGTATATTAGATTAAATTAAAATCAAAAATCGACGTGTTTCAGGATTATTTCTTAAAATGGTCTGTTTAGCTAAAAATGAATTTGTTCCATACTTTACGGACACAGTGTATGTAGTGGCAATTACGATGTTTGGCTGTATCGAGTCGGAACTCGGAAGTCATAACAATGACACTGTTGGAATGTCTACTACCGATATCCTACTATTCACGATACACATAAACACGGTATGCTGATCATTTGTATCAAAGGCGTTCGCTTAGCGCATGACGTCACCCAAGATACAACTGCGTTCGGTGTAGTCGTAGCGGTACATCTAAATAACGATAACTCCTTTGTTTACAACTTTTTGAAAAAAATATATTAATAAAAGGAATTCTTATAAGGAACATTTTATACAGGGTGATTCATTAAGAATGTTCAATCTCTGAATTGTAGATTCCAGACCTCAAAATATGATGATTCTGCCCAACATGCCTTATACAAATATTGCTAGTTTCCGAGATACCGGGTGTTTAAAGTTTAAATATGAATTTTGATTTTCGCAATAACTTTCTATTTTTTCACAATTTCTTTTTGAAAATTGGCAGTTCTAACTTTTTTTGCATGAGGATTGCCAATTTGGACTCTAATTTACCATTGCTAATAGAGGGCGCTAGTTATACTTAGTTGTGTTTAATAAATCTAACCAAAATTTTTTTTCGGCTGAACTATTAGCAAACTAATAATAAAATATGGAAAAGCGTTAAATTCTACAAAAAAAAGTAACTCTTGTTTGATTCATGTAACTCGATCGGTTATCGAGTTATTTGCTTCTAAAAAGTTCAATAAATTTTAATTTAAAAAAAAAATTTATTCTCTAAATGTGTAACAACAACAAATTATTATTTATGATCCGTTTTCGCAAAGATCTCTTCATATCAAATAACCCTTGCCTATTATTTTTAATCACATTAATTAATTGTTATTGCGAAAATCAAAATTCATATTTAAACTTTAAACACCCGGTATCTCGGAAACTAGCAATATTTGTATAAGGCATGTTGGGCAGAATCATCATATTTTATTGTTCAGCTGGAGTAGCAGAAAGAGCTACCTCAGCAGGGGATGACATTCTGGCGTCGAATTATTATGGTGGAATTCTGTCCTTAAAATTATCAATACGTTTCAATTGATATTATAAGGTACAAAATTTCGTTGCCCAGACATTTTTGGAAAATTTAAAACAAATGAGACACGAGAAATCATACAATTCATTTGTTGAGAAAGCAAACTTATTTTGGATGATGATGATTGGTTATTAATCAACTCCAAATTTCGATTTTATTGTTGTAGTAGAATCTCATGGATCTATTGTAACCATAAAATTAATACACTGCATTTAGGGTGGTCTGTGAACTACTGCTAGAATTTTAATTAATAGATTCAGAACAATCATGAACTATAAAATCCGAATTGCACGATTTAGTAATGTTCAAGTTTAATCATTTTCTCATAGATGTCGCATTGTAAGTAATAACTTTGAATGATTGCTCCATCTAATGGTGATGTTGAAAAATATGTTCTCCTCATATAAGCCTATCGTTCTAATAAATAGTAGATATAAAATTTTTCACTTCCAGCACTTAAATATTTGTCAAACCTACACAACATTCTTGAGGGATTTCTGAAAATTTGTCAAGTCGAGTAATTTATAATACATTTTACATTCGACCTGTGACCTTTCGTACGCTTTATTTAAAAAAAGTACAGCTTGTCAGGTTTCATTGTTAAATCTAATTCAATTCGTTCCATTGCAGTTTGCTTTTTTTACACATGAAATTGGACATGTCACCGTCACGCTCGAGTTATTACAATAATTGATTTTTAGAGTTGGCATAATTAAAATTTTCGGTAAAGTTATGCGTTCACTTCAGTGCACGCGCGGGCGTCACTCCATCCGATTTACACACTAACGCTTTTAATTTCGATACTTGAAACCCATTAGCTTGAAGGTAGTTTACATTATTGGAACAAGTGAACGTAAACAGAAGCTTTGAAATCAATAAACGTGACATAGATGTTAAGTCGTGCACTAATATACTTGTATAGGTAAATATCTTAATTTTATCACCGAACAAACTTTTCAAGCGTAGCGATCAAGCGACGACATTTAAAAAAATTGCGAAAACTTACGTTGGAAAGTTTAAAACTTGGATTTTCTTACGGTGTAGAAAAGGAAACTTTTAACAACCAAAAGTTTACTAAAAACTCTTTCCTTTATTAGGAACAAATTTATGTTGTGGTTACCGTTCGTCGCATCAATAATGTTGTACTTTTTGTACAATTTTCTCTACGTCGCGTTTTAAGAAAATTGGAAATTCTGTTCGTTGCTCCTTGTCAGTGTAAGTTGAGACCAAACTTCCATAAACGACCAGATAACACGGTAACACAAGTTATAACTTTACCGAAGTTGGTAATTAGAAGGAAAAAGTTTTGTTCGTGTTTAGTGCATAGGATAGGTCTTCTCGTATCGCTGTTTCAGTATGAAATACATACCTACAAACTTATTTCTTTCAAAATATGTTTTGTGTTATTTTTTATATCGTTACTGTTTCTTTTCTAATTTTTTCCTTAGTTTCTTCCCTTCATTTTACTTATCTTCACATTAAATTACGTCTCCTAATTTCATATAGGTACATATTTTAAGGTCATATTTTCATTTTTACACAATAGAATGCTGACAATCATGACGTCATTCACGAATTCACGCTTCTGGCATTACGTCACCATTTCACCACAGCATCGAATTATTTACAAACAAATGGTTCACATTATATCTACCTTTTAAAAAATCATTCAAACCACATAAATCCAATTCCATTATAAATGCTCTTGTTAGCAATGTATATGTACTAATTTATTTAATTAGTCATCAAATCTGTTTATTTATTTGAGTTAGTATCATTCATTGTAATGCTTCTTTTAATTGTCAATTAGTTTAGCTTAGAGAATTGCATTAGATCTTAAATGATTGAATCATTACCATTTATTTCGTGTGTCTAATTTTTTCCATTTATTCCACATTCTTCTTTGTCTCTTTTCTTTATACTCTGTACGACATCAGGTATAGTATGGAAGAAATAATGTTTATATGGACAATTTTCAATCCCATGTGCTATTAATACTTCATAAAATAAGTACAGATAGGAAACATTCATTCCAAGGCAATTAATTATACAGGGTGTAGAATTAGCCGATGCACCATAGGGATTTCAATGTAAAAATCTTAATATTCGATTACTTGCTTCCTTAATTATTTTAGACAAAAAGTCTATTTAACTTTTTGGTAGAAACAAAAATTCTGAATAGACTCATTTATTTATTTATTTTTACTTTGAATTTTTCAAAAAAAACAAATATTTAGGCAAATAAAAATTTCCACGTTCTCAAAAATTGGTGTCGCCTTGAAATTTTTGACAGGTATTAATTTGATAAAAAAATAAACTTTTACACAATGCAAGTAAAATCGTTTAATTAATAATAAATAAATAAAACACCTTCAATTAACAGTCTGAATGTTGCTGCAACGACGCTCAAATTAGATAAAATGCACTACAATGATGCTCAATGGCAAAGTATCCGTTTTAATTTTCAATGTTTCTTCATTCTATATTACTTATTAAGTAAAATAAGAACAAACAACACGTACGGATGTAGATTTTTTACTTCCCGAGTACGAAGTAAAAGGGAAGTATTGTATTAGTGTTCCAAAAAAAAAAATTTGACCTATGGAAATTTTTACATATCTTTGCGTTTCTGAATACGTAGATTCAAAATATGAAAAAAAAAATTTTCCGTCTGTCGTCTGTAGTCTGTAGTCTGTCCGTACACATTCCTTGCAACGCTCTAAACTCAGAAACTATTAAAGTTATCGAGATGCGGTTTTCGCCAATCGATTGCATTCTGGCCAAGGACGAAAATGCTGATATTACCTTTGATGACGTCACTTCCGGTATAAGCTAAAATGGCGGCACTCGTTTTTTTTATAAGATGAAGTTGTAGTTTTTTTATGTAGTTTAAAAGAGTATTTTTTTCTGAATTCAGCAATATATATTGTGCTATACTTATTTTTTGAAAAAAGTGTTAAAAAAAATAATTTTCAAAAAATGACTGCAACGCTCGATACTCAGAAACTATTAAAGTTATCGAAATGCGGTTTTCGCCAATGGATTGCATTCGGGCCAAGGACGAAAATGCTGATATTACCTTTGATGAAGTCACTTCCGGTATAAGCTAAAATGGCGGCAATCATTTTTTTTATAAGATAAAGTTGCAGTTTTTTTATGTGGTTTAAAAGAGAATTTTTTTATGAATTCAGCAATATATATTGTGCTATACTTACTTTTTGAAAAAGGTGCTAATACGAGGGAAGTCTCGTGGCAACTTGCCAGAATTTTTTTTATACAAAAATGTTTTGACTAAAATAATTAGGGAATTGGGTAAATTTTCAAACTTCAAAATTTCCACATTTTTGATAATTTCTTTATAAATGACGACTTTTGCAATATCGCCAGAATCTTGTTTTTTTTCATCCTTGTCGTACGTCTGATTTGCCTGTTTTAATTGTTTCGTTGCTTTGCTGCCTTGTATTTCTCGACCGCACACAACATTACTCTTTTCGTGATTTCAATTTCCAGGACATACACCGCAGCATTTTTCTTTTGTCGTACCAATCTCTGTAATATAGTGATGTCCTAGACCAGGGATGGCCGAGATGGCACGCGAGACAATTTTGAGGACACTCAAGAAATTAAATATTTATTATTTATATTATAATTATTTATCCAGACACTGTCATTTGAGAAACTCAACTTAAAAGTGTTGGAATGGTTTTTAAATGTAGCTTGTGGATTTTCAATCGAGTACAAAAAAAGATTATTACACTGAGAAATGAATTGGAAGAAATTGAGCGTGATGGAGCAATTGGCAGATCGGTCGAAAACGCATGGCGCAAAATTTTGGAAGTGTGGAACACACACAAGATTATTCCGCTTTGAAAATAGTAGCATTAGCTATTTTGTCTATTTTTCGTTCCACTTATTCATGCGTCACTATTTTCAGAAATGAATTTTATGAAATCTGATTTAAGAAACCGAATGTAGTGCCGCGTGTACTTTAATAAAAGTTACTAATAATAAACCAAATATCAACGAATTAGCATCAAGTAATCAACAAAAGAAATCACATCAAGAAAATAAATAATTACCAAAGCAATGTTATTACATTTATTTTCATATAAATTTTTTTTTGTTTATTTTAAGTAAGGGTTCTTTTTAGATATCTACCGTTTGTAGAATCAAATTTTCTAATTACTTATAAGTTTATTTTGGAAAGACTTCATCATTTAAAATATTAATGACGACGTTTCGCCTTTTTGCGGCTTTATCAGGTCAATATTTAGTAAAAAGTATAATATTGTAGTAGTTTTGCATTGATAAATATAAAACTATAATTAAAAATGATTATAATTATGTACTTTATTGAGTCGTCATTAATATTTTAAATGATGAAGTCTTTCCAAAATAAACTTATAATAAGTAATTAGAAGATTTCATTCTACAAATGGCAGATATCTAACCAGAATCCTTACTTAAAATAAATATAACTCATCCTACTGCCGTTGCACGTGTTAAAACATAAAATTTTTTTTGTATTAATACATTAGTAATAATTTTTTCTTATAATACAGAGTGATTCACGACTATTCCCTCGGTCTCTTGTGCCTAAATGGTACAAGATATCAGTTTCATTTTTTGGTGACATATGTAAATTGATAACCACTGTTTTTTAAAATTATTTTCAATTATACAGGATGCTTCACAAAATTGTAATATATCAAAGTTAGGTTTTTTTAAATGAAACCCCCCGTATTTTATTACATTTTTAGATTATACGTTAAAAAAGAGGGCAACTTTATTCAACGTTCCCTATACCTATCCCTTACCAATTTTGAGAAAATTGTGATTTTTAGAAAAATATTCAATTTAAACAATGCCTAATAACACGGAAACCACCTACTTTCAGTAACACAAATTTATATCGATTTATCTTGACCTTTAAGGCTTTCATTTGCACTACGTAGGATTTCGATTCTTTGTACAGGGTGTTTAGAAAAATGATTCATATTTTATATTTTTCAAACATCAAAAACTCACTTAACTTAAATGGAACACCCTGTATGTTTTTATTCTATGTTGAATAACTTTTCATTTTCTATCAAAAACTATGAGTAATAGATATGTTTAAATTCAACGATTAAAAAGTTATTAAGATTTTTCTCTAAAATTTGTATGAAAATGGTTTTTGTTTGCATTCTAGTAAGCAATGATTTTTTTATTGTAGTTGATAATTAGATATGGGATCATAACTTAATTAAAAATGAAATTAATAACAAGAAGTAATCATTTATGGAAAAAAATGGTATAGTAAATGATCAATATGATGACCATTTTCTTCTATGCACAACCGCACTCGATTTTCAAAAGATCTAACGTTTCTCAGGATATCTGGTGTTATAGTAGCAAACGCATCCTTTGTTGTAATCTTTATGTCATCAGCAGTGGTAGGTGGAGTGTTGTGGACTCCTCCTTCCAATTCATTTATTGAGGAATTGTCTATCTAAATATTTTTGAAAAAAACATAAGCACCATTCTTATCACATTTAACTTCACCAGAATTTATATGGACGAGGCTTTCAACGAAGGTTGAATTTTTGTTTATGGAGTCTCGAAAAAGTTGGAAAAGAAGATGAATTCTTTAAATATGTTTTATTTACCGACGAATCCACTTTCCACAAAATAACGGCTTGGTAAACTGACATAACTTTCATTACTAAATCGTCACCGGTATCACACTGTTGACCGCCAAAACCGGTGGAGCCTCAATGTATTTGGGAGAATTTTGATTTTTTGATGGAAACTTGAACGGAGTAAAATTCTTACGGATTTTAGAACAACACTTTTTCGAGTCTTCTTGATGAAGTTTCTTTAGATATTATTATTATTATTATTATCATTAAAAATTTAGTTTACAACACCCCATCTACCACTGCTGACGACATGAAGATTAGAATAAAGGATGCGTTTGCTACTATAACACCATAACGTTAGATGATCTCTTGAAAACGAGTGCGGTTATGCATAGGAAAAAATGGCATTTACTACAGTATTTTTTCCATTGCTTCAATTTCATTTTTAATTCAGTTTTGATCACATATCTAATTATCAACTACAATAAAAAAAATCATGGCCTACTAGAATCCAAACAAAAACCATTTTCATACAAATTATAGAGAAAAATCTTAATCGTTGAATTTAGACATATCTATTACTCATAGTTTTTGATAGAAAATGAAAAGTTATTCAACATAGAATAAAAACATACAGGGTGTTCCATTTAAGTTAAGTGAGTTTTAGATAACGGATAAATACATCGAAAAGGTTAAAGATAAAAGTATCGTGGTACAGTCTAAGGCCCTTGAATGGTTCTCACACAATAAACTGGTCTTAAATACCGCGAAAACAAAGGAAATGTTGTTTACACTGAGACACACAAACGCATATACCCCTAATAAATCCGCAAGTTTCCTAGGAGTGCACCTCGATAGCAAGTTAAACTGGGTTCATCACACCGATATAATATCAAAGAAACTGAGTAAGAACATTTTCGTACTCAGAAACTTGCAATCGAACGTGTCTCCTAAAGTCTTACGAACATCATATTTTGCCTTGTGCCAATCACTAATGTCTTACGCAATCGTAGCGTGGGGTCACTCTACAGGTTGCCACCGAATATTCCAATTACAAAGACGGGCAATTAGAATAATAGCGAATTGCAGCTACAGAACTGAATGTAAACAATACTTCATACAACACCAAATACTAACGCTACCGTGTATATATATCTTAGAATGTTTACTGTTTGTCAAAAAACACCATGAAAATTTTTCGAAACAATGTAACATACATAATCATCTCACCAGAACTCGTAATCATCTCCGCCCTGATTTTCACAGATTAAAAAAATCGCAAACGGGACCAAATTACTGGTCGATAAAATTTTTCAACAAATTATCAAATAAAACAAAACAATTAGAATTAAGGCAATTTAAAATAGCAATAAAAAAATATTTATTAAACAAAGCCTTCTATAGTTTCAATGAATACCTTAATTATTATCAGCATATAATTTAACACCTAGATAGATTGACGAGTGTAAATACATTGTATGGTAGCACGAAATATATATTATTATGTACTTCGATTGTTATCGATACTCAGGCCAAGCCTGGTCAACTAATCGCACGGATCGAAATCAAGTAACGATTAGTCCTACTAATACATATATCTATACAATATAAATTTGAAGTTGCTGTTAAAAAGTGAACATACTAAATACTATACACATATTATGTTCATTAAATTAAATGACTGATAAAACCAACGCTGATCACATTTTAGATAATGTATTTGTTTGAGAAGCCTCGGTGTATTTGATCCCAATTTGTAAAAGCCACGTCCCGTCGACCCTCTTTCCGCGAAGGCATTAACATGAACGCAGCGTCGCGCATCAATAACAAAAAGAGACCCTATATTCCTAGGCTTCTCCGTTGGCGTCACTTATTCGTGACTTAGTGACTTTTTATAGAAAAGAAAAAAATGAACATAATATGTATGTTTTGAAAAAGTGTTATGATTATTGTGTAAGCGTTTTTTGTTGTTTAGCTCGACGCATAGGTTGCACTCGAGTGGGTAATGTGTTGTTTGTGTTTTGTGTTAATTGCGAATTCTGATACTGTGAGTATATTGTGTGTTTACGTTTGAGTGCATGAGAACGAGTCAGAGGTGTTACATGAGTGATTGTTGAAGTGTTGTGTGTTGGTAATGGACTTTCTATAATGTTATGTTGTGTATGCAACAGAGTTTCAATTTGTGAAGGGAGGATTGAGTGTTGTGTTTCATTTTGTGTTTGAATGGTATTAGTTGAAAGTGTGTGATGTGGTTCTGAGTGATGTGCGGTATCTTCCGTTATGTTTAGAAATTTTCTAACTATGTGACAGGTGTTGATAATGACTGCCTTTTGTAATTGTATGTATATGTTCTTATCTAACCCTAAAATGTGCAAACTGTGATGTATTGTTTTTGGTATAACTCCGGTTGCACTAAGAACAATGGGTACTGTAAGAGCAGTTCCCATTCTCCATTGCGCTTTAAGTTCCTGAGCTATATCAGTGTATTTCCGATGTTTCTCTGCGTGTGTATTGGCTAAATTGTTTGTGTTGGGAACGGCAATATCTATTATGTATATGATTTTTTGTGTTTTATCTATAAGTGTTATATCTGGCCTATTGTTATATACAGTTTTATCTGTGAGTAGTGTCCTATCCCAATATAGTTTGTGTGTGGTGTTTTCAAGTACAACTTGCGGTGTATATTTGTAATAGGGTGTGTTATCAGTAGAAAGGTTATGTTTTGTGGCGAGTTTTTGGTGTATTATCTTAGCTACCTGATCGTGTCTGTGTTTGTATTCTGTTTGTGCTAGACGTGTACATGCTGATATAATGTGTTGTATTGTTTCTGGTCTTTGCGAACATTGTCTACAAAGATCATGTGTAATTGTCCTATCTTTAATTATGTGTTTTCTGTAATTTCGTGTGTAAATGACCTGATCTTGTATGGCAAACATGAAACCCTCTGACTCTGGGAAAATATCACATTTGGTTAACCAAGCATGCGTTGCTATAATATCAACACAGTCTTCGTTAATCTCCTGTGGATATCGTCCGTGTAAAGTCTTTTGTGTCCAAGTTTGTATGTTATGTGTGATGTACGTATCTCTACTCATTGGTGGTGTGATGTTTCTATTACTCATATTTAAGGGTGTGTAAGATTTGTCTGCAAGTGTGACTGTTTTGTGTAGCGCTGAAATGTGTGATTTGTTATAAAAGTATTCTCGTAGTTTGTGTATTTGTGTTTGGTGTAACAGGGCTATGTCTGTTAAGCCTCTACCTCCTCGTAAACGAGGAAGGTATAGTCTTACTGTTGAGGCGTGTGGATGATGTATTCGGTGTTTAGTGAGTAATGTACGTGTGTTTCGCTGTATCTGTTCTAAATCTGTATTCGTCCACTTTATTATTCCAAAGGAATAAGTAAGGGCCGGTGTAACGTATGTGTTAATAGCTTTGACAGTGTTTCTACCGTGTAGTTGTGTTTTAAGTATACTGCGTAATCTGTGTAAATATTGTGTGATTAGATTTCGTTTTATTTGTGTATGTTTTATGTGTGTGTTTTGCTGAAAACCAAGATACTTGTAAGTTTCATTCTCGTCCATGGATCTTATATGGTCACCATGTTCGAGCTCAAAATCCACAAATTCTCTCTTACCAGCAGTGATGTGTTGTGTTTTGCATTTGTCAATACCAAACTCCATGTGTATATCATGTGAAAATGTTTCAGTGATATGTAATAAATGGTTGAGTTTTGTGCTTGTAGAGGCGTATAATTTAAGATCATCCATGTAAAATAGATGTGTAACGTTATTATTATTATTATTATTAGATGTTTGAAAAATATAAAATATGAATCCTTTTTCTAAACACCCTGTACAAAAAATCGAAATCCTACGTAGTGCAAATGAAAGCCTTAAAGGTCAAGATAAATCGATGTAAATTTTGCGTTACTAAAAGTCAGTGGTTTTCGTGTTATAGTTTTCTTAAAATCACAATTTTCTCAAAATTGGTAAGCGATAGGTATAGGGAACGTTTAATAAAGTTACCTTAGTTTTTAACGTATAATCTAAAAATACAATAAAATACAGGGGGTTGCATTTAAAAAAACCCAACTTTGATATATTACAATTTTGTGAAGCATCCTGTATAATTGAAAATAATTTTAAAAAATAGTCGTTATCAATTTACATATATCACCAAAAAATAAAGCTGATATCTTGTACACATTAGGCACAAGAGACCGAGGGAATAGTCGTGAATCACTCTGTATATGTATTTCATAATTTAATGGCACCCTCAAAAAGAAAGGTAATCTTTGGCACGTAACGTCAAAAGAATTTGCTACCCCTGTCCTAGACTTTCTCATTTCAGGATTTTTGTTAACGAGATACTACGAAATTGATTATTTCTGCTTCAAGAAGTCGTGGTTGAGCTTCATTTTCACTTACGATTTCTTACTTTTTGCGTAACTGGTAAATAAATATAATTTTTGACACGTAACGTCAAAAGAATTTGCTACCCCTGTCCTAGACTTTCTCATTTCAGGATTTTTGTTAACGAGATACTACGAAATTGATTATTTCTATTATTTCTGCTTCAGGAAGTCGTAGTTAAGCTTCATTTTCATTTACGATTTCTTACTTTTTGCGTAACTGGTAAATAAATATAATTTTTGACACGTAACGTGAAAAGAATTTGCTACCTCTGTCCTAGATTTTCTCATTTCGGGATCTTTGTTAACGAGATACTACGAAATTCATTATTTCTATTATTTCTGCTTCAGGAAATCGCGGTTGAGCTTCATTTTCACTTACGATTTCTTACTTTTTGCCTAACTGGTAAATAAACATCATTTTTGACACGTAACGTCAAAAATTCTGTCCTAGACTTTCTCATTTCAGGATTTTTGTTAACGAGATACTACGAAATTGATTATTTCTGCTTCAGGAAGTCGTGGTTGAGCTTCATTTTCACTTACGATTTCTTACTTTTTGCGTAACTGGTAAATAAATATAATTTTTGACACGTAACGTCAAAAGAATTTGCTACCCCTGTCCTAGATTTTCTCATTTCGGGATCTTTGTTAACGAGATACTACGAAATTCATTATTTCTATTATTTCTGCTTCAGGAAATCGCGGTTGAGCTTCATTTTCACTTACGATTTCTTACTTTTTGCCTAACTGGTAAATAAACATCATTTTTGACACGTAACGTCAAAAATTCTGTCCTAGACTTTCTCATTTCAGGATTTTTGTTAACGAGATACTACGAAATTGATTATTTCTGCTTCAGGAAGTCGTGGTTGAGCTTCATTTTCACTTACGATTTCTTACTTTTTGCGTAACTGGTAAATAAATATAATTTTTGACACGTAACGTCAAAAGAATTTGCTACCCCTGTCCTAGACTTTCTCATTTCAGGATTTTTGTTAACGAGATACTACGAAATTGATTATTTCTATTATTTCTGCTTCAGGAAGTCGTAGTTAAGCTTCATTTTCATTTACGATTTCTTACTTTTTGCGTAACTGGTAAATAAATATAATTTTTGACACGTAACGTCAAAATAATTTGCTACCCCTGTCCTAGACTTTCCCATTTCAGGATCTTTGTTAATGAGATACTACGAAATTAATTATTTCTATTATTTCTTCTTCACGAAATGGTGGCTGAGCTTCATTTTCACTTACGATTTCTTACTTTTTGCGTACCTAACTGGTAAATAAATATATGTACTTAACAATAATGTTAAATTTCAGATTGAAACGAAAAAATTAAACCTTTTTTAGGACATGCATTATCAATTTTGGTAATACAATTTGAAAATGCCTGCCCACTCTCACGTTTTCAATTAAAGATGACCCTTCGTTTGAAATTCTGGTTAGCTTTTTGGCACCGGCGCGAGCGTAGAAATTATTTCATTGTGTTCAATGATGTACACTATTTCCGATTTTCCTAAGTCATAAATTGCATTACATTTACATAACTCTTAAATTGGTCACTATCTGAATCGTCGAAGTGCACTTAATTCCGTTTCCCTCGCTAACCACCCTGATGAACCTTATTCGTACTTAATAAAACGCGATCCAGCAAAATCTCGGTGACTCGGTGATCCTGAAAAATGCCACGTTAAGCAAATTGTTTAAATTATTATGATTAAAGTAATTGGTAGTAGGTGTTGTATGTTGTTTATTCGTGTAAGTTGTTCATCTTAGCTTTTAGGTATGTTGTTACAGGGAAATTAAGCACTATTTATTGTCTGGACATTTACCGTTTTTGTATCAATCATAAAATAATAATTATTATCGTAAAAACGTTGTAGTAATACGATTTAGTAACTGACGAGAACAATATTGTTCGAATACACGTTCCTATCATGTTCATTTTTCAACGTCGTAATGCAATTCTTTTGTTTCAGAAGACAGCACTCCGGAGGACCGACGTGGCATTCTCCCGTTGGACCTACTCCAGTTTCGACAATTCAACGTCCATCTACAGGTCACAGTCCCGAACGTGTAAAGGGCACGTCACACGATCTCTTTGAACTACTGGAAAGAGTACAATCGTCTCGATTGGACGACCAAAGATGCGTACTTCCCGCATACTTTAATAACCAGACAAATCAAGTAAGTGCACAAACATATGTTTGCTCATTTTGATTTATGCTCGCCTATATCCTAGTAGAGATACAATTAAATTTTCCTTACTAGCGATATGTTGCAAGATGTTATCTGTGGCCGCGTATACAATTATACCATATAGTTATTGTGTACGTTTGTGAATTAACATATTACACCTTGGAGACCATGTCGGCAAAACGCGATGATGAATGGTTATTTAAATGGGAGTTGAAATATCGTTTATCCAACTGGATTAACATACGAAACGTTCTCTCTATCACTTTAACTTTAAATGAAGTTGTAATTTTAATGGCGGCTGTCTTTAGCGTTATATTATAACATTTTAGGTGCACCTACTTATGGCTCTCTTCTACATAAACTGTTGAATTGTTAGCATAATTTTCATTAATTTACGTACGTGGGATGTTGAATTTGTGATTAAAAGATTTAATTGTTTACCTTATTTGTGAATGCGAGGCCTTATTCATAGGTACGTGGGTACTAAATCTCTTTGTGTGCAACGCAACATCATCGCCAAAAATTATCGCATTATTTTTTACGTACAATTGTAATGTAAATACGGTTTATTGCAAATACGATACTGAAACGCGAAATAATACTGAAATAATGGAAGAAAAATATACGTAATGTTGGTTAACGTGATTGAAATTGAATTTTTTAAATCGTGAATGTTGTTTTTGCGTGTGCGAGTAATTGAATACTTTTCTCTATTATACTCGCCGTTGTTTTCACTTATTTTTGTAATTAGGTCTTCCTTTATATCAACACTGAAGAGTTTCGCTTGCTTTTCAATTAAATTATCATTTTACTTAACTTTTAGAGTGATTTTCAAAAAAATAGTTTTCTCTTTAACGAAGTTCGACATTTTTGAAAAAACTTCCACTAAATCTGATTTAAAGGAAACCCTAATCGATGTATTCACTTTTTTTCCACTTCCCCAAGAATAGTACATCCATACGATTTCACGATATAACCTGTTAAAGTGCGTACCCTCCCCAATCCGAATTTTACTACACAAAACATTAACGTTACAGTCACTTTTGAAAATTTGTGGTCTGAATCTTTTAATGCCTTGTACAAACGCACGTTTGTTCTGTGCGAGCACATCAGGCCTTTTCTTGAAAAATTCGAAACGCATACGAAAATACAATTTTAACCCCATTTTACAACAGTATCTTACCAACAAAGGCGTTGGGATGGAAAAATTACGTCATTTCGTCAATATATTAAAATTTTACAAAATATCAAAAATATCACATCTTTGGTGAAATGATCATTTTTAATTTTTTTCATTACTTAAAGTCCGAAGATGGCTAAGGTCGAAACATGTCGCTTATAAATTTCATCAAATGCACCTGCTTAATTACCCCCACAGTCGCCGGACCTAACGCCTCTAGATTTTTTGAAGGATAAAATTTATAAGGATATGTACGAAACTGTTAAGCAATTACAATACAAAATAGGATATCGAAGTAATAAATCAGGTTGGCGGTAGAAGGTAGAACAATTCTAAAAACTCCAACAGTATCCTCAGCAGAGTCGAATATGTAGTGATCGAGGAGGGGACGTTTTTGAACAGTTTTTTGTTATTGGGTATCATAATAAGATTTTGGAATTAAAATTGCTTTGTCTTGATACATAAACTTTTTCTAGTAAATCTCTTAGAGTAATATTAGTGCATAACATTTTTTTTGGATTAGATTAATTCAATTTATGGAAATATTAAAAAATATACAGTGTCATATTTAAAATAAAGACCTAGATTATTTTTGGGCACACAACTTTTCTTAATACTTAATATTTATTTGTTTTTTACAAAAGTTTAAAACAAAGAATTCCATTCTACATAACATAATTATAGATGTACTCTAACTTCTTCCTTCTCTTCAACACTACCTTCCTTCACACCACTCCTTCTCCTCCATCGCCTAATATCTCTATTCTACCTCCTTCTTCCTCTCTCAACTCCCCACATTCCCTCATTATATGTTCGAAGCTCTCCTACCCTTCTCCACACAGTCTATACATTCTACTTTCGTCCTCTCTCCAATACCTATTTACTCTCTCTCCATTTCCGCACCTAAACCTCGGTACTATTTTTTTTCTTTCATACCCATCCCTCTCTTCAGATATCTTGGTATCCCGTCTACTATTATTCCTTCATATTGTTCATTAAATTTCCCTTCCCTTATTTTTGCTCTCCTTTCTTGTCTCTGCACGTCATTATCTCGGAGGATGTAAGTGCTTTTTGGAATTTTGTAAATCCTAGAAAATCGAGCAAGCTACAAATAGCTAAAGAAATGTGGTGGGGGATCGGTGTTTCGGAGGGAAACGGGTCTCCGGTGGATTCGCTGAATGCTTTTTCCAAATGTACGAAAGGGGGTCTGTTGAACCGCCTGTTATGACAGGTAATAATAATGTAAATATTTTGCCGTATCCGAGGATTTGGACCTGTTCAACTTCGGGCACCTGACAGACCAGGACATTCGAACGGCCTTTGGAAAACTTAAGCCAAAAAAATTCTACGGACCTGATGGCACTCCAGCCTTCATAATAAAGTTGTGTGCCGCGGGCTTGGTGGTACCCTTGAAAATTGTCTTTAACAAATCTATTTTGAGTTCAGTTTTTCCGACTATTTGGAAGAGTTCAAGGGTGATACCAATAATCAAATAACTAACTATCGACCAGTTTCTTTAATTAATACTTTTGCAAAAATATTTGAATATGCTTTGTATGAACAAATATATGTCCATTGTAAAAGTGAGCTTTCCAGCACGGGTTTTTGCCTAAAAGGTCAAAAATTACCAACCTTGTTAAATTTACGCAGGATGTCTCTACGGCTATGGAGAGCCAGAGCGGAATGGACGTGGTCTACCTTGATTTTGCTAAGGCTTTTGATAGAGTGGACCATGACATCCTTCTTTGGAAAATCACCACTTATTATTTTTTATTTTCTTCTTTATTTTTCTTATTATATTTTATTATATTTTATATTATTATATGTATATTATTATATTTTTATATTTCCTCATACCTTAAGGGTAGAGAAAATTTTGTTGAAGTTTTCGGATCCGAAATCTTTTGAAACATTAGTGGGGTGCCTCAGGGATCTGTTCTAGGAGCGATTTTGTTTCTTTTGTTTATGAATGATCTTCCAAATAAAATTAGTAAGTCTAATGTCTTGATGTTTGCAGATGATGTCAAATTGTATCGTTCAATTTCTAATAATCTTGCTTGATAGTAACTGGTTGCAGGCTGACTTGGCGGAAGTGGTCTTACGGTGTGATTTAAATAATATGAAATTAAATGTTGATAAATGCAAAGTTGTATCATTTGCCACCAAAAATATTAATTATCCAGAATGTGTAACATGAAAAAATAAATCAAATAAAAGACCTGGGGATTCATTTTACAAGCGACTAGTCTTTTAAATTTCACATGTCCTCAATGGTGAGCGAAGCTTATAAACTTTTGGGATTTGTGAAAAGAAATACACGTCACTTTACAAAAATTGCTCCAAAACAATAAAGCTTTTTTGCCCATGTGCTCTAATGTATGTGTGTACGCAGGTTCTTTCCTCTTTTACTCCCGTTTTGGAGGTTATTTTTATTAATTCACAAGTTCTCTAAAATTTCAGCTAAACTTGGCCTGCAATATTTTCTGAGACCACTTCCCCCACAATCCCTCCTCCCCTCTGTGAGAAATATCGAGAATTAATTGAACATCTGCTTTCGTCGAAGGAATTGACACTTGCAGATTATTTGTTTTAACTGCTCTTTGTGGCCGTTTTTCTAGAGACGACATTATTTTCTTTCTCGCCATTTTTACACGTCTTTTTAACAGATGAAAATGAAGAAATCGTTCTTTTTCTCGACATTCTAATTGGAAAGTTTGGTGTGGATTTAATATTTTGGAAGTCCGCTAACTATTACCATATTAACCTGTATGTCATTTTAATTATCAAATCAATTAACGATATTGTTTCTTAAAATTGGCTCACCTGACAAAACACGAGAAAAATGACCAGGCTAAAGATTGTTCAGGGTGAAATTATTCATAATTGAGAATTAATCAATGAATAAAATTTACATGATGAACTAAGAGAAGCGAACTTCATTACAGATGTCTGGAAAATTACGCAAAACATAAGATTTCTAAGTTAATTTTAGGTATGTCATAATGAACATGAATATATAACAAGTAAAACACAATTAGTAAATTAAATTTATAATTAAGTCTCGCGTTGTTTCCAGGGTAACTTCGATTATTATACAACAGATGGAAAGTGATTATATGTGGTATTTACTATTTGAAATAGCCTAAGATAGTAAAATTGGAAATATTCTCGTAGAAAACCATAAAAATACACTTCGTTTAATGATTCGGACATTTTATTTCGCACAAACTTCCTTTAAATGCAGCTACATAGTTTTCGTATATCTCTATCATCGAACGTAGAAAAATAAAAGAATTTTTCGTTTATTCGAGGTGAAAATTATCCAGCGTACTTCCAACTGTAACAAACATTGTCACAGTTGAGTAATTTTATTGTGCATAAATTAGAAAATTACATTCAAATCATTACATAGACATAGAGAGACACAATTCATTGATTATACAAAACACCAGAACCCAGCGAACCGAAATCCCCGAACAAGTATATTTGCTTTAAATTATGTGTTTTGGAAGCTTCGGGAACATTTAGGACGGTAATTGAAGGGGACCCCACTAACATTAATTTATTTTGAATTACAATGGAAAATAAATCGGAAGAAAACACGAATTTGCTTTTTTCTATTGTAATGAAACATTTATTTTATATAATAAATTATAATGTTAGTAAATTAACTTCACGGAAATTTTCACTTTTATTAACATTGCGCATATTTACAAAATTTATGAACGTAATTAAACTTGCTAAGTCTTCATTATTTTATACAATAATTAGTGATGAAACCTTATATACACGTACAGTACGGCACACTTATAATGTAAATTCTCTTATCTTTCGTTGTCGTTATCACATTGGTACGTGATTTTTTTGTTGTGTTACAATGGTACGTCAGGCGTAAATTGTATTACAGTTAATTAAACAATGTGTATGTGTGTGAGTGATATGAGCAGGTAATTATAAATGATGCTAATTGTTTGTGCGCCGTAATGTTACGTTATCATTTATTATGAATTGGGCGTGCAGTTTCGTTGATGTATGAATTGAAAGGCAACTTTCCTCCTCAATTAAATGTTAATGGCTTTGTTATTCAGACGAGCCCGAGATATTTTACTCTCTAATTTGCTATCAAACGCGTTGGAAGAACGAAAATATTTTTGTGGTTACTGACGTTAAGACACTTACTTCCCTTTTATTTAAGTGACGACTTTTGCTTGCGATGGTAGGTAATTCAACGTAAAATGTTAATCCTTATTACCCTCGTTCATCTGGTCGCCCCACCACGCGAGAATTAAAGAAATGATAGCTCTGAATTAGAAGCTATTTAAGAGCTTTCAAAATCCGCAAGAATAAAAATTTGAGCTCGATCCCCTTAGCAGGAATTTCCATTTCAAAGTGGTGGGGGAGGGGGAGGGGGGGTTGAGTGAACGTCGGGCTGAGTCACGTTTGAGGTATTGCTTTTCCGGCCAGGAGGTTTCAACATGTCTAATTACCTCAGAAAGGACCTTATCCTAAGGCCTCCTTATCACCGTTTTTCGTTTGTTTCTAAATTCAAAATAGCGGCCAATAATTCTTCAAGTCTTTACTTCTTAGGGTGTAGCTCAACAACCGTTTAACTTAATTAAAATTTGAAAATTCGAAATTGTAGCCAAAGGATGGCCAGAACTTTTGCTTCTAATTGATAAAGAACAAAAATTTAACGTGGCCAATTTATTGGTGCCCAAAATTAGTCAAAAAGTAAAAATCGATTTTTTCAAAATCAGCACCCAGCATTTCTTTTATTTTTTGAGATGTTATACATACAGTTTTAATCGAGTATATCAATTTACTTCCAGCCTAGCAAGAATTTAACAAAATATTTATGACATACCCTGTAGATTATTTCAGGAGAAAATCAGACATCGTTTTCTGATTACAACTATACTACACACTATATATTTCTTTTTTTTTCTATCCGGAAATTAATAAAATATTAAAAATGTTTTTGACATACCCTGTAAATTATTTCAGGAGAAAATCAGACATAATTTTCTGATTACAACTATACTACACCCTATATATTTATTTTTTTATTTTTTTGAGTTATTACGCAAAAACTACTTTATTTTGAGTTATGCAAAAAACTATTTTATTTAATACGTCATTAATTCATTATAGTAAACACGGCGTGCCAGTTTACTGGTCATTTAATTTATAATCTGTAACGTACGTACTAGTTTATTTACTACTCAAAAATCTTGGGTGATTGAGGGGTTTTACACGTAACATAAAAATCAAAGTTATAATCAATTTTCATTTAATTTCAATAAGAAAGCTCTTGTAACAGGATTGCTTACATACTAAATATAACTTCTAATTTTGTAAGTATCACTATTTTCATTTTACAGTTTTCTTATACTGAGTTCACACTGAAACTTGTCATTGTTTTCCACCCTTAGCACTTTCCTAAACTTTAGCGCCCATGTTCAAACTGTCTCGTTCTGTAAAATTCACTAATTCATTTTCTAGTACTTGTGGCTTTTCTCTTTTTTGTATATCATTAAGCTGTGAACTATGTGGTCATTTTCTACAGTCACTCTTGAACTTATCCAACATATTTTTGAGAATTAATGTAATACTCGTGATGTCTTAAAATATACGTAATCGCCCACTACTCTATAAAATGCAGGATTAATACATTTTTGTTTATATTGTAATAATGAAAAAATGTAATAAATGTAAACTTAGAAAAATACAATACATAGAGATTTATCAATTAAAAAAATTTATCGACAGGAGGAAATTATATATTTGGCCGAATGAAATGGCCGCAACAGTGCAGTTCGCAAAGTTGGAGGAATGGAATGAATATCACCAGAGCTTATTTTGTAAATCGACCCGATGACTGGGCCCGAGATCACATTACGGGCCACGGCTATTTCCAATATCGGCAATTTCGTTCATGGGATGAGTGATGACTGAAACACTCATACGTCAAGCCCCCTCCGTGCGACTCACATTCAAAAGTAAAAAAAATTACTTGTCACTCATGCATTGGCAACCGCTATACCACTATGACTAACGTAGCAGGGGTAACGTATGGGCCGCGTGGTGTGTCTCTCGGGGCCAGAGCGCATCACATGCTTACCGCTGGCCTGAATATCACACTGTGAAGACGCAAGCTGCAATATCTTGTGAAACGTCAGAACTTTTCGTTTCATATTAAGCAGTCAGGTCTGGCAAACCTGGACTTAACAGCTCACCATTATCTGTATTCCAAAAATTCCAAAAATAATGAAAAAACGTCTGGCTCATTAATTCGCATACCCTTCGCTGTATTCCAAAAATTGTTACGGCATGTGATAAATATAAACTTAGAAAAATACAATACATCGAGAGTTATCAATTAAAAAAATTTATCGACAGGGGGAAATTATATATTTGACCAAATGAAATGGCCGCAACAGTGCAGTTCGCGGGGTTGGAGGAATGAAATGGATATCACCAGAGTTTATTTTGTAAATGGACCCGATAGGAGAGTTAAAAGGATCTATAATCATCCCAAAAATCCTTGTTTTGGCTCACAAGGTACAAGACAAGGCAAGCCTTTTAACACGGGATGTTGTCGAAAACTAGCTATCTTAAATAATTCCATGCTACGTAGCTTTTTAATGTAACAAAAAATCTTGGTAAATAGTTAAATAGAAATTCAACATTTAGACAATAAAAGCTTTTGCGAATTTTTGTGAGTGCATGCACTCTCATTAATTTCAATATCGCCAATAGCTTTTCAATTTTTTTCAATACATATTTTCTGCATTTTTAATTTTTTTGTCATTTTGTCACATTTTTCAAAAGCTAAAGAACTCAGCTTTCGAATAGTGTAAAAATATTTAAATAAATGAAGTAATTTTTAGTTGAAGATGGCCAATTTTTTTCCCTCCCCCTGTATAACTGGGAAAAATTTTTTCGAAATTTTAAACTCATTGGTTGAGACCGCACGTTCTATCTTATTTCGTTTAGTCAATAATCATGTTTAAAATGTGTAGCAGTTTCATCTGGAACACCCTGTATAGTGATTGGCTTCGGAAACCTTAGAAGGTCTACTAAGTCTAATGTATCCATAATTGGCAATGCGTACAGAACGTCTTATAGCACAAACGTTAACTGGTTTGTGAACCTTCCATTAATATATTCTCAACCAAGTTCAAAAAGTTGGTTACTAAATTCGTTGGTCGATGTTACAGAGTTTAGAAAGTTGGAAGTGGTGTCATCTTATAGGAAATTCTTTACTGATTTCAAATCTCTGGTAAATTTTTTGATCGGGTCACCCGTTCGCCGTCCGGACGCCATTAAAGTCAAAATATACACCCTTGAATATCTCGAGAACGACACATTCAATTACAAAAAGGAAAAAACACGTTTCCTTTATTTTTTGAAACCTATTGAATTTACGAAATACGTAAACATCACCCTCACCCCCCCCGATGGGGTGGAGCGGGGGTGAGTCTTGAAAACTTAAATGGGAACACCTATTCTTTATTGTAGTTTTGGATTCCCCATAAAAAAACTATTCTCAAATCACCTCCAACTGCAACGCCTTTTTTGGGGGTGGAAAGGGGGAGAAAAACGATCTTTGAAGTTGGTTGAAATTAGAGTTCTATGAGAACTCACGCCTTTTTGATACTTGTTAATATCTGTGTTTAACTGGTCCATTTTTCCTTTTTTTTTGTTTTGTTCGTTTCTTTTTAATGTTCCTATTGTTAGGATCAATAAAATTAAACGGAATGTTTAAATTCGCTAACTGGATGACAAAGTACTACGAACTGTACTTCTTTTTTGGAAAAACTGTGCATCCTTCCAGTCGTTTTTACAATTTTGTGCCGACTGAATATTATTTTGTTTTAAAAAAACCGTGGAACAAAGTAAAAAATGAGAAGGTTTAATTACAAATTAATTCTGAAAATCTTTGCGAATTTTGCTTTTGCCTCCTTACTTTTTTTTATTTGGCATGAAAATGGTGCGATTTCTCAATGATGCTCATTTTGTTTAAATTACCTCAGTTTGTGCCATATTTGCATTTTTTTACTGGGTCTTTCAGTGATTTGATTATATTTTGTATTCTTTTCTCTAGAAATTCATACAAATCATGTACTTGGATTGTCTACTTTACTCCTTATTTCCTTTTTACTTTAATGTTGCATTTATCATTAATTTACAGTAATGAAAATAATTGGTACACAAAAAGTATATAAAAAAAGAATAAATAATGTATGTATTTAAAAAATGAGCATAGCAAATAAAATTTATATAACAAATTTCTCTCGAAAGAGACCGTACGGAATTTCCATTTATATAAAACATATAGACGCTTTGAATTGTTACAAGTATTAATTACGATCGTTGTGAAATTTAGATTTCAATCTAAATGAACTGTAAATATCTTAAGAAATAAACGCTATTGCTTAATTAAAGCAACAAAATAAAACGGTTTAATAACAGATTATTTCGTAGCTACGGTAACTAGCTTGTCAAAATATTATTTCATAATCGTATAATGATATTTCTCACGCTCACGCTTCGATATGCACGCATATTTTATTTAAAATATTTTGGAGCAACTTTTTCCTTAAGGAACACGCCACTAAATCATCAGCAGCATCAGCAGCATAATAAAGCGACGATTTGTATCGTTATTGTTTTTCGCATTTACATAATTGAACAATGAGTAGCAATCACCTCGGGCCACCTTTAACACATTTACGTGGGATAAAGATTATCATATTTACTTTAACACGAGTAGGCGGTTTTTTTGGATCAAGAAAATTAAACGTTGCTGTCCCGAAATTTTCTGCAAATTATATTTTGGGCTTCCATCTAAAGATCGCCGCAAGCTTATAACGGTGGTTTCAAATATTTAAAATTATCTATAAGTATAACTAATTTATAGGTAATAACTAGCATGTATCTACATAAATCCCACGCGTTATATGCATATCTCTAATCGTAAATTAAAAAAAAGTAATTTTTGTTAAATTTCCTTAAGGAATACATAAAACAACGACCGTATTGATATGAATTTTAATTAAATTACCTCACACGTAATTTTATTAATATGACTATCCCATTACGTTAGCTGGGTATCAATTTGCCAATTTGTTCTATAAACTATTAAATTTTCCGTATTCATTAGCCATAATGTTAAGGGAATTGTACAGCAATAATTTCAAATCCTTATATAGACGTACTTATTTAGTATCAGTTGAAATCGTTTAACAAAATTAGCAATTAAGCTAATTGATTCGCAATTAGGAAACGCTGGCCACTTGAATCGCTTTGTTATTTAAACATGTATGCCAAAAGGCTCGCTTTCGCTGTAATATAATAATTTGTATGCGAAAGTTACTGATTTATCACCCTGTTACTACGTTATTAAATCTAGTTTTCTTTATGGTTTGCAATTAATAATGGTTTTATAATAAACAATTTACGTCTCGGGCTGATGTCATCATTTAGTTCCTGCAGCAGTCCCATTTTTTTTTTCTTTGATAACGGCAACCCCCCCTAATTCGGCAAGAAGTGGTCCATATAAATGTAGGTACGCTGTGTGATCTCTCCCTCTCCGCATAACCGCAATAATAAATCATTGTCTAATTCATGGTATTCACGTCATTCTCTGACCTAAAGTACTAATTTCAACATTTAACGGCCATTAATATAGATGGCTTTGTTAGTCACTAACAAATAATTCGGTTTTGGATACAACTCTCACTCAATTACATTAAACAATTACTTAAATTGGATTCTTATTTTCGTAATAGCAATTTAGTTAAAATTGTAATTGCTGCATACCATAACAATCCAATTGAGCAACTTTTTCTTCGTCTCTAACTTTTTACTTCAAATTTCTTCGTTTAAAGTACAAATTATGTTCGTTTGACGTCAACCCGTTTATGTAATTTCGTAGCGTAACGCATTTTCTAGTCAGTTGTCCATATCGATCAAATTTTTTGTGTTACAATGTCTGTTCCTTGCAAATATTCGAAATATTCGTATGAGGAAAATTTTAAACCATAACCGACCATTTTGGTAGTGTTTTCCAGGTAATTTCCCTCGCACTTAGTTTATCAACCTTCTCTACTTCCTCTAATTTACCATTTTCCAATATACGGAAACTAAAAAAAATTCTTGTTTTAAATACTAAATTTGTATTACTGAATTCAAGCTGCATTATTCCTTGATTGAAAACAAGATTTGTTTTCTTGTAATTCAAAGTAAATTTTATGATTATCGCGAAAGAAAGACGCACATATTCCCGCGAGAGGTAATCTTCCACATCGTAAACAGCGAGCGGCAAACCACAACAATGTGATTATTCTTTTGCATTGTACAAAACCATGCGCTTCATAGCAATAGTGTACGACAACAGCTTCCCCGCGCACTACACTTCACCGCGCAGACCGAAGAATCTACCCTTTTTTCCAAATTGCTTTAAAAAAAGATGTATAATGACATTATTTTTTTGAATCGTGTAAGACCACAAAATAATTGGTTTAACTTTTTATGTTAAGTACTATGAAGATTATTAATATCGAATTTTCAGGTACTCAGTTTACACAAGATGTCGTTTTTTTTTATTATAACTTTAAGACTAAAAAACCAATGGGCCTCAAAAGCATCTCGCATCGACAAATAAGTATACATTTTCAAGTATCTACCACTCAGTTTCAATAATATAGCCGTAATTAATTTTTAAAGTCGAACGCTTGTGCGATTTGAGTCATAATTAGTGCTTTTTTGCACATACATTGATACAGAAAATTAACGATGTGTGGCAAAAATCTAAAATTGTACAACTTTTTGTAGGAATAAATGATCTTTTAAATGCACTTTATTTCATTAAATTATGCATTTTACTCCGATAGTAGGGTTGACCATGATTTTTTAAGTGGTAACCGTTTTTGCTCGTCCAGGACGTAGTTCATGATTTTTGAGTGCTGGCCAATTCCACCTTCACAGTTGAAAGTGAAGGCAATGAATCCCCAAAAGCAGCGCCCAATGCATACAAACGCACAGATTTCTGAAAAGACTTGTTTCAGTGGTTTGTCACTTGTCTGTCGACGTGCTCCTGTCTGCTGTATCTAAGACTGAGCTTCAAATTTTCAATGGTGTTGCCAAATGACATAGACATCTTCACTTCCAAAAGAATGAGCCAATCAGAAATTACGTTAGCGTTGGTACTTTTCAGAACGAAATTCCTTTAAAATACTATAACATACCTTTGCGATTTGGCAAACATGTTGTCATGTTCCAATTCATTTTGACAACTTCAGATACGGAACTGTTTGAATATCTTTGGCAATTGGCAAAATTTGTCAACGGTATCCAATCGCGTTACTTTTGTCGATTTCACGAATCATAGGGTCGTAGTTGAAGTTACAACGACCCACAGGTAGTGGGAGAAGGCAAATACTTGGGCATAACGCTAGACCAAGGACTGACCTACAAACCACACCTAGAGATGACAGCGAACAAAGCCACAAAGGCCTTGTGACGCTGTAGTCGATCGTTCGGAAGCAAGTTGGGCTTATCTCCAATGGTGACCCACCAGAATGATCAGACCAATCATTACGTATGCCTCACTGGTGTGGTGGCATAAAACCTTCACCCAGAAGAACATACAGAAACTTAGCAAGGTGCAGTGTAGGGCTTGTCTTGGAATTACAGGGGCAATGATAACGACCCCTACGCCAGCTATGGAGGCCCTCTTGAACCTGCCGCCACTAAATCTTAGTAATTAGGACAGAAGCGCGAAGAGGGCCATATCGGCCGAGAGTTAACGGCGAGAAGTTTTCAATTACTCTTCTGGGATTTCTCCTCGACAGCTGAAATACCTTTAGTTGTAATTCCATGTCGTTTTTGACTTGAGTTGAGACTTTGCCCGCCATACGAGAAATTCATATTTAGTCAGTTTCTTTGGGAAAACTGTCAAACGTTCTACCTCAATGGCTAAAAATGAACCTTTTAAGGTTTTACTACGATAGACATCGTTTCTCATCAGGGATGTCAAAAATCTTGAGAACCGTGATGTCCATATTTATATGCCAATTTCTATGGGAAATTAACCCAGCATTGCATTGTTGCGATGAAAAATTGGAAAATATTTAGCGAATTTTCCTATAGGGTTGAAACTTTTTTTCTTACCTATACAGGGTGTCCCACTGCTCCGTAATCGGTCGATAACTCAATGTGGGTTGAAGATACAGAAAAAAGTTTCAAATAAAGGTTGCTTTGATTTGAATTGCGCATCTTTTAAAAATATTCTTATGTCTACAGTATGTTGCATTTTCACGTGGCAGGAAAATGTCACTTTTTTTTAAATGGCACACCCTGTATTTTTTTCTCTTCATGTATCGACCAACCATATTTATATCACGCCTGAAATTTTTTTTGATGTTGGATATGCGGTTGCCAAGTTATTAATTATTTTGTCAAAATTTGGTACAATTCAAGGTCGGACTATAATATTCATAACTAGTTATTCTTCAAAAAAGGAAAAATTTATTTGACGAGTAATATTACCCTAATGTCGTGTTACTCTACAAAAAAAAACTAAGTGATTAATTTGATACCGAGTGTTTAAAATGACAACTCAAACTTTGTGAACTTTAAATAGAATTCATTCGAATATTTTAAATAGAACACCCTGTATTTTTATTTACCATCAGATTCTCGACAAAAAACCCTATTCAACGGTGTATTATTTCCTGTATTATGTTTTGTACTTTTGTTATTATTTACGATTTTTAAAATTTCACGTAAAAAAATTTGCTAAAAGTAATTTTTGTTTAATTATTATTACAAAATACCGTTTAAATAGTTGTATCAATGCAACAGAACAAAACTGAAGTCCTGTGACTATCATAAGTTCTAAATAATTAAAACAAAATTTTTAGTAAACGGTATTTCTCGAATTTTTAATAAACGGTGTTTCTCGAAAATTAAAATAGAAAATAAATACAATATCTCTCATTAAAGTAAATGCTCAAAATGTCTTCCACTTTGATCAATGCACTTTTGAAGCCTAACCCCAAATAATCTCACATTGTTTATAGTCATAGGAGTAATCGGTTGAAACGCCTCTCGAATTCAAATTTTCATGTCATCTCGTGTTGTGGCAGCTGTTGATATATTTGAGATTTAACAGTTCCCCAAAGATAGTAATCCATAAAGGTAGGGTCCGGTGACCTTGGCGGCCAAGGAACAGGGCCTCCTCTACCGATCCAGTTATTAGGGTACAGTAAATCCAATTCTCGCGCGTATCTCTAACTGTTGTTTTGCTTTAATTATTTAGAAATTATGATGGTCACAGGACTTGAGTTTTGTTCTTTTGCGTTGATACCAACTATTTAAACGGTATTTTGTAATAATAATTAAACAAAAATTATTGTTAACACATTTTTTTACGTGAAATTTTAAAAATCGTAAATATTAACACCAGTACAAAAAAAAACAGGAAATAATACACCGTTGAATAGGGTTTTTTGTCGAGAATCTGATGGTAAATAAAAATACAGGGTGTTCCATTTAAAATATTCGTATAAATTCTATTTAAAGTTCACAAAGTTTGAGTTGTCATTTTAAACACTCGGTATAAAATTAATCACTTAGTTTTTTTTTGTAGAGTAATACGACATTAGGGTAATAGTGTTCGTCAAATAAATTTTTCCTTTTTTGAAGAATAACTTAGTTATGAATATTATAGTCCCACCTTGAATTGTACCAAATTTTGACAAAATAATTAATAACTTGGCAACCGCATATCCAATATAAAAAAAAATTTCAGGCGTGATAAAACATGGTTGGTCGATACATGAAGAGAAAAAAATACAGGGTGTGCCATTTAAAAAAAAGTGACATTTTCCTGCCACGTGAAAATGCAACATACTGTAGATATAAAAATATTTTTAAAAGATGCGCAATTCAAATCAAAGCAACCTTTATTTGAAACTTTTTTCTGTATCTTCAAAGCACATTGTGTTATCGACCGATTACGGAGCAGTGGGACACCCTGTATTATATTCATAATGTGTTTCGAAAAAATGTGCTTATACATATATTAGTACGCGTTTCAATAGCTAAGTGATTGTCGTAATTAAGTTGATTATAACGCGTTCGAATAAATGTTGTTTGTTGTATTGTAGTTCAGTTCAAGAGCCACAAACAACTCCGGTTCATCCAGTTATATACATTATAAAAAGAAGTGTTAAATTGTGATTAATAACTTAATAAGATAAGTATCGTAGCTCAAAAAGCAAGTTAATTATAATGCAGATTTGCTTCTACATTTAATCTGGGGTTAATCATATTGTTGACAACTACTCAAACTTGTCAATACTACAGCAGTATCGTTATGTTGATCTAATTACCTTTTAATATAACTTCGAATATAAACAAACCTCTTCTCATATTTAAATATGTTTATTTAATTGGGATCTGTAGTATTGAGAAAAAAGTTCTCTTTTGGGTTCTTTTTGCTGTGTAATTTGTTTTTATTTATTTATTTTGTGGACGAGCACGAGATCTAGGAACAACCGATCAACTGCTTTGGTTTATTAGCGCTATATACCCTTACTAGAATTTGGATGACTAAAGGAATTTCACCCTCAACCAGGGATCTTTCGCATCGATACGAGCCCGATCGTAGTTTGTCTCCGCTTTAGAAAAACGGCTACCTTGGCCGGGTTCGAACCAGCGTAACTCGAGCGAAAGATAAATTAAGACCACCGAGAGAATTGTTACTCGTTCAAACTCAAGCATATGTAATTAATCTTTGCTGTAAAGTCGCTGTGTAATTATAAGTTTGTCTATAATTAAGATACTCAATTGAACTTAAGCACATGCCAACTTCTGTAATCCTAAGGATTACAACACATTTTTACTAGTAATGTGATTTTTATATTTTATTCATCGCCCATTTCTATAGACTATAAACCATCTTTTTATGATTTTATAGCGTTGTTCTCAAATTGCCTTTATCTGTGTTCAAGTATGTGTGTTGCTGGCGTTTGATGTTACTCGTTTCCTTGTTGAACTTTTTAAGAATCCGTGACGTTCAAATTGTGTTTCGAAAAACGTTACTTTACAGGTCAGTAAGAGGTGAACCGTCCGCCAGTTTCTTTATTTGATATTCTCTAAGGATTTATTTCAAATGTGTACCATACCCTATGTTTTTATTTTACGTTATCCTATGTTTGAAATTACGTGTAAAGTAATGTAAAAAAAATTATTTACGGAGTGCAGTATTCGCCTTATTGTCAGGAAACTCGATCAAATTCCTTTTTATTTTATGGCCAGTTAAAATCGTAAAAACAAGCACGAAGGGCAGAGTAGCGAGAATCGCGACACTGATTAATAGGATGCCGAACGCTTAGTTTCCACAAACTCTTGCTAGTTCAAACAAATTGACGTGTCAAACTGTAAACGAACGTTTGGTTCTTCTTCTTGATCTTAAACCTTAAATTGCAGGATTTCAATTTTAAATTATTCCAATTGCGCATGTACAGGGTGTACAACTAAGAAAGGATGCCGGCCATAACTCATAAACTATTTGAGAGCAGTGAAATAAAAATCTTATAATAAATGTGGCCAAGAGAAAATGCTGGAAATTATTTTCAATCTTCTACCATTGCCGCCAGAGGGGGTTTCACTGATTTCAATTTGAAATTCCCATTTTTTGGGCAATTTTCATCAGTAATGTATTTAAAACTTTGCCCAAAAATGGGAATTTCAAATTGAAATCAGTGAAACGTCATCTGGCGGCAATGGTGAGAAATTGAAAATAATTTCCAGCATTTTCTCTTGGCCACATTTATTATAAGATTTTTATTTCACTGCTTAATCTCAAATAATTTCTGAGTTATGGTCGGCCTCCTTTCTTAGTTGTACACCCTGTACATTAAGGAATCGTCGCGTCGTACCAAAACAGATTTTAGGATATTAGCAGTTTTAGTATTCTCCCTTTGAAGAATAACGTTTTTCTTTGATTAAAATACATGAAAATCTTTGCCTTTCCTTATAAGAAAACTTTAATTGATCTTGCATTAAAATGAGAAAAAAGAATTCTTGTTTTAAGCTCAGAACTTAATTTCAAATTATTCTTTTGATTCATATCTTATTTAAAATTTAAAATGGAAATTATAGTGCACTTGAAAATTTTAAATTTTGAATTTTCTCTAAAGGCAGTTGACCAAATTAGAATTTTGTTGTAGAAAATCAAAATATTAACTTTAAAATCGATATTTAAAAATTTTAATTTTTTCTTTTCGGTAACGTTACTCAAATAAGTACATAGAACAAGTTCGATTACCAATTTAAAATTTAGACAAATTTACAATGTTACGTAGAAATCTTTACTTATACTATTTCAAAGTGATAAGTGATAACCTTAGTTTCGAAATTGAAACAGAAAACGTATTTTAATTCGAATTTCAATCAGTAATTAAACACCTTGAATTTTAAATTTAAACCATAATCATTATAATGATAATTAAATATTTCCATTCAACTGGGCTTGCATTTTTTAAATTTTTAAAATTCGTTTGGGATTTCTGTTTTAATCTTCAAAGGTTGTTACCTATACAACCTTTATTACTCTCAATTCTACTTTCGAATTTAATTGAAGGTGTGAATTGAATTTTTAAATATTAACACGTTAAGTAAATTTTTAAACTATCCTATCTCATCAAATCAAAATTTCGAAATAATTTTGAGCTGCAATTTAGAGACTGCATTTAAACGGAAAGAAGAAAGTTTTACTCAGAATTTCAATTTTCAAATAATTAAAAAATAACTTTGTGTAATAAATGTGGGATAAGGATGGCTTATTTACACTTATATATACAGGGTGTCCATTTAGTACCCCGTTCTTCAAGTACGGCTGTATTGTTAAATTTACTAAAAAATAAATATACGAGATGGCAATTAGGTTGGATGTACTTAGAAGAACGGGCTACTAAATGGACACTCTGTATATCGTAAAAACCAAATTGATTTTCAATTTTAATACTCGTAAATTTCAATACCAACACCTAGTTTCAGTTTTATTGTTTCAAGTTCACATTCCAATATTAATAATTTTGAATTTTGAATGTACTAATTCGTCATAAACTTGAAATGTAAAAAATTACAACTGTAAACTTATTCGTATTTTACATAAACAAATTTATTTTTTGAATTATAAAGACGAATAAAAGCAATGAGAAAACAGCACTGCAATTAAACGCAAACTCTAACTGTAAGTAAGTAATGGCAATTTCGAAAATCAACATTTCGTAAGAAAATAAAAATTCAATAATTTACCCTAACAATATTTATGTACGAACAAGATTGGAAACGTGAACGAAATACGAAAAAGCATTGCCAACAAAAATTTATAAAATACATTACAAATAAACAATCGCCATTTTGTAGACGCTTCGGGTTATATTTCTGCCAAGATTAGATTTAAGAGAATTTGCCATTCCTCGAAACTCTACGGCGTAATTTTTTACGTTTCCGAAAGTTTTATGTGTATATTTCGCAATTGTGGGGTATTTACGAGCGCGCGCTTTTTTCGAAGATTTATTTAAACAAAAATGGTTGCGTTGAAATTAATCTATTGTAAATCATAAAAATTGTCTAATAAACGCCAACGCCGGTAACGGCTTTAGGGTATTATAATCTCGTGCTACTTTTGGTACGATTGAAACATAGTATCTTTAGGCACGTAGGAATTATGCAAATATGCGCGCGAGTAACCAATTTTCTAATTCCGAGAGAAATGCATTCATTCGTCGAGTTTATCCCGCTGTTAATTCCAAATAAACGATTAGAGTGATTTGACTTAAGCCTTCTAATTAAACCAAATCAGCGACGTTTTCCCGTATAATTATTTCGAACCATGTCGCGACGAGGAAATTCACTCGAATGTATTCCCAAATGAGGGTACATTTTTATTACCGTTAAATTCTCTCCTTCCTTCATACTTGGCGTGTATAACATTCGAGATGTCTCCGAGCTTAAATTAATTCCATTCATTAATTAGTTTAATCAGAAGAGACGTTCTCGGGCTCGGGAGTATATTATATATAAGATTCTTTTTTACAAAGTTTAATTTCTCGAGAGGTTTATTGAAACATTATGAAGAATTAGTTCTCGCATCCTTTGTCTTTGTGTTACACTTTATAAAATTAATTTCTATGTTGTTGTAAGATGTTTTACAACGGAAAAGTTTTCTCTCCAAATTTACTTTATGTAAATAAATCGTATGGAAGTGGGGTAAAAGAGTTAAGGTTTACTCAAAGGTATTTAGTTACTTTATTACGGTACGCCATTGCTTAGCCTGAATTTAATTTGTCTACTCCTTTGAAGATTGATGCACGAAAGTGAACTAAATAAAGGTTTAACAAAGGAATAACGTACTTATGTAGACTAATGAGGCAATGTGTCAAAAGTTTTCTCCGCTCAGTTTTTGACGGATTATGTGTTTGGGAATTAGTCCATTGAAAAGTTACATTTAGGGTTGCGTTTGTCAGAGGACGCAATTTTATTTTTTTGATATCAAGGAGGTCTTAGTGTAAAGTTAAATCCAAGTTTGTGTGGTTGCAACCCTTGTCCCACGGCCGCCATCTTGGATAAAAGGGGTACAAATGGTTTATCTGATAAACTATAGATCTCACAAAAAAAATTTAAAATATTTTTTGTTGCAAATAAAATTATCTACAACTTTGCTTCAGTAACGTTTAGTCGTAGAACAATGGACAATGCGCAGATAAGGGAGCTGGCAAGGAAAGGAAATGGAATTGTGGGACAGGTATGGGGCCTGGGAGAAAGGTGGATGGGAGGAAATATGTGGAAAAGGAGGTGACTCTTCGACAAACCGGTAAAAAGTGTATTGGTATACGGGACAGAAGTGTGGGGATGGATAGAAATGGAACAGATAGAAAGGATTCAAGTGAAATACTGGAAGTGAGTATTGGGGCTTGCAAGGGAAACCCCGGGATATGTAGTGGAGGAAGAGGTGAAGTTAGATAAAATTGGAATAGTGGCGGGAAAGAGAGCGATTGTCTTTGAGGAAAGGATGGAGAGGCGGGAGGATCTTGAGATGTAGTTGGATTGAAGTGAAGAAGATAGGAGAAAAGAAGGTGCTTCTACGAGAGGGGTGGATATGCGAGAGAGGAGGTGGGGAGGAGGGGTGGAGGATGGTTGGGGATATAGTAAGAAGAGTAGAAGATGTGTAAAGGCGGGAGAGGAGGGCGAAAATTAATTCAGGGAGGTACAATGGAAAGTACAGGGAGTTAGTGACAAACGGTTTGCCGAGGTATTTAACCGGTGAGGTCAACATAAGCAGGAAGAGGATAGTGGCACGGTTTAGAGTGGGGAATGAAGAAAGGGACAATAAGTACTGGTGGTGGGAGGAGGAGAGGGTGTGCAGACTGTGTGGAGAGGGAAGGGAGACAATGGTGCATATGGTGGAGGAATGTTGTGAACCAAGAGAACAGGAGGGAGGGTGAAAATGGATGTTAAGCGAGGGAGGAGAAGGGATAAAGTGGATGGAGGAGGTGATAGAAAGTAGGAAAAGGAGAGGGTGGTAATCTGTAGGGGATGGGAAGTGGATAGACTGTAATTTAGTGGGTATTATCATTTTATTGTGATATGTTAAGTTATGGGAATAAGAATCTTGTACATGTAATGGGTACAATAAATTGATTGAATTGAATAATCGTCAGACCAAAATAACAAAGTTATAAGCGAAAATCGATGAAAATCTGAAAAAAAATGTATAACTTTTTTTCTGATCGTTTTACAAAAAAATCATATCAGAACATTTTGATAGAGGGATTTTTAAGGAATAATTTTCATTATATACTTTTTTAATTTTATTCATTAGTTAAGGTTTTACAGCGCTGCGAAACGAATTCTATTCTTCAGTATTCATAATTATACATAAATATTAATGATTCGCCATAATTTTTAATCATCTTCTCATTTTTTTTATCATAATCTTTTTAATTATTAATAATGCAATATTGTTATTGATTAAACATTGACTCCTTTTCCCTACCACCTACGAGGTATTGGAGGCGCCTTTTTTTACCTGGTATCCCCAGTAGGCATAATCCACGGTCATTTTTTAAATTACATACCTAATTACTCTGTCCTCCGTCTTTTTGATGGACCAGGCTGCGGCTCAGGATCTGGTTGGCCTTCTACATCAAATACTTGAGGGAGAACCAGAGAAGAAAGTGGCATCATTGTCGGGGGTTCATCATCAAAATCATTTTCCTCAATTAATTTTGAGATTTCCATTATGTTGCTGCAAGTCTCCCAGAGCAATGGAGGCACACTGCAGAACATTTGAGGCCTGCTTTACGACATCCACACATCGCTCCACATGTTCCTTTGCATCTGCAGAATATCAACTTTAGAAGCTCAGGGGGTGCTGTAGGTTGTGAGCTTTGTACTGGCATCAATATATGTCCATTTTTTCCAGCCCCAGTATTCAGGTCGTTGTAGTTACCGAGCCACTACGGAACCTGATGGTAGACTCGAAAGCTGTGGAAGTGGGCTGTATCTTGTGTTGGAGGAAGTGAAGATAAACTAAATGTACTCTTTGTCACTGACTTGGCGAATCGTTTATATCGTAGGCTGTCAAGAGAATTATCATCCTTATTACCACCATATATTATAAAGAGATGAAAAAACGTTCACCAATGACAGTGAGCAAAGCTCTCTTGCTGAGAAATAACGCTGCTCCACTTGCTAACTCTGGATGTTTCTCCAGGGTTTTCAGAAATTTAAGTTTGCCCATATTGTGAGCTGCTGAAAAGCATGGAGAAACAGCAAATTATCTGCAATAACGTCTCCGTACATAAAACCTGACTGTTTACATAATTGTTTTGCTGTACGTCCTTTTGATGGTTTAAAAAAATGCATTTAATTGTTTTCTTCAAAGTGCCGTGAGCAAGATAAGTATGTCGATATCTTCAGCTACAATAGTAACTGAGTCAAACGATTGAGATGCAGCCACAGCAGAGCGAACGATGAGGGTGTCTGCATCTGATTCTGCTTGGTCGACACTGAAACCCACCTCCGAGAATGAAGTTTTGAGAAGAACAATGAAATCAGCTTTGTTCTTCTCATTACCAAGAAATATCTCTTGTGATAACGTCGTCGGTACGGTGTTCTTGTCGAATTTTACTTCTGTCGACTGTTGTTTTCTCGTGCCGCACAAACGCTCCCAAGACTTTGTTCCTGCGACATCGGGGTGGTCTGAGTAGCCGTCAAATACAATGGTTGCAGAGAGCCCAAAGTGTTCTTGTACATATTATTTTAAAAATCAATAATTACAAAGGTTTGAGGTGGCTCTATAAAAATGTTCTGATATCATTTTGTAAAATGATCAGAAAAAAAAGTTATAACGACCAGTAGAAAATTTTTTCCCAGATTTTCATCGATTTTCGCTTATAACTTTGTTATATTTGGTTCTACGACTAAAAGTTACTGAAGCAAAGTTGTAGATAATTTTATTTGCAACAAAAAATATTTAAAAAATTGTTTGGTGAGACCTATAGTTTGTCAGATAAACCATAAAAACCATTTGTACCCCTTTTTCCAAATCTTTAACATCTTGTTGACGATTTCTTCAGTTCATATTTCCAGAGGTCTTCCACACTTTGGATTCATTGCCCTATTTGAACTTCTTACACCAACTTTTCACTATATTGTCCATGCACTGCCAGAATTCTGATTGATGGATATTTTTCAGGCAACGTACTGTCCTCTTTTTACTAACATAAATATAAAATATTACTCACATATTTACAGTATTGTTAAGGGACAATTAACGTCAGTATGATAATGCCAAAACTTTGTAAAAACGGATTACAGGTTTCTAGAGGCAGGATTACATTTGCACGCTCTTTCCAAAGTTCCAGTTGCAGTAACTTCATATTTTAAAGAATTTCAAAATTAACTATGTACTTGGTTATAGAAATGCCGAATGCTTTATATTAATTATTATTTTACTAACAAGTAATTTATGGAGCTTGAAAATTTCTTATAATATTAAGCGCCAACTAGGGATATTTCTGTAAATAATTGAAAGTTTTAATTAATTAATTAAAATTATATTTTGTAAAAAAGATCGTGTTTAAACATTTTTTAATATTGAATTGAAACAGTTGCGTTGTTAATACATTAATTATTCCTCGGCTTTGTGTCACTATGCAACAGTTCGTGCAAGTAACTCGATATCATTCATGTCGAATTAGAAATTCTTTTATATTATAATTAACGTATAATTAGCCGCAAACGTCCAATTTTACTTTTCGCTGTAGGAAAGATGAAATATTGTGAAAACGTTTTCTAAAAATAGTTTTATCATTACTATGTGCCCTTTTGGATATTATTTCACATTTATAATCATTGATAATTAAATGCTAATTATTCTTTCTTTTTGGAGATTAATCAATGTTGGTGTAATTTAATTGAACATTCTTTTTGATCCATAGATAGAACACATATTTCTTGTATTTACTATCAATCCAATTCATGTGGATCACAATCGTTATTGCTAGAATTGACAAAATTATGGACGAAAAACCCACAAAATATGTATGGACTTATGGACGAAAAACAGTCGAAATATGGATGAAAATATTGATTTTTATTCACATTTAGTTGAATTTATTGCAATGAATAACGACATGCTTCTTCAAATTTTCGAACACAAATGAACGACGACAGTCTTCACTCTTCGAGCACCCTTTTATACATTGAAAAGGATCTTTCAACGTCACACGACGTGATTGGAGCTCCCAATTCGACTAGAGTCATTTCATTGATTCGGTTTTCTTGCTCTATGCGCCTTGTGGTGTACCGTCAGCCAGTATTTCGCTAATAATTTCCAACATTTTTAAACCATGATTCTTATTGTGAACGAAATCGAATTTCTGCAGGAATTCTGTTTCCGAATTGCTAAGATATTAGCGCGGATGAGCTTAAAGCTCTGGATTACATCAATGCCTTTGCCTTCCAACTTTGTGATGGCGATTGGAATGCAAGCTTAGTGGGGAATTTAAGATGATCAACATTTGTTTTACTTGTCATCAGTTCCTCACTTAGATAAGTTATAATTTACAAGTTAAATTTCATAATAATTTTATAAGGAATAAAGCTAAAATATTGATAATAAAAATACAAACTGAAAAATATGGTTGAAACCCTAAATCTGCCCGAAATATTTAAATATAAATATTTTATATGTAAATCAATATTTTTGTCAGCCCTACTTATTTCTCTCTCTCGTATTACCTTATAAACAAATATTTTGAGTTGAATTTTCTTCCAATGTATGTGTATGTGGCATTCTCAAGAACATTAGCAATATGATTTATTTCAAACCACTCACTTTTAAAGCTAAGAATCTAATGACATTCCTTAACTTATTAAATACTTTCCATAGTAATTTTGCTTAATTAATTGCTAAACAAACAAGGAAAATTTGATAGTCAGAATAATTAAACGTTATAATGGATTTTTTAAATGATCCATACACAATATTGTTTTCCTTTTTAAAATGACAATCTGCTGAGAAATTGATATTTAATTACATTGTAATTGAGGAAGAAAATTAGTTCCCCCGGAACTCTAATTAGGCTTACCTCTGTTCGTATGCGGTCAGTAAACGATTTTTTATTGAAATTTATGAGCAGAACATGCCCTTTTAGTACTTTCTGAATTGCTCATTAGCAACCCTTTGGCTATGTAGAAAATATTTTATTTTATTTTGCATTTTATGTTGTGAGTACTTAATCATTTTCTCATCATCAATTACGTCTACTCGATTGCAGTTTTTCACTTTGCCGTAAATTATAATTAGAAAGTAGTCGAACAAGTTGACTTGAAATGTATACCTGGTTACCACTCAATTATCTACAATGCAAATATGAGGCAAAATGAAATATAACAATCTACAAAACCAAAATAATGTGTTACTGGCCGACTTTTTGGAAATTCATTTAAATGAAATTTCGATGAAGGATGTGAAATTGAATTCAATTATTTATATTATTGCTGCACTTTACTTTTTGGAGTGGCAATACTATCAAAAATGTATATAAACTGATTATTTATACGACTCAACAATGGCTAAGGAAAAAGAAATAATTGAATAAAATTGATGAAATTAGTTGGTTCCCTGACCCATTAGGTAATTAAGTGCCCAGAAACTTCTATAGCGGTAATTAAAAAGTAAGATTGACTAAATCAAACTCTTTTAAATTCTGCTTAAAAGGAAATGATTTAAGCGCGCTTTCTCATATACCTAGACGTCTGACGGTAATTAGGCGCTAATTTTTCGTTCGTCGTGTTTCCTGGTTTATAATTTGACGCATATTCCTATTATGTAAGTAAACGATTCATATAATATTCGAACAGCACATTAGTGGTAAAACAATTACGTAACTTTAGACAGATAATTACTTTGGATTAAAGGTAGTAAAAGGGGCCCTGAAGATATGGGAATTGCAAACAAGGATTTGAAGGAAGTTCACTACACTTGAGGCTATGAATTGATGGAAGTAAATAGTCATCCCTTACTCTCATACGTTTTCCCTTTGTAAGAAATATGCGAGAGTAATTAATTTTGTTATAAATTGTAACCACTCCTTTCACCGCTAAAATTGTGCCATATCGAGTGCCATATAGAATTTTTCAAGCTTTCATCCATTCAATTAATTACGTGCTTGTGTTTTATCTTCAAATGCGTTATTATTATAAAGTAGGTACAAAATTGAAAATTGCAGTCACGTAGTTTCATAACCATTAACGCCGGTTTGCACTATATTTTCACGTAGATAACCTTCCTCCAATGCAAACTTGACTTTTGTTGTGTAAATAGGATAATTGCGAGCATGTTGAATTTTTCTCTCAGTTTATTTAAAAGTGAATGTAAACTAATTAATTTTAACTTTACTAAGTTATGTACGTAATTAATTTCTGAAACTAATAAAAGTTTTGGTTACGCGATATAACAATTAATAAAATTCAAGTTTAATTAATTATTTCACTCTTGAAACCGCAATTAAATTAATCGATATTTTTAATATAATTAAATAGTACGGTTAGGTAATAAATTATTTAATTGAGAAACCGATATATTGGCAAAGTTTAAGTCACTTGGGAAACTTTGCATTATGTTTACCGAAAATTATTCTAACCTGTAATTCTGTACTTTATTAGGCAGTCAATTACAGGTTAGAACGCTTCTTGTCATTAGATATTTTTTGGTTCCAAATATTGTAGCTCCAAGATTCTAAATTCTTTACTCGACAATCCACACTAAGGATTAGACTTAAATTCAAGGATTAAACAATTTTTTTCAGTTGCAGTTTAATTTATAATCTCGAACTTCAAATTAATTTAGACGCTAAGATTATCATCCCTAAACACTGGACGCGTTGAGTAATTGTACAGATCATTTTTTTCCTCTTCCAGCTTCGATGTATTATATTCTTCGAGATAATCATCTGATTTGTCTCTTGCAGTTTCAGCGAACCTGTCGATTATCCTGTCTATCCTTTAAAAATGTTCGTTTGATGATTTCCAATTCGCACGTTTTCTTCTGAATCCATAATTGCTTTTTATTTGTCTTTCAATGTTTGCTGCTTTAAGTATTTTTAAAGTCTTAAAAAATTAAAGGCGACTGTAGCTGAAGTTTTGGAATTCGTGATCTCTTTTTATGACATACATTTTAAAGCTTTTGGACATTACCAAGTTTCTAGGGACGTCGGCGTCGGTTCAATGTTTCAGCAACTAACATTTCGGAAATTTAAATGGAAATAGCAAAAAACACTTACAAGTGTAAATGTAAATTGCGATAGGGGGTGGCCCTAGTCCACGCGTACATAGGCCTCTCATTCGGGCCCTTACCTACAGGTGTTCTAATTTCAAAGCTTCTCTCTATGGGAATAGAGTTTCAACATTGCAGCTACAAAGTTACAAACTTTTTAAAAGAATAACTTTAAAACCTTGCTTAGAAACGTGTACTTCAAGTTTCAAGTTTGACGCCCTCACCTGTAATACGATGTAGGCTTTACGCTTTCTAATGATTTTTTCGCAATTATATTAGGTTTGGAACCTTTTTTGCAATGTCTGCAAATTTTGAATTGGTTGAATTTGAATTTAGAAATTATAATTCGAAAAGTTTAAAATGTTATAAGCACATTGTTTCACACGTTTCAAGTTTGAAGCACTAATATTTTAATAGTTTTTTAAGCTTTTTTCCAAATTTCCAGCTACTGTACAGTTCGAGTTACGTTCAAAAATTACCAAATTTCAAATTTCATAAAAATGTTAAGCATTAAAGTCAACTAAATTGTTTGTTAAAAATTGAAGCTAATCTTTACGTTTAAAAGGGACCCGTTTCAACATTGAAACATTTGTGTTTTCATGCTTCAATCGTCGAAACAGTTTTCACTCGCCATTCGAATTTGAAAGTTAACAGCTGAATATTTGGATAGAAGCAGATGAAACTACTATTTCCAACTTGTCATTCTTCAACCTTAACATGCTACTTTCTTAAACCTTCAAGTGATATTTTCAGTCATAACGTGAAATGTGGTTTAAAGTTTCAGGTACTGAGTCAATGTGTCACTTTTGCAACTAATTCAATAATATAAACTCATTGGCATGACTTGAAATGTATGAAAAATACCTATGCAACATAAAATCTACATCCACTTTCCAGTTTCCGAGAATATAATTTAAAACTTGAACTTTGAACATCCCTATCGTGAATATTTAACATACTTTAGATTTTTGATTCAATTTCAACTGAACGCTGTGCGCCTTTGTAGTATGTTGGTATTTTAAATTACTAAGGTAAGCTTCAAGTTTCAAATTTGACGCTTCAAAAGTTAAAAGTTTTCACCTATTTTTCGAGTACATCAAGTTTCAAATGTCAAAATTAAAATGTTACACTACATTGGTGAACTGAATACTCCAATAACGCCTATCTTGCTCTAATAATCGAAATTCAATGGTCCCAGTAGCATTTATTGAATACAACCTTCCATATTCTATTCTACAATCTTAAGCTTTTACCATCAAATTCGGGTTCTTATCAGTTCAAGTTACACTTCATGTCTTAGATGGACACGTGCAATGGATTTCACTCCAAATATTTCAAATTTCAAGAATTAAGCTCACAGTTTCGATCATTTAACTTTAAACTTAATACTTGAGGTGGGAGAAATAAAGAACGGGTAAATTTAAAATTTATCAGGTATTTCAAGCTTAATGTTTTACTATTTGCTCAGGGTGTTTAAAAAAGATGCGGCAATATTAAAGGGGGTGATTGCCCAGGTCATTTTATACAAAAAAGTTCCTACAAACGCTTTCCGAAAACGCTTCGTTACCGATCTACAGCGTGTTGAAGTTTAATTAAAAAGAAAGAGTAAAAATTAGATTTTTCCAAAACGGCTTGAGATATAATAAAATTTTAGGCATGTTAACTGTTAATAGCTATGGGAGACTCATACTTTGCAACACAGGCTATTTTTCAAGAAAAAAACAGGACTGTTTAAAAATATTTTTGTACGCATGATAAATGGATATGCACTAAAATGTTTTTTTTGTACTAAAAAACGGTACGTCGTACGATAAAAAGTTAAGGGAGCTTTTTTCTTCACAATTGAAGAAAGAATAAAAACATATTTTTATTTTTAGAGAAATCAGAGGCGTCCTATTTTTTTCTTGAGAAATAGCCTATGACGTGGCAATACGCGCGCAACTGGTACGACTGAAACATCGTGTTGTATTGCAAGTGTCTCCCACAGCTATTAACACGCCTAAAATTTCATTATGATATCTCAAGCCGTTTTGGAAAAATCTAATTTTTACTCCTGGGCAATCACCCCCTTTAATATTGCCGCATCTTTTCTAAACACTCTGTATATTGCAACGTAAGCTGCCGAATAGAAAACTTAAAATGTACGTTCAGTATGTACTTATCCGTATTCGTTTCCAATTTTAACTGTTTAGCTTTATGGTTGAAATGGTCAACGTTAACATGTTTCGTGTTTCCTCCCCACATTATTTGAAATTTGAAAAAAATGATTAGAGGTCTAGTTGCCCTCGGAAGAGTTCTCAATCCGTTTTTAGAAATAGTTCTGGCGTTTTAAGCAGTCAAAAAGGCAATTGAAAAAAGGAGGGGTGAACTTCACAAACCGTCCACTTCAGCGAACTAGATCACTTTCATTTCCGCTCGAATCGATGCAAGTCATAAAGAAAATCGATGGAACTCTTTGGGGGGCCACCAGAACTCTAAGGAGGAACCTGATCGATTTTCGAAAAATAAATTTCTCCTAATTGAACTTTCAAGTTTCAAACTTGAAAATATTACCAAATTATAACCCTTTTTCTGGGACTTAAGTTTCATTTTCCAATTTTATAGCTTTAAGGCATGTATGTGATAGATGCAGCTTCTACAATCATGTTTTACATTATAATTGTCCTTGTTTTCAAAATTCAGATTCAAATTCGTCCTTAAGCTTCATTAATAATAATAATTTAAGGAAGATAGGTATTGTTTGAAGTTTGCGGCAGCGCATTTAGGATAAACTTAAATACGTTTCTTTAAATTCAGAATTCCGAGAAAAATCTCAGAATTTCGAAATAAAACTTGGAACTCCGAGAAAAATCTTTAATTATTGTATTCTTGCTTGAACTTCAAAGTGGAGCTAATGCTGTACTTAAAATTGGTAAAAGTGTACTTTTTAGAACAACGGTCACACTATCTTTACTTATGCTTTCATTTTGATAATTACCTAAGCACTAAACCATAATCTTCAATTAGATTTAAATTTCGGAAACGTATCATATTTAAGGACAATTAAAAATAAGATTATTGGAAGTTGAATAATTGGTAATCCATACGTTTTTAAATTTAGAACCCACGCTGCGAGTTTTTTAGGAACTCCGCAAAATGCAAACTGAATTTATGAAATTCAATCTGCTTTCAAACTTTAAGTTGTTGAGTGAAAATGTAGTTAAGTTTAACAGTTTCTGTCGTCAATATTTAATAAATTGCTTCTATTTCAGTTTCACCGATGATTGTTTGCATCATAAAATTTTGAAACGTATGCTTCGAGCTTCAAATTTTACGCACTCGGGTGTAATACGATGTAAGCAAATATTTATAAATTTTTTGATACGTATACCTACTTGAAACTTCAAATTATAACTTTGAAAGTTTTTATCCATTTTGTAGAATACGTTTGACTGCTCCCATCAAACTTCAAATTAGAAATTTTTAATGAACTGTTCAAATTTTGATGCGTTGAACTCAATTTTCGAAATTCGGCCTGCCTGTAAGCTTTTGATACAGTTTTATTCTTTTACATAAAGGTTCGAATTTAAGTTTTGGATTTGAAGAATTACAGTTAAGGAAATGTGAGCTGATTTGCAATTCAACCCACTACCTTACATCTTTTCAGTTTTTCACTTCAATTTAGGCTTTTACCATCAAAAAGTTATAAATTTCAACCTTCAAATATACATATTCAAGTGTCACTTTCAATCTTAGATGAAATGGCGTGCAATGCATTTAACTTCAGAGCTTTACGGTTACATTTAAACTGCGAAGTGTATTGATATTATAAACAAAATTCATGACCCCCGTTCAGCTGCCCCCCCCCCTCCACGCGAGAATTAAAAAAATGATAACTCTGAATTAGAAGCTATTTATGAGCTTTCAAAATCCGCAAGAATAAAATTTTGAGCTCGATCCCCTTAGCAGGAATTTTAATTTGAAAGTGGGGGGAGGGGGGGCTGAACGTTCACCCCACCTCTTAAAAACAGCAACGGAGGATCGAGCATAGGCGCATAATTAGGAGCTCTTTAGGAGCTCTTAAACTAGTGTAGTTTCGATTTTCGGGCTCTACCCCTTACCTTAAAAGAACCCCAAAACTAGTTTCGCCGAAGAGGTAACTCATAGAAAATACCATTAAATCTATAATGTCTTTAATGCATGTAGTTCCAGTATTAATGAGATACAAAAATATGTAACACTTCATTTCCAAGTTGCAACCCCTTAGCAGGAAATCCACCCCTCACGGCAAACACGCAAGAAGGAACTGTATTAAACAATCGAGAAACGGATCATTTTATGACCGTGAATCATCTTTCGATTTAGGAGCTTACTAAATATGTATAAACTGATTTTCAATTTGCAGCCCCTTAGCAGGAAACCACCCCTTCTGCCAAACACCCTCCAGCGTGTTTGACAGAAGGGGTATAAAACCGACCGCAAATGTATAACCTATATATTTTAAAAGAATAAATCGCAATACCCTCATGAGTCATGAGTAATGATAAAAATAATAATACACCTTCCTAAAATGATTCGTTCCCAGGGGCCCCGGATCAAAATTTGTTATGGAGGTCCCTAGATTTTTTCAAGTAGAAATTAAAATACTTAAAAATTTTTACCTATTTTTAAATTAGTAAATCAATAGGCTATGCAGAGTCACCAATGGAATAGAACATTGTATTCCAAAAGTGGCTGTGTACTGGTTTTATTGTGAGCTTTTAACGTTTTCTAAAATGCATTTTCCCGAATTATGAAATAACAGGGGGGGGGGGGGGCTTGCCCTTTAGTAGCGGTGCCTCTACTCGTTCCTCGATTATGTAACATAGTTCTCTCTTGCGTGTTTGGCAGAAGGGATGATTTTTCTGCTAAGGGGCTGCAACTCCAAAGTCAGTTTATATATATTTCGAACGCTCCTGATCGGAAGATAATACACCGTCATAAAATGATTCGTTTCTCGATTATTTAACATAGTTCTCTCTTGCGTGTTTGGCACAAGGGGTGGTTTTCCTGCTAAGGGGTTGTAAGTCGAAAGTCAGTTTATACATATTTCGAAAGCTTCTAAATCTGAGGATAATATACCGTTCCTGTTTTTAAGAGGTGGGGGGGGGGGGCTGAGTGAACGTTCACTCAGCCCCCCACTTTCAAATTAAAATTCCTGCTGAGGAGATCGAGCTCAAGATTTTATTCTTGCAGATTTTGAAAGTCATAAATAGCTTCTAATTCAGAGCTATCATTTTTTTTAATTATCGCGTGGTGGGGGGTCCAACTGAACGGGGGTAAATTCATGTCTCCTGGTGCAGTGACGATTAAGATTAAGTTTTTTTGTTTTTTCAAGCATACTTCTTTCTTAACTTCCATTAATAATTTGGTCAGTAGTTTTTATTTGAATTTTCTGACTAAACACGTAGAATTGCAAGAATAAATCTCTGATTTCCACAAATCAATCTCAAAATTGCGAGAAAAATTCTTAAAATTCCCAAAACAATTGCAAAATTTCAAGCTAAAACGCTGTAATTTCGAGAATATCTTGGATTTACCGAAAAACAAACTCAGAATTTCGTGTAACATCTCAAAATAATTACATAATTTCGGAAATGTTTCAGAATTGTAAGATAAAACTCGAAATTCCGAGAAAAATTTTAGCATTACTAGAAAAATTGCAGACTTGTAGAATAATTCCCAGAAAAATTTTGAATTTCCTAGAAACAGTGGAAAAATCGCGAGAACAATTTTAGCTTTACTAGAAAAATTTTGTAGAATAAATTTCAGGATTCAGAGAGAAAAATATTCGTATTAAATATGATATATTCTGTCGGAGTCTGGGATTGTTTCTTCAAGTTTGAGAGTTTTTTCTCAAGGTTCTTCTTTGAATTTTGACATTTTTTTTAAATAATTTTAAGTAAGTTGTATGTAAAACAAATTATTTTGTGTTTGACACCAATATACCACTTTAGAATTTTAATATAATTTCAACACTCTTAATCTCATCTTCTATAATATATTCGCATTTCCTAAATTGTAACCTTCAGTTATATAGTAATGCTTCTTTTAAGTGAAGTCTCTAAAAATGTATAAGAAAAAGAATTGCAGTGATGGCGTGTTTACATTCATGAGACATAAATTACCTATTTTACATTCTAAAACATGAAATTTATATGCAGACAATGGGGGTCTCCCAAAAAAAATAATTTCATTTAAGTATTCCTCTGAAATCTGCGTGAAAGCTTACGACGCCCTTTCAAATGTCAAGTGGTAACATGTCCTTGCAAGGACACAAGGGAGTAGGATTTATGTAAACTGGACGAGATTTTCAAATTTTTAAGATATTTCAGGTGTGCACAGAGCTATTTTAGATTCCACTAGCGATCCTTAATCTACACTCGGCAGGATTACACCCCCTGGATTTGGATGCAAGGGGAAACCCTAGAATAATCACAGAATGCAACTGTCTTCGTATCCAATGCATCGTCCTGTATAAAACTGTTACCACTTAAAATCATACCCGTGTCGACATCTAGTGGTTATAAACCTTAATAGACGGTTTTGAACTTGAATGATGTGCAACGTACGCGCAGATGGCTACACGTGTTATCAGAACAAATGTACGATAGATGGCGCGCCAATTTTCGTTTTCTACATTTCTCCGTTAGACAACACAAATTACTTTGTAATGCAACATAGTTTGCATAATTTGAATCTTTTCTGTTACGTGAATCGCCGCAGAAGCTATCACAAATATTAAAATTCATTCAAAAGGGGGGGGGGGGGGGGGGACATCAATGAAAACAAGTTTCATATCGCAGCGTGTGCCTCGAACCGTAAATATTGCATAGACGACGGGGGTTGCATTTCAGCAACCTCGGGTTAAAAGAGAAAAATTCCTTTACTTATTCTTTTCATTTTTTCGTATAAAAGGGGGAAGTAGATCGAGATGTCTGTGTTCAATTGTCTCTCGTACATTCATTCTCTCCCTCATATGAATTGCCTAGACTTTTTGTTTAAAGATATTCTCGTGAGTTAATTAAATTTAGTTTGATATAAGTTTAAGTGGGCGTTTTGAGGATTTTTCTTCTCTCTATATTTTATAGCCTCGTATCCCTCGCATTTACCAAAATGGGTAGAGTCATACTCTCTCAACCACTTTCAACTCTTTGGAGAGTTGCAATAAATTGGATGGGGGACATCCAGCCAGTGGGATTTTTTGTCTTGCCTCTGTTTTAAATTGTGGCAATATTGAAACGACTTTTCCACTTTATATTATTGCGTTTATCGATTCTTTCTCGCTGAACGTGTTCCGTAATTTTTTTCATGAGCAGCTATCGTTTGTATTAACACGTAACAACGCCAAGGTTAATAAACAAGAAATTTTGCTTGTGGCATGTAATTTGTCTGAATCGGTCGCGTTTCTACTAAAAGTTTCCGTAAAAAAGGAAGTTAACAATTTTATCTACAATAAAACAATTTATGGGGAGTCATGCATCGTGATTCCTGATTCCATTGTTTTAGTAAAGTATTAACGAGAAGGGCGTACCTAACAAAAATGTCGACAACCTTGAGGTAGTTAACCAAAATTTAGTAAAATAATCGCCTATAACTTACCGCTATTTTAGAAAATTCCATGGCGGAAATAAATCAAAAATATTAATTAGAAAGAAAGTATTAAAACGTTATTTATGTATACAGACATGTTGAGGTTGACAAATACCGTAAGTTATGTTCGTAACGTTAATGTGACTGCACAACTGTTACTAAATGTTTTTGAGTTACGCAAGTTGTTGAAGATTAATGGACAATAACTTTTTCGTATAGGGGATTTAAATTTTTCTCAACGTATGTTGGTGCCCTTTACCCTGTAAAACTGGTGATGTTTTTTTTTTAAAGTTCAATTTTTACTGTGACAAGGAGAAATGAAGTTTCATTTATAATTAGTTGCTATGGTAACATATTACCATAGAGCATATATTACATTCTCTATGATATTACTAAGTAACTAGCTCTGATGGATTGTTCGGTAGAAAATAGCAAATGTGAATGTTTAATATACCAGGTGTCAATTTGAAAACTTGCCAGACCTCATAACCATAACTTCGAAACTATAACAGATACCTTAGTGAAATTTCTCGAAACTGTTTGTAGGGCAAGGAGGGGGAACCACTGTGAGCCACAGGGCAACTTCTGCAACCCACCTCTTAGGCTCCAGCCATCTCATCCCTATTTTTTTAATTGCACAACCATATATCGTTGGAAAAACCTTTAAAAATCCTATTCATCAGTACTAAAGAAAATGTTAATTAATCGATTAATAACTTAAAGAATAACCCCTTGAAGTTTGGCCACGTACTTAAAAAACACCGTGTATAATTCTCAATGGGTTATTGTTTCGTTTTTCTGCTCATTTTGACTACCTATTTGTAAAGTTAAGCTGTATTTGGAAAATAGTATATACCAAATTTGACATTTAATACAATAAATTGATTTAAATAATATTTTTCGTATTATTTAAAAAATAATCGATTCATTCACATTTTGTTTGGTCCTGATGAATAACATTTTTAAAGAGCTTTCCAATGATGTATTACACATGGGGTAGTGCAATTTAAAAAACAGAGATGGGGTGGCTGGAGAGCCTAAGGGGTAAGTTGCAGGAGATTTCTACGTGGGTCATATTGGCCCCATTTCTTTACGAACAAAATGATGTTTTTAATTTTCAAAATCTCAGAAATTAGAATGACCATTTCAAACGGGTAACTTACTTTTGCACAACCCTATACTTAAATCTGGGCGTGTTGCATTCATTAAGTATACAGGGTGTTTCTACTCAAAGTGGACAATGTAATAGAGGTTATAGTATAGAACACTTTCATTTTGGCTTTTGTTTTCGAATTATGGACCTTTTTTGTTTTTTTTTTGGAAATCTCTATATCTCCAATATTTGTAGTCAGGTTTCAAAAAATGAAAGTTTTTTGGAGTCAACAGTTTAATATCTACAACGTTTGTTCAAAATTTTATTACAAAAAATTTCCAACAACAAAATGGCGGTCATTTTAAATGTTGGAAATTGAATAGCATAAAATCTACTCCACAAATTTTGAAAAGATTTCACTAATAAATTATATCTACAAATTTGATCTTCATCTTTTTCTTGTAATTTTCATCCTAAAGATGTATTTTAGAAAACAGATGTGTACATTTATGGATTATGCGATATCAATGTATTATTTTCACAAATAAAACCAGAAATAATTGAGGGTCCTCCATGAAGAAGATCGTATGTATCCTTACCATCTTCAGAAGGTGCAGCATCTGAAGGATACTGATTTCCAACCGAGAATAGAATTCTGCAGGTGGCTCATAAATCGCAAGAATTTACTACTCGAATGAGGCAACGTTTGGCTGTGATGGGATTTTTAGCAACGACTACACAAACTTTTTTTAAACACAACTCTGGCGGATGTTTTAGAAGATATACCCTTACTAACTAGGTAAAAGATGTGATTTCACCACGACGATGCTCCAGCCCATTCATGAATAGTTGTTATGGCAACCTTAAATAGAAGATTTCCCAATAAATGAATAGGACGAGGAGACCCTACTAGTTGACCCGCACGGTCACCGGACTTAAATCCACTTGACCTTGTAGCAAGAGTGGTTACTGCTGCTGGCGAAATAAGGGATAAACACGAAGTGAACATCAGTCTACTCAGGCCGTGCCATAAACCCGCTTTAGCTTAGATAATTTCTTAAGCAATTTAATGGTGAAATTTTTTCAAAATTTGTGGAGTGGCTTTTGTGCTATTCAATTTCCAAAATTTAAAATGACGACCATTTTGCTGTAGATATTAAACTGTTGATTCCAAAAAACCTTAATTTTTGGGAACCCGAATACAAATAATGGAGATGTAGAGATTTGTAAAAACACAAAAAAAGGTCCATAATTCGAAAACAAAAACTAAAATAAAAAAAAATACTTTAAAGAAGTGTTAGTTTTGACGAGTTCTATAACCTCGATTACGTTGTCCACGTATTGGTTTTCTCACTGTCTAATCAGACACAAATTCGATTGGTGTTTTAGATTTTTTACAATCGGCCATACTACATTTTTTGAGCAAATTTTTTTATGAAGGAAGACTCGTCATTACTGATAATGTGAGTTCCAAGAAATTACTTTAGAAGTCCTAAATCCTACATTTCAAAACTAACACTTAGTTTTAATTTTACATTCACAATGTCAATTTTCATACAGTGACAATTATAATTTAGGTGGTAATTTTCGCGGCCCCAAGAATTGTCATTCTAAGCCCAAGAATTATTTTTTCGACCCCAACTTTTTAATTCTTTTGGCCCCAAGATTTTATTCATTTTACCCCATGCTTTTATTCATTTTATTCAATTGACAAAAAATATACTAAACCTACCTCTAACCTAAACGCCTGAGTGGCAATATAGGTACGTTTAGGGTGGCATTTTTTTTTAGTTTCAAATACTTCTATAAAATAAGTAAATAAATAAAATCTTGGGGTAAAATCAAAAAAATCTTGGGGTGAAATGAATAAAACCTTGGGGTAAAATGAATAAAATCATGGGATAAAATGAATAAAATCTTGGGGCCAAAAAAAATTATGCACCATCACTGCTAAAGTGGTTGTAAAGCATATAAATACGCGAAATGTACCTAATTACACACCATAACATAATGTAGCACTTAATGAGAAAGATCGATGGGTCTATTGTTTTATGCCCATTCAAATTTATTATTCATTCATTGTCAAGCATCAACAATTTTCATTGTTTCAACTATGAATAAAGTCATTTCCAGTGTGTCATTTATAACTTTTACTAAAAATCAATAATTTGTCTAATTATATTTTTACTTTAATGTGGTTTACTTTAATTTTTTTCCTCGGATTAATTAGGGATTTTCAAAATTACGTAAACCAATAATAATTAATTCCCCCATCGGTATATTGGATTCTTGAATCAACTAAAACTGACACCACCATCAATTCATTAAAAAAACTGTTTTGCACGGTCTGGTGAGATCTTGGTACTTGGGAGTCATACATCATTTTATAAGAAATGAGGACGAATAAGAATATTTCAATCTAATGTAATTAATTATAGGATCAAACGAGCATTGAAGATCGGTAGGTACCGTTACACAAAGAATGAAGAAATTATTTTTACACATATACACTTTTCAATCTAATTTTGTGACTCGAATCAACAATTTCTTCTTCAGTGCGTGAATAATCAAAACACTAATCACGGTCACTTTCTATGTGTGGTATTGGAAAATCTCGCTCTTTTACCAAATCCGTTACTGTAGTTATGTTGTTAATTTGCAGTTACACATTACAATAGTAAAAAAGTCCTTGATAAAGCAGCATATTGCACATAACAGCAGGAAAAACGCTATATAACTGTATCTTATATTTCGTATAGCACATGCTTATAAGTTACATACATGAAAAAAAAATGTTAAAGTTCGCTTCAATTTTGATTTCTTAGAGAAATTATGAGAAAAATTGGATTAAATTTTTTCAGTAATTCTTTGATTTTGTAATCGACAACTTCGTACATTTTGTAGTGACCTTTTCAGGCAGTTGAAGAACTGAATCCTAAACGCATAATGATACGCACGATCTGACAGTTTTGGTTTTGGAAACAGGATCTGTTGAAGAAAGACCTAGAATTGGGCGTCCATCAATAACTATCCTTGCTAAAGACCGATATGTCACCATTTCTACACGCCGAGAACCTTTGAGTACATGTCGAACGGTGAGTAAAAGGCTCGCAGAAGCCACAGGAACAGCAATATCAGCTGAAACTGTCAGAAGACGTTTATGGGATGTCAATTTACGTTCTAGACGACTTTTTAGAGGTGTACCGTTGATTCGCGAACATAGGCGACTAAGATTAGAATGGGCCAGAGAGCGTGTCAATTGCACAGAAGAGTGGAAGTTGGTACTGTTCACTGATGAATCGAGATATGGTCGTTTTTCGGATAGTCGTCGAACGCGTGTCTGGACACAACCTTTGGTGCCAAAACACCGCGATGAGTACAAGAAGTTCACCCTTTCAAAGGAGGCACTGTTTGTGTATGGGGAGGCATTTGTTATGATAGCCGTACCGACTTGCTCGTTATTCCGCGAAACATGAATTCAAAAGTATACTTGAATCAGGTGATCAACAACATTGTGCCAGAGTTTCATGCTGCTGTGGGTCCTGGTTTCCTTTTTTTGGACGATAACGCTCGTCCACACCGATCCATGGCAGTTATGGATGTACGTAATTGAAACCAATGGAATTCCTCATTTACATTTACCTGCTCTATCGCCTGATTTAAATCCGATAGAGTATGCTTGGAATCAGTTGCAGAGAGCTTTAGATGATCATAATCCCCAACCACAAACAATGGAACAATTGAGAAATTTGCTTCCAAAACTCTGGCAACAGATTCCGAAAGAAAACTTTAATGATCTCATAATCAGCATGCAAGGACTTTGCCAAGCTGTCATTGAAGCCCACGGAGGACATACTCGTTATTGCTGAAAGGGAAGAAATTTGTGTTCATTTTCTTTTTTTTTATTAATTTGAAATTAAGTTATTAGTCACTTTCACCTAATTTTCATTTTTTCTTGTCTTTTTGTTAAAAAATTTTTTTTTTAATTTGTTAACTTTTATAATAAAAAACAAGCATAAAGCTTAAAATCGTTGAAAATTCAAATTTTTCATAATATTTCTAACTTATGTGGAGCAGTTAATTATAATACGACATCAATTGCTAATATGCTAATATGTTTTAAAGAACAGTTATTATTTCAACCGACATTCAATTTGTACTACATACTTAGTTATTGATTAAATTTCAGTACAATAACTTTTCGGCATGCTCTAAGGCACGTGTTATGTAAAATTATTTAGTAAATTCGTCAATTCCATTGTGTAATCCAAGTTCAATTAACACATAATTATTATTCAAGGAAGTGGCGAAGTTATGCACTCTTTTATAATAATTATTATAATTAGTAATTATGGTACATTAGTTTTTTTCCTTTGCAACTTTTTATACACTAAACATGTTTATTAACTATCTATAATACTTACTTATGTACCATAAATAATTTTCTGACGCCACACTTCGAAACGTTGCAACTTGCAGGAAGCACCACAATAAATTTGCATTCTGGACATTATTTCGTATATTATTTATTATTTTGCGAATAAGTTCAAATTGGCTTTGAAAATTTGCAGAACAATCTCTAAAATCAGAAACCTAGCTATGTTTTCATTATTTAAATTTATCTTTATGAAGTACTTACGCTTTCAAATATTCCAGATAATTGTTTTTTTAATTATTTATGAATATGAATAATAACATAAATATAACAAGTGATACATCAAAATTTAGGAAATTTCACTCTCTTTTCAAAAACCCAAAAATATATAGGGTGGTCCGTATGAAAAAATGTAGTTTAGGGTTACACACAAAAAACCAAACGCCCTGTATGAAAAGTGTTTATCGCGATGGATTCTACGCAAAAAAGTGCTCTAAGAAAGATTTTTCCAATATCACCTATCTTTAAAAATAAGAAAGTTATGGAGCATTAAAGAAATCGACCAAATTCGAGAAACGCCCCCTAGCGTCCAAACGATTAAAGATAGCTGAATTCTGTTTGCGCCAGTGATTTTCTCATTAAAATTGAGCTCCAGACACCTTGGTCCATTTTTTTTCTATCTCTTAAAATAAAGGGTGTTGCCATAAGAAAGTGTCCAATTTGAACCACCCTGTACATCAGAGTGGGTTTGTGAGTTGGTTTGGTTGTGTACATAGGTAACACTGTAACAGATTCTAACACAAATAGCGAGGGTAAAGTTAAGATACCTATAGTTTAGTGAAAGATTGTTTGCAATTAAATCTATATGGGATGTTGTCCACGACCCTGATCCTGATTACCGCTGATTACTTTTGTGGCTACGGGATTCTACGTTCTTAGAAGTGGGTCAATGTGAATCCCAAGAAGTTTGAACTTGTTTTTACAAATATATCGTTGATAAATACAATGAAAAGAATTGGTCCAAGTATAGAACCTTGCGGTAGTCCCTTATCGATCTCCATTTCGCTAGAGAAGGAATCGCTTAGTTTGACCTTTTGAGTTCTATTAAGCAGGTAAGAGTTAATAAATCTGCAAGCCCTGTACTGTGGTCGAATTTGAAATAGTGTTTTAGTTTTTCTAGTAAATTTAACAAGCACTATCCCTTCATTTCCATTCCAAAACAGATCCAGGCCTTCCATACACACTTTTGGAATTTGACGCCTTTTATAACGAATTCGTTTCTTCTTTAGTTGTACAAATGCCCATAATGTTTGATAGTTCGTTGTTTCAATATAAATTTGATAGCACAGACGCCAAAATTATGCAGGCGTAATACTGTAGCTACATCCGAGCACATGTAAAATGGCCGAGTCCATTAAATGATTGTAAAAGAGGGTATAATAATTAATAGGAAATAATAAGAGGAAGGTCTTGTAAATTATTTCCCATACAGGGTGGGGCAAAGCTCTTGTCAGTTATTGTATAATACTTACAGATTTATTTGGAAGGTGGTCAAAAGGAAATATTTTAAAATTATTTTCATATATACAGGGTGGTCCAACACTATAAGGTAGACAAACGACTTACTTTTTTTGAAATGAAATGACCTAACTTTTTTTACAGTTTAAGAACCTCTGTAGTCACTGGTATATCGCCCTTAAATATTTTTTTTACTCCTCCACTCGTTGCGTAGAAAACTATTTTTTTCGGCAAATATGGGAAATTTAAGAATTTCGTCACCGTCTCAGATTTAATGTTGGAATTTTGAAATTTAGAAATTTACAAAGCTAAAGCACACAACTTTTTTTTTACTACATTTGGAATTTTTATATTGTATAGGGTGGTCAAAAAATAATTTTTAATTATAGTTAAGTATAGGTATAAAATATATATGTAGTGCCTATTAAATGAGTAGGTATAATGCCAAAATTAGTCAAGAATTGTATATTAAAATTGGCAATGGAAATCATCCAGGAAATGCCTTCTCTCAGATTACCCGAATACGCGAAATTGTGCCAAAAATTTGTATAAGTTATATTTTTCGACGAATTTATCTCCCCACTAATGTATGTTAAGGGTCTTAAAGAGTTGATGAAGCGCTCTATTAGATTACGCTCATTTTCGTTCTCCCTTGTACTCGAAATTCCATTAATTCAAATTTATCTTTGTTTCAGATTCCATTGATAACCATTCCAGTGCCAAAGGTAAGTGATCATTAGTATATGCCGTTCCGTACTTGTTTATAAAACATTTCAAATTTAGAAACATTAATCAAAAATGCTAAAAAAATGAAACATCATAGATATAAATAGTAAAGAGAATTTGTTGGGCTTTAATTTAGATTTTTTCATTCATTTTTTTTTCTCCCTACACCGCCGCTTTATACTCATCCCTCTATTTTTAGATTTTGACATATTCATTCACCCGTTCATATGTACATAAAAAACATGGAAGAAAGAATTTGTTAGATTAAATTTATTATTCAATCTCTTTGTCGGTTTATGGGGTGGTATAAAATATGATCCAGTCTGCAAAATACGATCGAGTCAAGTACCTACTGGCAAAATTTTACATAAACGCGTGCTTGTCAAAAATTCTTTTTTATCGACAGATTTCAGTTAGGCACCAAAACAAAAAAAAGATCTAAATTATGAATAACGTTAAATAAGTCACGCAATCATTTCGAGAGAGTTCATATTATGTTAGTCGTTACGTTTATTGCCTTTAGGGGAGTTTTAGTATGTAGGTATCAACGCGGGGATTGATAAAAATATAACGTAATGCCAGTATATTTCACTTTATATTATATACAGTATACGGCGGCGGCTAAAATATAGAAACCCTCTAAAACAAATGGAACCTCTACTCGACCGCTTCCGCTTCCGTTAAATATTTACAACCGGCGGTTTTACGACGATCACCTGCTGATATACCTATTTAATTATGTCAATAGACAAACTTAAGCTTAATTTGAGTAGAAGACTATCGATAGACTACATTTGATCGTCTAGGGATACTGAAAAATACAAAAAAAAAGGTTTTTACGTGCTGAAAACGACAAAGAGTTTTTCCTGGTTTATGTAGATGTCTCGTTTCCTTTCAAATGTAAAAATTATGTAAATTTGGCGATCTTTGTTCTTGATTATTGTCACTTAGTCGACACCTGCTTCGTTGTTGGTGTGTGAGATAATCTCACGGTTAGAGGACAGTAAAGGATTTAGATTGAAGACCGCGTCCATATATTAATTATGTTAGTCATTAAACTAGTTTTCTTTTGTGCTGATTACATAAAAAATTTGCCGGTAGCACCTATTTATTTATGTTGTAGAGGTACAGTTATAGAAATGAAATGGTTCATTTAATTGACTGTCGTTGTCCCTCATAAAAGGTAATTAAGTAACCAAATTGTAAATGTCGGAAGTAGGCTTTCTAATTTAATGACAAGTCATTATTTCTGGCACTATTAAAAAAATATTACAATTATTTGTTTACTGAAGTAACTAATTTGAATGTGTTTGTTACACAATATTTTTTCCACCCACTCAGAAGTCGCAAATATGATTCCTAAATATTGTAACATTACCTCTGTTATTTTCAGTTGAAATGAAAACATCTCACATTTCTTTTTTGCGGTCGTTAGAATACATGATTTTTGAGTTGATAATAATAAAATTTGAATCGTATATTATTACACAGTGGTTTCCGGCGTGAGGGTTGCGTATCGTATTCAAGGGGGACAATCTCGCAGTAATTTAAAAAAATAGAAAACACCAGATATTTCCAATAGTTTGGTTTCCACTTCTGTAGCTGGATTTGTAAACGAGTCATTGTCTTTCGAAAAAATTCATCCCTTTCGTCAAACAATATTCGTGCCAGAATTGGTGATCTCAGTCGAAGAAATTGAATCGCAATTGTTACTATTGGCTATGGGTCTCTTTTTTTATGAAACCACGTATTTTGGTATGACTTTCATTGAAGGTCTTTATTCAAGACATTCAAATACTCGAATTAAGTCTTAAAGTTTGAAAAATAAATTTAGCATAAGTAGTCTGAATTCTGAATCGTTCTGCAGAGATCTCGTGGTAAAGCAAATTTGAGTGCAACGGAGCCCAAAGTAATTGGATGTGTAAGGCTTTACTGATTAAAATAAGCAAGTTTTTCTAATATATTTTTGAGAAATTTTCAAGAATAATCTTATAGAATTTGTTCAGAATTGTCAGCATGATTGAGGGTCTACTGGTCTCGACGACCACGGTAGATACTAACTTTTATTCGGAAAAATGTTCAAAGGCTCACGCACTTTCCAGGTAAAATTGGCAAGTCTTGCAAAAGGCACATGATCCAAAAAAAAAAATTTCGATAGTTTATAACTGTTACATAATTGCTCCTAATTAGCCTTAGGTTTAATGTACAAATGTAACATTCACCATCCAACGGTCAACCCATGGGCGCCGCTACTAAAGGGCAAGGGGGGGCCCGGGCCCCTCCCTGAAATTTCATAAATCGTGTAAATCCATTTTAGAAAATGTTAAAAGCTCACAATATAATCACGTTTGGAGTATAATGTTCTATTCCATCGGTGACTCTGCATATCCTATTGATTTATACTAATTTAAAAATAGGTAAAAATTTTCAAGTATTCTAATTTCTACTTGAAAAAATGTAAGGGCCCTCCCCTAACAAATTTTCTTCCGGCGCCCCTGGGTCAACCTCTTCAGTATAGGCCTTAATCTTTCAATTAAGATGTAAATATTAGCATTCAAGCTTCAAGTTTCAACTTTCACCATTAGAAAAATCACTCGTAATTCATAATTTAATTCAATTTACTTAGGTTTAAAATTATAAAGTGGTTATTTGAGGTATTAATAATGCTCAAAAAATGAAGTTCCTGTATAGGAAGAGTCACACAGAAAAACCATTGCGTGAAGAAATTTGACTCGATCATTAATGCTCTAGAATCTAGACTAGTTGGTATCCTAAAAAGTAACGAAAAATTGTAATTGTGAAGTACGAAGTGTTTGTACTTTGAAGCTGAAAATCTTCAATGTGATTCAAACATTCGGTACTCATTTTTTTAAATTTTATTTCAACTGGAATTAAAATATTTCATTTTTCATTATATTAGGTTGTTAGGAAAGTTCTGAGAGTTTTAAGGGTGTTTTACATGCAGGCCTGGATTAAAGAATTGAGGGGTCGAGGGCTCTTTACGTGAAAGGGGGGCCTTTTTTAAACTCATAAACATTTTAAATAAACAAATAGGTACATTAAGTAATTTGCTTTTTACCAAAAAATTTTTAAAATGGAGTCCCCAATCTATTGGGGCCCGGGCTATAGCCCCCCCCCCCCCGTTAATCCGGCCCTGGTTACATGTTTGATCCAAGTCTGCTGAATAAACTAATTAAGCTGTTGTAATAAACATTATATCATTTTGTAGAACATTTTCTGCTCTATAAGATGGTTGTATTTTTATTTGACATCAAGGAAAATTTTGACAGCTATCAAGCTAAATACTGTACCATGTCAAAAGAAGAATTTCGGACAATTTTTTATTATGAATTCAAATTGGGTCAAAATGCTACAGAAACGGCTCGAAAAATTAATCAGGTTTGGGAGGCCAATAGTGTTGGAGAAAGCAGAGTACAGCGCTGCGCTGGTTCAAGAAATTTCGCTCAGGAAATTTTTCCCTTGATGATGAACCCCGTAGGGGTCGGTCGACAAATATTACAGACGCTGAATTAAAGGAAATTGTTGAAGCCGATCCACAACAAACTGTTCGACAAATGACCAAAGGATGTGATGTTAGCATTTTTACTGTTAGTGAACTTTTGAAGAAAATTGGGAAAGTAAAGAAACTTGAAAAATGGATATCTACGTCACGATTTGAATGAAAGGCAAAAATTTACACGTTTTCAAATTTGTTCATCACTGCTGTTGCGCAACAAAAATGATCCATTTTTGGATCGAATTGTGACATCCGATGAAAAATGGATTATGCACGATAACAGAAAACGTTCTGGCCAGTGGTTGGACAAAGATGAGCCACCAAAACACTTCCCAAAAGCCAAAATTCATCAGAAGAAAGTTATGGTCACGGTGTGGTGGTCTATGACTGATGTCATTGACTATACATTTTTAATAATCGAAGGGGCCCAATACTGTTGTATGATAATGCTCGTCCGCATGTTTCACAGATGACTGTACAAAAATTGAACAATTTGAACATAGACGTTCTACCTCATTCGCTATATTCACCTGATCTTGTTCCAACATGTTCAAGCATTTCTCTCAGGAATAAAACCTTCAAAAAAGAACACGAAACAAAAACGGCATTTGTTGAGTTTTTGGGTTCTCTGGCACCAAGTTTTTTTGTTGATGGAATAAGTAAACTTGTAGAATGATTGGGAAAAATGTGTTGAGTAATGGTGCTTATTTCGATTAATAAAGTTGATTTTTGACTGAGTTATAGCATCTTGAAGTTAACGACATAAAACTCTCAGAACTTTCCTAACAACCTAGTAAAATCTAAACGTTATATATGAAAAAGTATGTAGATAGGGGTGAATGAAAACTCAAAATCTTGTGTATGAAGAACTCCATTCTTTAGTTTGAGGTGTTTGAGGCAATACATTAGTTTATTCAGAAAACTTAAAAATTTAATTAATGATTGAAGTTCTAAATCATGATCTCAATCATTCAAAATATCTCCGTTGAATGTGGGGTTTGGGACTTTACTCAAGCACTGTGGTTATGGAGTAACGCTAGAAATTCACGATTTTGAGAATAATGCTAATATTTAGTATTTAACAGAATTAAATTAAATTAAAAAAATTAGTAGCTGAAAGATCCTTCCATTCATTGATTGAGACCGGGGTGGGGATTTTAAATTTCTGTTTCGTATGGATTCGTAGTTGTGGAGATGTCTGGTTTCGTCTTCTGTCGTTATTATACCATAGAAAGCGCATAATTTACGACACTTTAGGAACTTACTGAATAGATTCTCTTCGTACACGATTAAAGGTTTCATATTTTCAGTATGTGTAATTGGAAGGCACAAAAGTTTGAGCGTCCTTTTCTGAAACGATTCAAAATTTTTCAGCGAGGCGCCTTTTGGTCTTCAGTTAAAAGAAGCGAGATCAAACGGCAAACTAAATTTTTTTACACCCATGGAGAATATTTTGGTCTTTAAGGTCTTTGAAATGCCTAAAGCTTCCTTCTTTGAACAGTTGGCGCACATCATCAATGGTTTCCTGGATAACGGTTGTTTTCGATGAATGTTGAACTTAATGCGTAAGTTCAACATTAAAAATGAAAATTCAAGACGTTAGGCACAGTGTTCTGATTTAATATGCAACTGGATGGAACATTTCAGTGTTTATTGTAAAAAGTTTATGATAAAGGTGAGCTTTTTGAGATTAAAATTGAAGATTTAATTCGAGATGACTGTTTGGAAGTGGATGCGTGTTGGAGTTCCAAAAAAATACCTTCATCTCACAAAATACCATCTGTGATTTGAACCCCATTTTCGAACTACCGTGTTTTGCCCATTATTTTAAATTCCAAAATTCAACATTCAAATGTATGATCCACAAAGAAAAATGTTAAGATGAAATTTTGAAGTAGTGCAAAGCCAGATTCAAAATCACTTACAGCCATCTGAATCCAAACAATTTGAGTTAGGACCTTTGTTTGAAACTAAAACTCAATACAATAATATCACTGAAATTCAATTATATTTTGGGTCTACGATCTCTCAATTTAGAGAGCCAAATTCACAGTGATGTACCCACGATTGAAACAGAGATCCTTTGACGCAAATGATTTGAATTTTACATCCCCCAAACTGAATCCCTCGCTTGCCCTTCAAACTTTGTTACTATTATCTTCGTGAATGTTCACTTTGGCAGAATCTGTTGCATTTTCACGAAGTTTTAGCACTAAACAATGTTTCTTACTTTGTTCTACTATCTACTGTATGATAAATAATAACGGCGTTAGTAAGAAGGATAATCGCGAATTCCTCATAATTTTGACCTCGTTTTCTTTTGGGTTTTCGATTTTTAAAGTGCTGAATCGATTCAATTTAAGTTAAATTTAATAAAATTGCGCAAAAAACCACCAATGCCTTTGTGAAAGGTTTCGAACCTGAATTCTACTGCTGATTTTTTTAAATCTGTATGATCGAATTTAAAAATTGGAGCTTTTTGTGGAAGAACAATTGATTCCTTTGTATGTTATTTTCTATTACTAATGTTTCAGTTCAAAATAAAACAAAATGAAAATCTGTTAGTATTGCACAAATGTGCGATAACTAATAAATTTATTACACTTTTGTCGTAAACTGTAATTTTAGTCGATTGTGCAAAAACAAGTAGGTTACAATTTGCTATCAACACTCGATTTAATATGGCAATAAAATTATTTATGACTACCATATTGTGACCTACAAAAATTACATGAAACATCAACACAGCAAAATTGCGAACGGCAATTACTATCTTTGGACACCAATAAAGTAATTTACTTAAACAGGTGCAACCACGACAATCGAGCAATTTACTAAGCACTTATGTGGGTGAGAACCCCATTCATAATTTACCTCATTACTCTCCCATCCACTACCGCGTAAAACCGCAAAAGAAATTCAACCACAATGCTAACTTCACACGCAAACGGAATACACTTTCACGTGACCATAATAATAGATTTTCGTTTTACTATATAAAGTGTTTTTAATTGGCGGCATTAATAGTAACCTACATGCGCTTCAAGTACCGTTTCTAAACACAAATCGAGGCCAATTTCGATAATAACGAGTGATGGAGAGCAGGGCGTCCCGCAAGGATCAAAAGTGGGCCCTTATTTACTCTCGTCTATGCAGTGTCGAAACTGGTTTATTACTACATAAATCGATTAACCTCAATTATTAAAATGATTCATTCATATTATTAGAGACATATGTCTTACCGTCTTAAAATAAAACTTACTTTCGCCTCTCAATTTACGTGTCATGTCGTTTGTAATTAAAGAGATTTTAATGTTTCAAATAACAAATGATAGCTTAATAGTTTAATAATTTCAATTACATAATGAACGTCTATCTAAAACTGTGTAGTTGAGCCCAAGGTGAAGGTCTAGAAATCTGAACGGTTTTTTTTTAATTTCGGTTAATTATTTAAATTTCTTTAAATGACCTTTTCGTTTTGATTAAGGCTAATTTTCTGAATAGGCGTAATCGAATTTTAATTAATTGATAATTTCCTTGTGTGGGATTGCGAAAAAAGTTTAACCTTTTCTATTAAAAGTTACTTGAAATTGATCTCGTTTCAAATTGTTGTTAACGTTCATATTATCTTAAACTCTCGAATAAAAAGTGATCATTGTGACGAAATTAACTAAAAAAAATATTCAAAAATTGAGACAATAACATCAAAATCATAATTCATACATTTAAAAATCCTACTACGCTAATGTTCTTAAAACAATACCATTAAAATGTACTAACAAATTATTACAAACAAGGTCATAAAATTAAAAAAGACGATACACAAGAATCTTTATTTTATTTTTTAATTCATTAGTTCTATTTCTGTGTATCTTGGAAAAGTTTCAAATTAACCATTTTTGATTTCATTGGTTAACCTACACCACAAAAGCTTACTAATCATCAAATATTTCTGTTTTTCTGAGGTCTTTGAAATTTCGAAATCCATTACTCTGCCTGCACCTTTGGCTCCATGACGCAATTTCAAATCACATAATTTTGAATATGAATTAAGTTATTGAAAAACGCTTTTTGAATTTTTAAAGAAAGCTTGGGATGATATAGACGAATTTTTGTCCTCGAATGTTACCTTCAGACAGAGCCCTGAATATTTCACGTGAGCTTTAACTTATTGTAAGTAATTTCAACCTTAAATCTAGAACCTAAAAAGCTTTTTTGAACGTTTCAAAGCTTATTCTTTTCGTGAATTTAGATCTGTTTTTTGAAGTTGTTTACATTTATTTCTGTCCCAATTTAACATTTGAATATGATTTTGGTTTTTTAAATTTTTTTAAACTAAAGAACTCAACTTTCGAATAGTGTAAAAATATACAGGCGGTTATATTTAAACAAGTCAAGTAATTTTTAGTTGAAGATCGGCAATGTTTTTCCCTCGCCCTGCATAACTGCGAAATTTTCTTAATATGATTGGGAAAAAATTTTTCGAAATTTGAAACTCATTTCTTATTTCGTTTAGTCAATAATCACGTTCAAAATGTGTCAGTTTCAACTGGGACACCCTGTATTTTTAAATGCTGTTAGACGTGCATCTTATTTTTTAAATGATACCTACTTCTTTTACTTTTTGAAATAATTAAATAAAAAACAATTTATTATGTTTAATTCCCTTTTCTTTTTTGGCTTCTTTCCTATTTTTAGGAAAGATGAACTCTACTTTGCAATACAGGATTTTGTTCTTGAGCGGTATCACGTATCCTCAAATCTTACATTTTTAATTTTGAATATTAATTATTTGGCTTGATATTCGCTCTTTGGTTTTAAAGTGATGAAGACATTTTGTAAATTTCGTTGTTAATTAATTAATTATTTATTAATTTATTAATTAATTAAAAGCTCAAGATGATCAAAGAGCTAAGATATTCACAATGACCTTGATCTTGATTTCATTGCAGAACTAAAGCAGATTTTCCTATGTCGAAATTTAGGATCAATTTTTAATTATTGTAATCTGAATACCGCGATTTGAACATTTTTGTATCGAATTTTGGATCTAGAATCTGAGAAACTTTTGAAGTCTGTCCAATGTCTTTAATAAAGTGGCAATAACAAAACACAAAACCTTCCCCACGAATCTTTAATAAAGTTGATTTTAACAAAATGTCGCGTGCTTCTTTAATGTATTTTTATTCCATTTAATCTTCATATTTTTCAAGACGATTCAACTTTATGATGTTGCTCCTTCCTCTGAGGTTTTCCTATTGATTTAATTAAGGTTTTTTCCCCCATAATTTGATGTCGATCATTTATCCAATTTAATCACTCTTTTTTGTCTTTAAGTAGCACAATTCATTCGCCCTCATTTCATATTTCAACTTAATTACAATTTCAACACAAATTATAGTAAGTATTGTTTACCAAACTTAGTTTTAAGACTTACACGCTGCATTAAAGCCTGATGGTGACATTGAGTCGAAACATATCGTGTAAATTGTAAATTAACTAAATTTTATCATGTTATGAAGATAATCAATCATTAACTTTAAATTTAATTCAGTGTAACTTAACTAATTAATTTCATCATTTTATGAAGATAATCAACCGTCAACTTCAAATTCAACTTTATTAAAAATTCATGGAGAAGGTTTTGTGATTTGTTGTTCCCACTTTACTATGATTCGCCCCATTTTGTGTGAAATTCTATCAACTTATTATGGATCCATAATGTCTTAAAATCAACTTTTCAAGTTTTTCCCTTCATTTTTCTCTCTATTTTTCCCATCGGACCAACCTACTTCTCCCTATGTTGATTACAGCACAATACAACTAACTAGTTCGATCTAGTTTGTGACATGAACTCTCCTATCTTGATCAAAGTAGTTCGAGTTAATCAAAAACATTTGCGACTGAATTTGTTCAAATCAATTCATTACTAAACAAAAAACGAGATTGAGCGTTTTGTAGGCAAAATATTAGGCTATGTAGGTACACATGAACCATGAGGGCGTTGGTCAAATATACGTTAGTTAAGTACCAAGGAGCAAATTGGATCGTTCACATGCAACGTATGCTTTGAACCAACGTCGCCAAAACGCGGCGTTAGTATTAGTAGTTTTCTCTTTAACCGCTGCGTTTACAGCGCGCTTCGAGCTTTTTCCCAATTCTCTTCATCATAGTAAGGCTACGTACACACGAGGGTCGCGTTGAGCGTACGTTATCAAAAAGTGGTACTGTACACATGAGAGCGCTAGACGCGCCGTTTTAGTTCATTTTTTGCACTTCCAAGACTAAATTAGATACTTTAGTCTCTGTCTACAGGGACTAAAAAGTGGGTCATTTATTCCCTTGGGATTAAATATGAACTTTTTTCAAATATGGCTACCGCTGTTTACTAATTCCTATGCTAACAGACTGGTTTTTGTTTTTTCGGGTAGCAACATTTCTAGATAATTTTATACAAATTTGTCACATTGACATGAACAAATTTGTAATGATTGTACATAAAAAGTTAATGCTTTGGAAGTGCAGAAAATAGCGTATATACCTAGGAACCAAAGTGCCTAAATCCCTTGAGTGGTTGTTGTCCTCAGGCTTCGCCCTCGATACAACAAACTCCACTCGCAGGATTAAATGCTACACTTTGAATCCTCGATATATAATATACCATATTCAAATCATAGGTGGAAATGCACGCAAATTACATAATTATGGACAATTTAGCGAAGTTTCAATCCTTGCCCATTTGTTTTCTGTTTTCATGTTACATTTACAAAATATACTTTTTTTTATTGGTGTCCTATTTTAGCCTTTTAAACCACGCCCCAGCGTGTTTAAATCGCGCTTTCAAAAACGCGCTTGTTTTAAAGTTGCGATGGCATCATCATCAATTTGAAAAACTTATTGGTTATTGATCTGACAGGAGTACTTTGTTACGTCAAATAAAATGACCGATTGCAAATTAATTTCCGTTTTTCTCATTTCCATGACAACGAAAGGTATACTGATTTCACATTAACAATTCAACCATTTCACATTATTAGTTCTTATTTCCATTTTAATACCAGATTTCAAAGTGAATCAATAAAAAGAATAGCGTAAAGTATAAGTGGATAAACAGGTCTTTAAAACACTTGCTCTATTTCAAGCATTCCGGCTGCGCCGTCGTGCTTGAAAACTCGCGCGATTTTAAAAGCCTGTTTATCCACTTATACTTTAATATACTATTAAAGGATAAACCAGCAGAACTGGAAAATGCACATTGGCGATACGGGAAGTTTAAAATTGTTCGCAACAATTTTCTTAGATTTGAATCTTTAAACCTTTATCAACACGTACTTTCATTTAAATCTTCGCAGAATTTTCCCAAAGTAAAATGTTGAATACCATTTTAATAATGTGCGAACTTAACGAGTATAAACAGGACGCAATGTATAAGAATTGGAACTTATCACCAAAAAGTCTTTTTTGGCAATAGACATCACGAGATAAAGGCAAACGTCTGCTGTTAATTTTTTTGATGTACCATTTTCAATTTATAACAATAACAAAATTTCGATGAGATTTGATGTTTTTGGACATGAAAATGTTTTTCGAAACTTTTTTGCAGGCTTTTCGGATTTCTATAGCCAGAGAAATTGAAAAATGAGTAAACGGGGGTCTAAATTTGAAACTAGATTTCGACTTATGAGCATTTTTCGTCCTGTAATTTGTAATTAGTACAAGAAGGTTCAGTTTCCACCATGCAAATAAGGTTGTGAGGTGAGGTCTCCTGCGCGACTTAACTAGTGACTGACTGTGATTAGTGGAAGGGAGGCTGTTTTCAACGACCTACTCGGAAGCCGAAACCAAGCCTGTTTTCTGTTATCTTTGGAAACTGTAGCCTGGATTCCTCTATTGCTCGCGTTGCGGTCTATCTAGAGTAGTCACAAGAATGAACTGTAAGTTGTGAATTTTTCATTAACCTATTGGTACAAAACTGTTCACTTCCATACACCAAATTACCAAAGATCTTTACAAAGTCAACTGAGCCATAATCTTCCATCGCGAATTTTCAGAATATTTCTAAATGAAGTAAATAATCACGTAATAACAAAATCGGATCGAAGTACAAATTGACATGTAAACCATTAACAGTAAAAAACACTTGAAGTGGAAACGGAAACCGTACTTAAAAGCATAAAAATGAAGTTGAAAATGTGAAATAGACAAGACAAATGAATAAAAAACGAAGAGCGAAGAAATCGCACTATTGTATTACTACTGCATAATTTGCGGAAGTAATAATAATAATAATAAAAAAAATAAACGATTCAGACTAATCTTCTGAACGACAGTAAAAATGGAAAATGGAAATATTCTTCCACTAATATATAATTAGAGCTCATTCTTCTACTCATCAATCGATCTCTGTAAGCTTCTTATACGTAATGTGATATTTAGGATGTTGGTCTCTACGTTTTAGGCCACATAAGGAGTGTAAGCCCCTTATCCACGAATTGTCTGAATCCCTTACGGATTAAATAAAGAATTTCAAAAGAAAGCATAATTTACATAAACCACCTCCATTTCAGTTCATCGACAAACAATAATCTGCTCTTTTATTACCTGGTCCTAACTTCAAAGCGCCGTTTGAACCTAAAACCTTCGACCAGGTGCTACAATAAAATAATTAAGTAATTAATTACACAAACCACCGGGCAGCTGTTCTTTGTCGACTCGTACCGAGGCATTATAATTAAATCCGTAGATTCATCTCATTTGAAGCATCAAGGTGCGATATTAACTCGTTGCTCTTTGTAAACGACGAGAATTTGACGTCTGCACTGTTCCCTGCGGTTCAAGCTAGTTGTTTATTACACATCTTACCTGTTATCTCGCAACCCCTTAGGGTTCCATTATATGAGCAAACAAGCATTATCTTACCCTTATGTGAAGAGAAGCAGCTTTGAACGTAAACTGGAATTCGAATAAGAAGTGATTTAAATGAGTTTTACGGTGAGAATTTTAATGTCGTCGCAAGATTGATACGTAACGGCAAGATTTCGCAATGCGAGACTGACGATATTACAAGTTTTAGACGGAAATCCTGAGTTTTTTCAGGGGCTTCCTTCCTTTCAGTTTAATTCGTCCGTCTTTGTTCAAGTTCAAGCTGTCTCGGAATGGAATAATGTTTAAAATGTTACGCTTGAAGATTTTATTGTGACTTCTCTCTACTATTTTATATTCATGAAGATTATATAAAGGAAGCTATTCAATCGTTCCGACGGTATCGGAATTCATTCAAAATACCATTTGTGGCATTTTTTTTTTGTTTTGGGTAACTTTTACGATGTTTCGTGACAAAATCTAGGGATGAACGTTCGTCCTAAATATACACAAGAATAATTTTGTGAGGCGACATGTGGCAGGTATAAGCTTAAGGTGTTTCAATGGTAGTTTTATTGTTTGGAGTACGTAGTAAGCAATTCAGTAACCAGCAAAGCGAGACGATCACATCCGTTTTGGCTTTCCGGTGCTGAAGTGCACGCATGGGAACTCAAAGCTTACATCTGCGTGTATTTTCCACACGGGGGTGCATTTCACGAATACAATAAATTCGTTTTGTAACATAAAATATTTTTAAATAACATTCATGGACCATAAAACACACAAAATATGAATTATGTGCGCTAATTAAGATTCTTTTTGTTGATAAATTCACCTAACGTTTCTCTTCATTGTTCTTTAGATTTATTTACATATTTTCTCAGTTAAGACAAATGAAACAATAGAGAATATTGATGCGTATCGGTTATTTAAATGATGAGGACCAATGGTGCAATTACTCTTTTCAGATCATCTGTCTATTAATATTTTCTATACAATTTCCGTATAGTTGACTGATAAAAGGCAAAAGGTTAATTCTGATTTACAAAAGGATAACTCTGAATCATTTTAAGCTTTACGGAATATTTTAAATTGTTCCGTAGACTAAACTTTTTGGAGGGTAGGTAAATGACATCTGATAGTATTTCAATTGGAATAAAATTCTAGATACCCTAAACTTTTGAAGCATAATTTAACAAATAGAATTGAACAGCTGAGCCCTTCCCAAACTTCTCCAGCTCCCCCCCCCCCCACATACCAGAATACAAAAATTACAACATTATCCCTTCTGCGAAACAGTACCCCCAAATGAAAAATATTAACACGAGATAAAAAGTAAATTCACGATCAACATTTTGGAATCACCACAGATCCATCCTTTCCCACAAAATGAATGTGAGACAGACTGGAGCATGGTGGGTGCTGAAAAAGTCGTTGATGGAAATACTCGAGTGACATTTAGAGTTTGCACAGTCCAGGATTCCAATTACAATAAGCAATCAAATTGGGAGGAACAGGAACCACGTTTTCAAAATTCATTCATCTTCAGGAAGAAGACGACGTTTGACTACTGGGAGGACTAACATTGATTTTGGGTTGAAATTGAATTGACCAAACTATTCAATTTGAAAATGGGCCGCTCTCTAACAGCATTTAATAAAGGAAGAGCCATTTCCGAATAACTGTTTTGTTTTGGAAGACGAAGTGTAGAAGCTGAGTGTCGATATCGTTTTGACATGCCTTTGCCAAAAATCATGTGGTATGCACGAAATTCCGTTATTGGGCATGGATGCAATGCGTTTGAACGTTTTTCCACGGAGCTGGTGCATAAATAACGATTTTGGGTACGTTTGATAAACGCGGCGTCTAAGGTTACGTACACATGAGGACGTTAGACGATCTTCACCTTTTCCATTAGCTATTCATCCTTTATTCTCATGGTCTGCTTCTTTGCCTCAGTATTGCACCCTAAGTACAAGTTTCATCCCCGTAATCACGTTTTGAAATTCTTCAATCAATATCGACAAGCACGCAAGCGATTTCTGCTGACAAATTTTTTGAAATGTTGTCTTTCATCGAGATTCTCACCTCTCTGAACCTCATCACTCACGTTTCAAACTTTCTTGCAAGATGGTCTCCATAAATCGTTTTCATCATTTCAAGAATTTCCGAGATGTTTTTCTCATTTCATAAAGAATTCCGACGCCACTCTGCTCTTTAACTCCACGAATACTTTCGTCAACATAGCAAAACATATGTAGGTAGGTACACTAAAGCTCAGCTGCACTCAACACGATGTTATATCGGGGAAAAAAATTAATACAGTGACAGCATGTAACGCAGCACCACCATTACCAGTGTTACCATACTGCGATATTTTGTTACTTGCATGGGCGCCCATAAGGAGGGGCAAGAGGGGCTCCTCCCTGGACTCTGACTCTAAGCAACAATAATTTCTTAATTAATTTGCTTCATATTGTTGAAATAGCAAGTGATCTTCATCAAATTGCCCCCCCCCCCCCCGGAATTCATAAGTTGGGTGTGACATTTTTGTTTATGTAAGTTTCTGGGCTCGGTTGTCTGTCACTTGTGAGGAACGCGTTTCTTGACAGAAATGCGTTCGATTTTTTACAACTACATATTTATATTTACAATTTTATTTAGGGGATGTGAATTTCACATTGTGCGAATTTCTCTGCACAAATCGTTGGTAATTAACGTAATATTTAACCGAAAGGGTGAAGTGAAAGAAAAGTCTTCTCTCGGCCCCACATTGTTCGTTATCGTGAATAAACCATATTATTCCAAATGAACTGATTAGGGTACGCAAATTCTACCCGAATTACACTTCCCTACTTATAAATATATATGATAATACTGAAGACAGCACAAAATCACTTTTTAATGGACGAGGAAAAAATATGACTTTTATTTATTGATTACAAACGAAAACTATTTATTTTTATTTCCATCACTACCATTATGCTACTTGATTACTATTTTTTATGACCTAGTTCCAACATCCTCCCACCTGATTTGTAATTAGGTAACAAATTACAAATCACAATTAACTCCGACTTGGAACATCTCCGGCTTCTTGACTTGACGACCGTAACGGGTGCGGAGCACTTTTCCACTGTTAACTTCGACTTTGGCCGGCTGCTCTATGTTGTTGATTTGCTGTGACGTGACTTCTAAAGGGTATAAACGTTGAATGGGACGTAGCAATTCTCCATTCCCCGTCTTCACAAGTGCTATACGAACTTTCCCATCCTTTCCTGGATACAACTTGACAATCTTTCCTAATGGCCAATCCAACCTTTTCAAATTATCACTTCCAATTAGCACAATGTCCCCAATGGCCAAACTTCTTGTTTCTTCTTTCTTCAGTTGACGGTCAGCCAACTGACTCAAATATTCATTACGAAACCGACGACGCAAATCTTCTTTTACTCTTTGACGGTAAGCATACCGTTTTCCAGCACCCACGGAATCTAAATGGTCCAATTCTGGAACTCCAACTTCAGGGATATCCTGAAGAAACATAGCTGGTGTCAAAGGGGTTAAATCAAACGGGTCTTCTGATACATAAGTCAATGGGCGTGAGTTGATCACGGCCTCACAGTCACACAACACAGTGATCAATTCCTCATAGTTGAGGGATGTCTTACCCAAAACTTTTCTCAATAATTGTTTAACAATCCTCACTAGACGCTCCCACCAACCACCATACCATGGAGCACTTGGGGGATTGAATTTCCACTGGATCCGCTGTGCTGATGACACTGATTCCACCACCTTCCAGTCAACTGACTTGAACAAATTATCCGCTCCCACAAAGTTCGTCCCATTGTCCGAGTACACAATTGACGGACGTCCACGGCGAGCGATGAACCTTCTCAAACATTGGAGGAATGAGTCGGTCGACAAATTGCTTACAATTTCCAGGTGGACAGCACGATAGACAGCACACGTGAACAGACAGATCCATACCTTTTCCTTGTTCTTTAAATATAACGGGCCTGCCAAATCGATTCCGACGATCTCAAAAATTGCAGCATTCCTGACACGATCCTCCGGGAGTGGCACTATGGCAGATTCCAACTTCTTGGTATTAAACCTCCTACATATTACACATTTCGATACTACGGCACTGACCGATTTCCTTCCCCTTAAAATCCAAAATCTCTCACGTAGTCGAGAAAGAACCAACTGTGTGCCGGCGTGACACAATTTGTCATGCTCTTCCCTTATGAGAGCTGTAGTCACGGGATGTGATGAAGGCAGCAAAATGGGTGTAGTGAAGTTCTTCGAGTCGTTCCTTCGCACAATTTTCGTTTTGACTCGCAAAACTCCACAATCATCCTCAAAAATACTAAGACCTGATACTTCCATCTTAACACCAAAACACTGGCGCTGCACCAACTTTATCAAACCCTTTTCAGCCATGTCCAATTCATTTACAGTCAAAAGTCCAACTTCATGATGTTCTTTTCCAGCACGGGTGTTCTTTACAAAACGTAACATCCACCCAACCATCTTCAGAATTTGCGAGTACTTGGAGAATTTACTCCACAAGATGGTCGGAGCCTCCGTCATACACAACATTGACGAGACGACTGTTTTCTTCTTTTCCTTCTCAATTTCGTCCTCATCTGGAATAACTTCTGACTTAGGCCAAAATTCCTCTGACAAATTCAACCAATTTGGACCCTCCCACCAGTGAGATTCCACAAGTGACCTCACTGTACATCCTCTGGATGGGAGGTCTGCTGGATTGCATTTTCCGGGCACATGCTTCCATTCTTCTTTTCTCGTCAGCTGACAAATCTCCTTGACCCGGTTGGAAACAAATGCTCCCCAAATGTCATCTCTAGCAATCCAATTTAATACAGCAGTAGAATCGCTCCAAAAATATTTTGGAACTTCCTCCAAACCTAATCCCTTTACGACTGTGTCTGCCAGGCGACTACCAATTGTGGCTGCCAATAATTCTAGCCTTGGGATGGTCAACTTCTTCAGTGGCGAAATTCTTGATTTCGCTTGAACAAACTTCAATTCCACTTGTCCTCCAACTACACATCTCAAAAAAACCACTGCCGAATACGCCAATCCACTCGCGTCACAAAATGTGTGGAGTGACCATCCGTCACGGGAACAAGCAAACGATGACAGGTGGCGAGGAATCCGAACTTCACTTAACATTTTTATCTCGCTCACCCATTTCTTGAACTTAAGCCCCATCTCTTCGGGCAATTCTTCATCCCATCTGGTCTTTAATGCCCAACTTTCTTGCAACAATATTTTCATGCTCACCAGAGCAGGACAGGTAAAACCGATGGGATCAAACACACGTTGCACTAAAGACAAAATATTTCTTCTAGTGGGGAAAAGGGATGAAGCACATATGTCCTTGACATCACAATATAACACATCCTCTTCCTTATCCCATAACAAACCGAGTACTTGTGCATTTCCATGTTGAGATGAATACTCCCATAACCGCAGATCGAACTTGGCAGTGGACATCAACTCAGTGGATTCCTTTATAAAACAGTTCAATTCTACTTCTGAATCCACGGACGTTACACAATTGTCCACGTAAAAGGATTTCGACAATTTCTTTCCAGTTTTCATCAATGCTGGTGGGGCATTCTCCAAATGGTATTCAATTACAGCCCCCAAAAGGAATGGACTACAATTTACTCCAAACACGACACGACAATGACGAAACACTTTAATTTTGCGATCCTCTTCACTCTCCCACCAAAGAAATTTCAGAAATCTACAATCTTCATGTTTCACAGCAATTTGAAGGAAGGCTTTCCGAATATCAGAAATCACTCCGATCTTTTTTTCTCTGAATCTCAACAACATGCATGGTATCAATTCAATTAAATTCGGTCCCTTTTCCAAACAGTCGTTGAGGGATGGATTAGTCTTCAAACGTGCCGATGCATCAAACACTGGACGAACTTTTGTTGTAGAACTGGATGGCTTGAAAACAGGACGGTGAGGCAGGAACCAACCACCAGTGCCAGAATCTTCCGGTACCTCCTCAATAATTCCTTCACTAAGCCATTCCTTGAACACAGCATCATAATCCAAAAATCGTCCAGCTTCATCCAATTTCTTAGTAGCATTTATGAGTCTTTTTTCAGCCATCCATCGATTTTCCTTTAATTCTGCATGACCTTCCACCCAAGGCAGACTTACTTCATATCGACCATCAGAATTTACACAAACCGTTTGACGAAAATGTTCCTTGGCTGCTGTTTCTAAATCAACTTTAGTTTTTATTTCGCCAGGATCCCGTATTCCAATTGTCTCCAAACACCAAAGATTTGCCATAGATGATTCCTGGGTGAGAAGAGACGTAACTAGCAAAGATGAGCAACTCTTACTTTGAACGGAAGGTACTTGACCCATGAGTGTCCATCCCAACTTTGTTTCGACTGCTACCAATCCACTCCTCAACTTCTCGACGCGCCCTGTCCATAATTGAGCTGCTACATCAGCCCCTATCAAAATTTCTATCTCTGGACAGTCCAATCCAACATCCGAAACCCAAATCTTCTTCCTCTTCAATTCCCTGAACCAAGGACCCTTGCATATACGTGGAATGTTTCCACAGACTACTGGTTGGTCCAAAGCTTGGAATTTAATACTAAAATGTCCATCGTCACTTGCAACGGTCACATCATACTTCTTATGATTCTGCATATCGGACTGAATTCCTCCAAATAATAAATGTACCATTGACTGACTCGACAACATCGGAAATCTCAACTCCTCCGCAGACTTCTTCAAAATGTAGGACTTTTGAGATCCCGTGTCTATTATGGCTCTCGCTTTTCTTTGACATCCATCTCCTTTCATTCTTACCACTAAAGTCTGAAGAAGGACATCACCGGTACATGACTGATTAGCGAAAGTAGCACTTGAATGTTCGCCTTTTTCTTCATCTTTGGCTTTGTCATCTGTCGTTTCATTTTTGTGAGCCGGGAGGTCCGGGCATACAATGGCGTAATGTTTACGTCCACATACGACACAATTCACTCGACGCTTACACTTAACCGCTGGATGACCAATTTTCAAACAAGAAAAACAGCATCTCTTACTTAGTAAAATTTTTCTTTTATCCTGCAATGACATTTTTCGGGCTTGAAAACAATCGTAGCTGGGGTGAGTCTTCTCACAAAAACAACACAATATTTTCTCACTCCCACCATTTTCACCGGAAAAAAGTCCAGCAGCAGTTGGCATTGGCACTTCCTCTACAGGTTGTTTCTTTCCTTTTGGGTGTGTCGTTCCAACTCCAAATCCTTCACGAGCTAGGCAAATTCTCTCCTCACTCTCCACTTCCGATTTCAAAAATCCTAATAACTGAGTGAGTCGATTTCCTTGTCTGTCCAAATCCACTTCTCCCACATTACAACTTCTCATTCGGTGCCAAATTCTCAACAAATCTTCCGGAAGACATGATTCCACTAATGGGTACAACATGGCAGCGTAATTCTTGGACGTGACTCCAATAGACTCTAATGCCCTCAGGTAACTTTCTAATTTGTCAAACATACATGAAATCTTCACGTTACCTTTAGCCAATGAATTTTCAATTACTAGTTTTAGTAATTCACGAACGTATACCTCAATCAGCAAATCTTCACGTCCAAATCGAGACTTGAGAGCTTCAATTACTTTTGGATAATTTTCTGCAGTCTGTGGGTAACTCTCAACCAATTCTTTTGCTCTTGTACCAGCAACCACTGATTGACACAAATACTGAAATTTGTCGCTGGAATGGAGATCTTCATCTTCATGAATTTTTTGGAATTGAGCCCACCAACCCAACCAGTCTTTCAACTCACCTCCAAATTTCCTCAATTCAATCTTTGGAAGTTTGTACCCATGATGAGCTGACTTTGAAGATCTATGACTCATAAATTCACTGGCACTACCGTTAGGGGACACAGGACGAAACGAAACTTGCCCATTTTTTCCTTTTTATTATACTTGCTCCCTCCCCACCCCTGTAAAATGCTGAAATGACGCCGCTGATCGAATATTTTAAAAATATGCAGAATTGCAAGGAGTAGTGAACTCTTCTAAAATGGGAAGATCTTCACATAACGATTATACTGTAAAACCGAAAATGGCGATAATCCCACGCTAATAATAATAAAGGAACAAAATTTTACAGCAATGTAACTGTCCTCGAAGGTGTAAAAAATTGGCTTAAAAAGGTATAGATTACTCACTCCATTTTTGTGTAGATCAATCAATAGCCAATATACACTTTGTTCATCTACCAAAACTGGCAACGAATTTGGAATTCGTCAAGGTGTTTCTATTCTCTTTAAAGTCGTGAATTCATGAATTGATTCTTATTTTTAAGTGTGAAACGAATAATTGCGGTTCGGAAGGAGGGTGGACCGTAATTTATTTTGAAGTGGTCTACCGTATTGTTATTTAACCCTCTGAAATTTACCCTTTGAAGGGGTGCACGCGGTATGGTATTGTTTCTGGAATAAAATGAAAAGTCCTTTACATCTTACTTGTAAGAAACGTCGCGGATAATGTACTGAAAACACTCTGTATATAAGATTTTTTCATCCTATAATCTGTTCGCACTCATCATTATTAATTACTGCTTTAGAAATGTACCTAGACATGATTCTTGTCACCAGGACGAGGCGCGATATATTTTCTGAATCTACGTCTACTTTACGTTCCAATAACAGGATATTCAACAAGTTCACTGTACGTAGGTTATGTATTACCGTTCCATTGATGTTTTAAATTGCATATCTTAATTTTTATTACCTTAATTTTAAAAAAAACCCCACTTACTGCTAGAAGCTAAAAGGTGAAAGATCTCCATTAAAATTGTTCAAAAACTGTAGAGAGAAAGGTTTAAATTTTCATTTAAATCACTTTAAAAGAGCTAAGATTTTATTTGAATTTGTACCCACGCAATTTTCTATTACGTTATTTGATTGCGTAGCCAAACTTTCGACTGTTATATTGTAAGTAATAATTACGGCGAGTTGGTATTATGTTTTGTTTAGGTAAAAGATCTCTCTTGTCTAGAGAAAGGAAACTTCATTTTTCTCGCGAACAAGTTTTTCTTCATTTTCGCATTAGTTGAGGAAGTTCACAAATGCCTTTCGTATTTTTTTGACAATCTATGTGATTGAAGAGGGTTACTATCGCAAAAACCTACGAAACGTGTTTATTGGAAATATTATAAGCTGCAAACTTCGTTAAAAGAATGTTGAATTTTAATATGGCATCAACATCAATTTCTTTTCTATGAATTATAAATTACTTTAATTACGTTTCAGACTACACGGAACAATTCCATTCAACTCGGTTAAACCAAAATTGTTTTAAGTTAAAATTTTCTGAATGACTGAACGTCTATAGAAGTGTTAAACTGTGTTAACAGTAAATTTAATAACGCCATCAATATTGCTCATTTATCTATAAATTCTATTAACCCAAATATATAAGTAAAAGTTTGAAAATTGTAATATTTATGGCATAAAAGAAAATAGCAACAATATTATTAATTATCGCAATATCAAAAACGTAGCAATTATATATTGTTAAAAAACAAGGTCAAATAAAAGTAGAACATCACGAGATGTTTATAGCTTATTTAATTTGTGAAATATTAATTTGAACAATTTAATTTAACTTCTCACGATAAGTTAACATTAACTCATTTTTTTTCACCTGCACAGGTACCACCGGCACCGTCTAGATCTATGCGTGCACATTATTGATTTTTATTTAATTCTTGCTAAAATATATACAAATTAACTACGTAAATAATTTTAATTTTTAACAAACAAATGGCATGTATCAAGGTACATACTTTGGTTTACCTTTATAAAGGAATCATTTGATCAAAATAATTATCAAATTTAGTGTTTAGTTTACTGATTAATATGTCAATTAGATCACCAATGTCTCTCTTCTTTTCAAGCTTTTGAAAAAATTAGCATTAGCAGTAATTTTTGAATTTTTTACATTTTAAGAAATCATTTGATCAAAATTATCAAATTTGGTATTTAGTTTACTGATTAATGTAAATCAATTAGGTCACCAATGTTTGTCTTCTTTTCAAACTTTTTGAAAAATTAGCATTAGCAGTAATTTTTGAATTTTTTACATTTTAAGGAATCATTTGATCAAAATTATCAAATTTAGTATTTAGTTTACTGATTAATGTAAGTCAGTTAGGTCACCAATGTCTCTCTTCTTTTCAAGCTTTTGGAAAAATTAGCATTAGCAGTAATTTTTGAATTTTTTGCATTTTAAGGAATCATTTGATCAAAATTATCAAATGTAGTATTTAGTTTACTGATTAATGTAAGTCAATTGGGTCACCAATGTCTCTCTTCTTTTCAAGCTTTTGGAAAATTTTTTTAATTTTTCACAAAAACTAAAATGATGTCTGCAAACACTCGGATCTTCGCTTCAAACTTTTGGCTATTAGAGTTTCAACAACCAGATCTTCTGCTGATAGCACTCCCATAAACCAAAGATGTTGTTGCACGATTATCAATATTTTAGACAAAGTAATAGGAATCTGATTGTGTTACCTTTCATCATAAAGATATTAACAATAGCAAAGTACCTTGTACTTTAATTATTCATTTTTTAAATAATATTCATGAACCTAATTTTGGTAATGCAAACATTCCATCAATGTGCTTTAAAGATAATCTGGACATCAAATTTAGTTGCGAAGTTGTCACAGAGGATACTAAAGTTCTTCTCGTATTGAAGTCGAGAAGAAGTGGATATAGTCGTCAAGAATGGGAGCTGCTCAAAAAATATTTAAATTTTAAGTTTTAAATAGACAAAAAGCCATATAGTAACTCAGTGCTTAAATCGTAAATAAAAAAGGGACGGAACGCAATTTGGAAAAAAAGGATTCGTGATTTCAAAAATGGATATTTGTTAATTACCCCCCCCCCCCCCCCCCCCCCCCAACCGAATTTTTAAAGAGCATTTTTACAAAATCGACCGATTTGCTAAAGATCTTGTTAAAAATCGTTTGTTCTGGACGATATCTATCAAATTAGCTTTTCTACAGTTTTCGTAAAAATTAATTTCGCATTTCAGCCGTTAAAAAAAGAAGCCAATTTGATAGATATGCTTCTGACCTGATTATAAGACCTGAAAAAGGTCGAATTTTGTAAAATGACAAGGCAGAAAGGGAAGAAGCGACCTCTGAGACCGTCAACCGGAGCGCAGTGCACAAAAGCAGGAACGCTAATCAAAACGGACAAAAGGGATAACCGGAACGGCATTCCGGTCAGCAAAAGGAGGGTCGGAACACCGTTCCGGTGTGTTCCGGCTCGATTTAAGCCCTGTAGTAACTTAATGAAAAGGATGTCCACTATTTTCAAGAAAAAACCATCCACGTAGATAAATGGGAGGTTTTCAAGAAAAAGCATCTACAATGAACTCGGTGATAAAGGGGAGGAAGATCATTGGAAATCGAATCCATAAATAGCTTGACTTCCGGGCCGCGGCGAAGGCCAACCAGGAAAAAGTGCATATTACATCACCGATCATGAATTATTCTAAACATACCACCCCAACATAATGGCTAAATGGCGGATGTAGACAAATATAAGAAACAAATCCATCAAGGGCAGTTAATTCTACGGAACGCCGATTGAAAAATTTTGCGGGGCTTAGTCGGTTAGCGAACAGAGAAATGGTGCTCTCGAATATTATCGAAAGTCTGCTGAATCATCTCCAACCATAGCATAGGGACCATAAGGTTCTGGCATCTTGACATAGAATCAGTGGCGTAATTAGGCATTTTCTCAACCCTCCTCCCCCCCACATGTAAATGGCTTGTTGTTTTCTAATTTTTGATTTTTTAAACTTTTCATGTTACATTCCGAAAAAATGGCATGATCAATGTCAATGATTAACTATACCAAGATATTCATTAAAAAAAGATATTACGCCCCCATCAGGAAAAACCATGATAATAATTGCACCATATTTTGCAAAAAATTGCAATTCTACGTGTTAGAAATAAAGATGCAACTGCACACAAGTTTATTCTATCGAAACTAATTATTACACAATTGCTAAATGTATACCTTGACACAAATTGTACAAGCACCCCATACTAAAGCAAAGTATGAGGCTACCGCCTAAGTCAAAATGTGATAATTGATTACCTAAACCGGGAAGATTTTCAATGATATTGCGTAATATAATAAAATGGGACAAATTTAGAAATTTATGAAATCGAGCACCTACTAAACAAACATAAAACCGTACCACGATATTTAAAAATGCTCCCTGCCTGTTTAACAGTGTAATTTTAGCAACAAAAAAACTTAAATTCTTTTGGTGACGACACACACACACATGTCCGCTTTTCTTTACGTAGGAACTCAAAATCTTTCCGTATCTACTGCTTTTTGCGCTTATTTACCATTTATCAATCGTGCAAAGTTTTAGCGCGAAACATTTAAATTCAAAGCTTCTGGGTGGGTTACATCACAAATCTTTTCATGTCGAAGTAGGTGTGCTCTTGCCTTTATGTATGCGTGACATTTTCAGGTGACGTGGTATGGCGTTTTGTCTTTCTCACAACTCTTGTATAACGGGCTATTTTTCAGTCCTTGTCCTTGTACAGATGTTTATTCAGACCGAAGTGGCCTGTGACCATTTCTGTCGTAAGTTTTATGTTCGTCCTACTTAATTTTAAGATGGACGCTGCCAAATCTCCGTTTGAGTTTTCCAGCAAGATGTTGAAATAGTTCTGCTCTGAAATTTCTGACCAATGTTGCAGTTCTCTTTTGTGAGTATTGCCTGAATTTCCTTTTTGGCTGTATTATACATAATCTCGTGTCCGTTTTGGGTTTTCCAGTAAGATCTTGGAATGGTTCTGTCCTGGAATTTTTGACCGATGTTTGTAGTTCTCTTTGGTGAGTATTGCCTGAGTCTCCTTTTTGGCTGTGTTATATGTAATCTCACGGGCCGGTTGGGGTAATATTTTAAAGACACGTCCAGGAAGCTAAGATAAGCAAAATCATATGTTAAAATCCGATTTTCATTTGTTTCAGAAAAAATTAGGTTTTTCTTTTTAAAAAGGTACCTAATCGAGTTAAATTTGACAACGTTGTCCTAAATGCCAATTTGAAACAAAATATTAATTAGGTACCTAAATGTCATAAAAAATGATAGTGGTTTCATAAAAGTGCCTCATATTTTCAGTCATAGAAAATATGCAGATATGTTGTTTGTTTATGTAATGGTATTTCTGTTCGTTTAGTGGAAGACTGTCGACGTCGTTTTCCGAATCGAAGAGTGCCTAATAGGCAAGTGTTTCAAAATGTTTTTACACGTGCTAGCGAAACTGGAATGTTCCCAAATGCACGTGTTGCTTTTGAAAAATTTGATTAACTTTTTAAAAAGAAAAACCTAATTATCTTTGAAACAAATGGAAGTCGGATATTTTGCTTATTTTCGCTTCCTGGACATGTCTTTGAAATATTTCAATTTCCTCCAGAATCACCCTGTATGTAATCTCGTGTCCGTTTTCCAGCAAGATCTTAGGAATGGTTCTGTCCTGGACTTTTTGATCAATGTTTGCAATTCTCTTTTGTGAGTATTGCCTGAATTTCCTTTTCAGCTGTGTAATCTGGCGTACTTTTTGGGTTTTCCAGCAAGATCTTGGAATGATTCTGTCCTGGAATTTTTGACCGATGTTTGTAGTTCTCTTATGTGAGTATTGTCTAAGTCTCCTTTTTGGCTGTGTTATATGTAATCTCACGGGCCGGTTGGGGTCCTGTATGAGTGGTTTTTCCTCGCAAGTTCGTTCGCAACCTGGTTGCCTGCGATTCTCGTATGTCCAGGTGCCCACATTAGTGTAACTAGTGCGTTTAACCTCTACTGTTGCAATCGCTGCTTTACTGTCTGTAACTATAACGATTTCCCTTTTGGTTGCAAGGCTGAACAGCTGATGTCAGGACGCACTCCGCTTGGAACACGGCCCTTTTGGTGCCGCATTTACGGATTTTAGAGCCATCCATGTAATACACGATTCAATTCAGGTTTACTTTACTGAAATTATTCTTGTCTTAAACAGTTTAATAGGACAAACTATTTTGATTATCCTCCCAGTTATCATGCCGAGCTTTTTATGTGTGGAGATTTCGTCGACGTTGAGCGAATGCCTCAGCCGATATGCCTCTCTGAGCGCCTCTGTCCTAATTAATAGATTTAGGGAAATAACTAAACATATTAGAGTACTCCACTGTCTTTTCAAACTGAAAAACTCTTTTTTCTTATTTACAACTAAATTGTACCTGTACAAGAAGGGGAAAAAATGAGGAAAACGTACCAAAAATATAACTCTTCAGCAAAGTAGGTAATACAAATTTCGTTTAGTACATGTAAAGGTGAGATCTTTTACATTTAAAAGACGTTTGTGTTTCATAGACAAAGCTCCAAAAAAGCAAAATTACCACACGTTCTACCTTTGTTTGACGCTTAACTACATTGTAATGAGTGAAATAAAAAAAAAAGCTCAACATTTATTATTTCCCATGCTTATATCCAATTAACCTTTCATAAAAACACTTTACGCTGTCTACAACATTTTCTCTCGTATTTTTTCAATAAACAGACCACATTACGGAAGTGTACACTTAACATCATGGATCAATGGATCATGTTAATAAGTAGGTACATTTCGGATATTCATTAGGGTAGAAAGTCATTCGACTTCTTCGCATACTTCAACAATAATTAGTATTGGCTATTTAAAATATATACGAAAAGATTGTACCAATAAATAACGAAGCGGGATACAATTTATAGCGGGTTTCGTTTGATTTTTTTTTGCATTAAAGATGCACGTACGAAGCTCGTGTTCGAAACCATATTATTAAAGTGATTAGTTTTTTTATAGGCCAACCCTTTTTCAATAAGTCAATTAGTAGTTCCATATTGCAAACTTTTTGAGATGGGGAAAACATAATTTTCGTACACCTACATTATTATAATTGTTTACAGTATAGAGATAGATGGTTGGGAACACGACCCATTTTTAACCATATGGCTTTCGAAAATTGATTCGCTTTATAGGTTTCGGATCTCTACTTTGTAGCACATGCTTTCCGGAACGAAATACACCTGCCGCTCTTCACGCCATATGCATTTCTAGTCATGTACAAAATAATACTTCCTTCGATTAGTCTCTCGAAAACAACGAAGACATTGCAGTGGTTAAATCTAATTTTAACATTTCGTTGTCGTAGGAGCCTCGTGATTATTTTAAAATCGTTGTTTTGTGGGAATATCGATGGGCGTCCAGCAGCGCCCAAACACTATTGAATCGAATCGACGTATTCAAATCGAAGCAATTTAAAGTTTTAGTGCTATTGGCAGTTACTACAAAATATGTCAAGCACGTTTACATTTTAATTGAACCGAACACAAAAATCGTCTATTATTAACAAACAATTCACTGTTAAATTTAATTAGACTCTTTTTTTTTTAATTAGGATTTGCCGACTATCACGAAGTATTCGTTCTTGAACATTTTTTTACTTATTTAAAACGTCTTCTTATCGCGTAGCTTTTGCTTTGTAATACGTGACAGCTTTATTGTGTTTAAAATTTACGATTTACTTTTTCTTTAAACCGGAGGTTGTAGTAAAAGCAAATTTCAATTTTTTTTAACACGAGTTTCTAAAAATAGCTATAACGGATGCAAGAGATAAAGTCGAAATTTTTCAAATAGGTTTTGAAACATTGATTACTACGTAGACACGCTTCGCTCGTTCAGAAATAATTATTCTCGAATGTATTTTTGGTTTTTATACCTACAAAACGTAATATAATTCTAATTTGTTTATGTCGTATTGTTTACTGACCTTTACCGAAATGTTTCAATATCACGTTTATCTAAACACACGTTTTTAGTGCAAACTTGGTAAAGTCGGTCAGGGTTTCTTTACCAGGAAAGCAGAATTCGCTCACGTTCATGTTTTCGAAAGATCTCAATCCAGGGCCGGATTAAGGGATGAGGGGGCTACGGCCCCGGGCTCCATTTCATAGGGGGATACCACGAGACTTCCCTCCTATTAACACTTTTTTCAAAAAATAAATATAGCACAATACATATATATTACTGAATTCAAAAAAATACTCTTAAACTAATACACAAAAAACTGCAGTTTTATCTTATAAAAAGAATTGAGTGCCGCCATTTTAGCTAATACCGAAAGTGACCTCATCAAAGTCAATATTAGCATTTTGGCCCTTGGCCCGAATGCAATCCATTGGCGAAAATCGCATTTCAGGAGCGGACTAAGGCCTAGGCAACCTAGGCACGTGTCTAGGGCCCGTAATTTTTAGGGCCAGAAGCTTAGGTTTTTAATTTTTATAATTAATTTTTATTTTCATTTAACAGAAAAACGTGATATTCATAATTATTTCTGAAACGTATCCAAATAGAGCAATCCAACGCACTGTCACTTGAATGTCAAATCCTTTTAAAAATGGCGTCTGTAGGACACACAAGGCATTTGTTTACATAGTAACGTGTATGTTTTACCGAGTTTTCACAAATAATTCTAAAAAATAATCTTGGTTTTGTACCTGCAGAGTTACATTATATTATTTTTTTCCTTTTTTTTCTTGGAATCCGATAATTAAATAAAACTACATACTATATGCTTTAAAACCAAACTACCAAACGCAAAGTATGTCATGACTGGAAAATAGGCCCGGAATTACAATGTTGCCTAGGGCCCACTTTAGCCTTAGCCCGCCTCTGTCGCATTTTGATAACTTTAAATAATTTCTGAATATCGAGCGTTGCAGTCATTTTTTAACAATTATTTTTTTTAACACTTTTTTCAAAAAATAAGTATAGCACAATATATATTGCTGAATTCAGAAAAAAATACTCTTAAACTACAAAAAAACTGCGACATTATCTTATAAAAATCTTAGTGCCGCCATTTTAGCTTATACCGGAAGGTATCAAAGGTAATAGCATTTTCGTCCTTTGCCGAAATTCAATCGATTGGCGAAAACTGTATCTATTTCGATAAGTTTAATAGTTTCTGGAAGAAAAGTGTACGGACAGACTACAGACGACAGATGGACAATTTTTTTCATATTTTGAATCTACGTATTCAGAAACGCAAAGATATGTAAAAATTTGCATAGGTCAATTTTTTTTTGGAACTCTTAATACAATACTTCACGTTTGTCTGTGGGTGCGCGGATGCGTACGTTATGGCTGTGGAGCCCAAATTGCTATTCCGATTTTGATGAAATTTAAAACTAAGGCCTATAAAAAAACTTCATCTGTAAAACAAACGGGGCGTTATTTTGGGAGCAAACATTCAAATTTGAACCCAAACTAATTTCCCTTGGTGAAAAGTTAGTAAACATGGTTTCTACAAGTAAAACGCCGTTTTTCGTTTGTTTCTAAATTCAGAATGGCGGCCAATACTTATAGCAATTCTCCAAGTAAAGTTTTTAAATTGGAAATTATAGCCAAAGGATGGCCAGAACTTTTACTTATAATTGGTAAAGAACAAAAATTTAACGTGGCCGATTTATTGGTGGCCAAAATTGATCAAAAATTAAAAATCGATTTTCTCAAAATCTGCTTCAAGCATTTTTTTTATTTTCTGATATGTTATTGATATAGTTCATGAAAAACTATTGGTACTACATTTATTTCTTTATTTCCTACAGGGGAAGGGGGATGAATGTTTGAAGTTGAACATTTTTAAAATCTATAACTTTTTTGTTAGCAAAGATAATGAAGTAAAAGTTTACAGTAAAGTAGAGGACCTACGACTCTTTTAATCAAATATATTAAGTATAGCAATTTATAAAATATTAAAAATATTTATGACATACCCTGTGTATTATTTCAGGAGAAAATACGAATACTTACTACTAACTTACTAATTAGTAATCAACAAATCTATACAGGGTGGTTTGGCTTGCAATGTCCAGACGATATTTCCTAAACTAATAACATTATTAAAAAACATTTAAATTTAAAGTTATTTGAGTATTATGTAGGGCAAAAAAAACATTTTTTTTGTTGCGCCATTTTTTGGTGAACAAAGAAAAATTTTAAATAGCGACAATTTTTTTTATAATTTCAAAAAGAGACAAATTTTCTGAATTCAACAATTAAATTTCAAATTTTTATATGGAATTTATTTAAATAAACAATAATTTAATGTCTTAATAGCAACAGAAGAAATTTGATTTCATTAACATATATAGGATGCTATGAAAACAAAACCGCACATCGTCTGTCAACAAATTTGTCATGTTTTAAGTAACAAAAACATAATAAGTTGATTTATTTGGTCATTATTCGATCACTATGGTATTGAATTTCACAAATAACGAAAAGACTGATATGTTATTAAAACATTAAACTATTGTTTATCTAAATAAATTCCATATCAAAATTTGAAATTTATACATTGTTGAATTCAGAAAAATTTTCTGTTTTTGAAGATATAAAAAAAAAAGAAATTTCTTTTTTGTTCACCAAAAATGGCTCAACAAAATAAAAAATTTTTTGCCCTACTCAACAACCTTCAATTTAAATGTTTTTTCATAATGTTATTAGTTTAAGAATTCTCGTCTGGACATTGCAAGCCAAACCACCCTGTATATACGTATATAAAACAAAGTCAAAAATCGTGTTAGTTACACTGTTTATTAGTCAAGAACGGCTGGATCGATTTTCATGATTTTTGCTTTGTTGGATTTGTCTCCGCCCGGAATAAAATATAGACTATATATACAAGGTGTAAAAGTATGGAAACCCTTGAATATATCGAGAACATTTGATTACAAAAAGAAAAAAACAGATGTTCCTTTATTATTTGAAACCTGTTGTTCGGTCATGATACGTAAACAGAACCCTCACCCCCCCGGAGGGTGCAGGGGGGTGAGTTTCGATAACTTAAATGGCAACACCCGTTTTTATTGCACTTTTGTATTCTCCATCAAAAACTGTCCTCAAATTGCAAATTTCACTCCCAACCTCCGACCTTTTTGGGAGTGGAAAGAGCGAAAATTTTCCATACAGAAAAACGATCTTTTTCCTCCAACATTTTTTTTGTGGTTTATAAATTGTTAATGTTAGTATGGTCCGACTTCCTAGACAATGGGAAACTACTTATCAATTATTATAATACATAAATTTTAAATTTTTACTGTCAGGACTTTTGTTTAAAAAAAAAGGATTATAAAACGCGGGATTGTTTGCAATGCTCAACTTCACAGTTCCATAAGTAGTTTATTTGTCAACAAAAATTTATACCGTTTGGATATGAGGTAGTCCAATTCTGAAATTGTTGTAGAACAAATTTTGGAATTATTTTGTTCCATTTTTGGCGTGATTAGCACAAAAGCATTGCAACGCAGCTATTATTGAAGGGAACAAGTTTATTCGTTTTTTATAAGATGCGGGCATATTGCACGAAAAACATCCTTTAGATATTTGTTTTTTTTTGGTAAATTAACCAATATTCCGCTCCTGGAAAAAGATGCGAAATGGCCTGCGGTTTTAATAATGCTACAAACGTGTTTCGTGCAACATGTTACAAGTTACAATACAATCATGTATGGCCATGTCTTTATTATTCTTTTATGGGAGGGTCATGTCATCATATTTTCTCAAATATATTAACGCCCATTCGGAATGCAGATCAGCATTAACATTTTGATTTTCGCTACGTACAATAATGTCTATAGTAAACAAGAAAATGCCTCGTTAAACGTCCGTGGAATTTAAAGGCATCACTGTGAAGATAAAATCGTACTTGCAAGAAGAAAAAAATAGTAGTGTAGATCCAGTTCTGCTCAATCAGGTAACAAAACTTATCGCATAATACTTGAGAATTAGCGAAAACAGTTCAGGACCGAAGCAAAAAAGTGGTGGCTTCATATCGATGATTTTATAAGACGACAAATATTCAATTTTTATACCTATGGAAAATCGGTTTCCAACCATAGCCGGCCGAACTCTATCAAAGATTGAAAATTGTTCAAATTTTCCGCTAATGTTGTACCACATTGAAAAACGTGGGCAAAAGAAATGCATTTTACCTATCAAAAATTGAAAAACAGGCCTATTTCAATGAAGTGAATGCAATAGTTGCTAAAAGAGCTATGCCATCACCACCTTGCCATACAATGTTGGATCCTGAATTTTGAAACCCAACCGCCTCGTGGGGAAAAGAAGGTATAATTGAATGGTTTAATTAGCGGAATGTTCCTTTACTAGAACAATTCGATGCGCTCAATCAAATGATAAGGGATTCACTTCAATTACAAAAAAACAGTGTTTGCTTAAGAAATTGGTAAAAGATGTTCGACAGGAAAGAGGGTCCAGTAGCCCATTGTGAGTTCAGCTCCATTGAATCGATATGAGCGTATGTTAAAAGTATAAAGTTGCAAAACTAATACACGACATTCAAAATCAAAAATTGACATGGGTGGGCGATTAGTCCAGCTAAAAAAAATTTAAAAATCGACGATTTTACAGGGGAAGGGCTTACCGACGCTATCTAACAATAATATAATCTAATAATCTTTATTTAATTAGTTTAACTAATACATTTATCATACATCATACAATTTAATTAAGTACTTAAATTTTTTAATTACTTAAATTACATCCTTTTAAATGACAGTAAATCCAAACACGTATCTTCACTGTAAATCCACGAGCATTTTACATATACATTGTGGCTGTCATTGCTTAAATCTGGTGGTAGGAGATGCTGCAATATTATCTTTTAAAATCCATCCCCTTGTTCGGTGTACAAATAAACATTGTAGCTAAAAGAATGCAGAGTTAAAACAGCCATAGATTTGATGAAGGGTTGCAAAGTGTCGAGACTTTAATCAAGGCAAGAAGAATTGCAGAAAAACTCGATGCCCAAGGGGACATGAATAAGGTTTACAAAACGCCAGTTCAACTGCAAGCGATGCAGGAATGAAGTTGTAATGGTTCCAGAAACGAAGATTTTTGTTGAGCAAGACTTGAACCCCTGATGTACCGACGGTTTCTTACCGTTTTTGAATATTGAAAAATGTTCAAATTATTGTATATTGAATTGAATAGGGTCGGTATTCAGTACCAACGATGCCAACGAATAGGTCGGTACCGAATTGTACTTAATCATCACTCGGTACCGACCTGGAAAAGATGAGAGTTTAAAGAATCAGATTTTCCGATATATTTATAAATTGAATACTGTAACAACGTTGATTTTTTGACTTCGTGAATCTATCTAATATCTTTCAGGTATTAGTGGAATATTTCGCGAGTTCCACGAGACGATCTTAGGTCATGTGGCTTCTGAGCCACGATTTCGGCCGACGCAGGGGTGAAAAACTTCGTTCTGCAGAAGCCATGCTAATTGGCAAACAAAAAAAGGTGTAACAGTAACATTCTAAACATTTCCACAACAGATAGATCGCCGATATGTTTCAATTCGTGATCACAATAGGCCTTCCACAACACAATTTTTTTTTCCTAAAGTCGAATGAAATATGGAAACAAAAAATGACCCTTGACTGCCCGTAGTTTGCATGTTTGCTCAAGAATTAAAACTCATCTTCGATCGACTATGAATTAAAGAAGACTTTCTTCCTTGGCCCTTCGGGGTAGAGGGATTGCACCACAGTTCCAAATTGGTTAAGTCCGCCTCTGACCACAACTCCAAATAGTATAAATGATCATAACGCCCATGATACTGTATCATGATAACGCCCAACTGAATCATTATAACGCCTGGTCGGAATTGGCAACATTCAAATGTGCCTGATGATCCTTGTTTATGCACGTTGCGTTGCATTTTTCTTTCACATTTCTTCAAATTACAAAATCTATATACAGGGTGTTTTCTTTGCGTTGCCAACCTTGTTGCCTTTTTCGTTTTTTTTTTTTTTTGGAACAACCTATAGGTAGTAATATGACATTATATTTGAATGTTGCGACTTCCGACCTGGCGTTGTGGTCATTTTTAAAGTTAGCCGTTATGACCAAATTACAGTTGGCCATATGGTCATTTGTTTTGAAATCAAGGTTGCTTTTGCTATGGCATCAATTTTCAATGCGTCGAAGTTCTGTGATCGTGTATTTTTGGGATTTTTGGGAGCTCAAAAGCACGTAACTTTTTGGAATTGAAACAATCAACAACTTCACACCGGAAAAGTGACGATTTCCCGAATTTCGTAGTTATCTATAGTTATACTACGCGTTTCTACAAGTAAACACGTATTTTGGTAGATGTCGATTTCTCAGTCGCACTTTTAACATAAAATTGCTCTTTCTCTCGTAGAATAATATTCAAAATTGTGTATAGACTAGACTTTATAACGAATCCGAATTGTGCCAAAATTTTTTTTTATCTAACTAGTACATCGCAAAACGAGAACAATTTGCAAAAGTTCGCAGTCATTTCATAGTAACCTAATTTGAGTATTGTTGAAATTCGTTCTGTTGTTTTTTTTTTTTGGCATTATGTCACTAGCAATTGCGTTATTAATTTAACGAATGGTAACAATAAAAATTGTGGCAATTAAGTTGCGTAATTGTTACGCGTTGATTACTTAAGCGAAGGTGTAATGGCAATAATATATTGTTTATATCCTGTGCACCGGCAAGGGTATTGATTTATAAAGTTTTTTGCGGTACTTCAAATGAATCATACTTTAGGATTACTTACAGGAAAAGGATTTGTATACGGTTTTCCGGAAAAGCGGGGCGTCTGGTAGCACAGTTTTTTTTCGTTACGAGTGGCATATTTTTTTTTGTACAGTTATTTATATATTTAAATTGTTTATGGTGGCAATTTAATTTATGTAACGTGTGTTAAATTGTTACCTAACGTTTTTATTGATGTTATTTTATTACACGCGAGGATCACAAAGTCGGGTTTTCATGACGAACAAATACGAAGTGAAAAGTTCTTCCTGAGTTGGCGCCTGTGATACCAAAACTACCGACATACACTATTGGTCGGTTTACTTAGGAAAAAGGTGCGCTACGATGCGGTTTAACTTGAACGTTTTTCGAACGTCAGTTTAAAATCGCAGCTCTTTACGTTAATGTGTTGCGTTTACGGCGCCGGTTAACTTACGCAAAAATTTCGCTGATAAGAAACGGACGTTTGTGATTTGGCCGCTATTTAACACTTTTTTCTTCGTAATTAGTATTTTTATTAATTTATTTTCGAATGTTAGTGTCGTAAAAACAGCAGCTGTAGTTTATAACACAGCAACTTCATGTGGGGGCGAGTGCACTGACCTACCAAAAAAAAAAAACTTTAAACCAACAGTTGTAAAAAATATTAGATAATCCTAAGGGTGATTATCAACCTCCACAAAAAAAAAACGGTAGGCGGAAAGTTGTAAAAAATGGGAAATTCGCTTACAGTTCTGTTTTATTAATTTCCGTGTGCGCTCCGTTTGTGTTTTAAAAGTGAAAAAAAAAGTTTTTGGAAAAAAATACAGTTCAAGATAAATGTAATCGGGTGTTGTGTGATTTTTGGTGCCGTAATTCGGCTTAATGCGAACCCTGGCGGAGACTGAGAGGAACACATTACCAAGGGGGTGGGTTAGACAAGCCGTCATGGGGGTGCTAAGATGGAAAGAGTTACCACCGGGAAGGACCGACTATCCTAAAACAGCAACACTGCAGGTGCTTTTTTTTTGTTTTCAATTAACCTCAAATCAAACTTTCACAAATTTAATTAGAGGGGGACCTACTTTTGATCAATTTTTGTGCTACTACTACGAGACGTTTCGATTGTTTTCCGTTGTCGTCCCCAAATGACGTGGATATCACCTATTAAATTGTAGACTTAGCAAACGTCACTTTCTAATTAGTTTCGGGGGAAATTTGTTGGCGAGGTCGTTAAAGAGATAAAAAACTTTTTATCTGCGGCGATTCTCGTTAAGCGATTCGGATTAGTGCATAATTTAAAATTAGATTGACGAAATTCAAGAACAAATCTAAACGCACGTTTACTATATTACAAGGTTGTGTGTGTGTGTAATTTATTTTAAATTAATTAACGTCGTTGATGTTAAACCAAGGGGGTTGGTGATGATGAGAACTGTTTCTACCAATTAAAAAACTCGATTTTCTCTGTTTCACTATAATAAGTACGCTCGAGCGTGCAGAAAGATTTGATTATAGATTTGTTTCGATCAGTATTTTAATCCCATCATTTCATTGACCTCCAGAACAACCAGAAAATGTAAATGACCCATTCTTGCGCTTTCTCCAAGGTTCAGTGTACCCAAATTCCTCCTCCTCCTATGTTTTTTTTTTCAAATTTGCAATCAAATTTACGTAAAACAAACATCTTAGTATCTAAAATAAATTTGACCCGATTCTAGATCAGTTAGATAATCGGGAACCTGGACTACATCTCTTTGGGATTCGTTTGCATCTTAGTTTTCGACAGTTGCGTCGAAGGCTGTCAGTGAGATTTTCAGCACACTGAGTTTTTGCAAACTTCCTGTTTTTCTGAATGTTCCAGATACCAAATCGTGCTCCTCAAACGAAAATATTTTAAATATCAACATTGCGTAATCGGCCATTTATATTTCCAAATTCTCTTTCGAAACATTTAACAGTGCCTTAAAAGTACAAAATTTTTGGAAACGATTTAAGACAATTTTTTCACGTAATTTTTCATGATGATAATGTAGGCGCCACTTTTTGATAATAATCTCGGAACCATTTCCGTAGAATCGTTCAGTTACCACAATTTATAAAAGCTCGGAGTTTAGACTTGAAGCTCATAAATAAACTGAGCAAAATCTAAATGGTTCAGTTGAAATTTTCATTTTGTCACTCTGTTTTGAAGAAAAGGCTCACTTTCCGCGTTTTAGAAACACAAATTTAGACGTTAAATTTTAATGCCGATCGTTAATTTTAGTTTTCAGGACTGAAATTTGTGTTGTAAAAATGTTAATTTTAAAATTCTGAACTATTATTTCCGTTTCTCTTGCGCGATGTATCAGATTCGAGTTTTTGAAAAGGTGAATAACACGTGGGTGAACCTTATAACTCCAAATTTTCCAGTTTCTACGTTTCTCGGTCAACCGTCACGTCTCCAGATTTAGAAAAATTCGAACTGCTAAACAGGTGTACCTACAACAAAACGAATGTTGAGAAGTGAAAATTCGGGAATTTTTCAATATATTTAAAGTTATAATATCAATGTTCAATTTCATTGATATACAAGCTTTAAAATTCAGTATATAGATCGTTCATTTTTTAAAGATCGGGCGGATGGGCGCGGTATAAATTTGCAAAGTGTCTAAACACGTGTAAGTTAACAGGCAGTTAATATGTTGAACCATTTTGAAAATTTATCTCGCGTGACTCTCGCCGATCTTTAAAAAATGAACCACCTCAATGATAATTTTTAAAGTTCGGTATCCCAAGTAAATGTTGATGTTAAATTCAGCGTAGCTAAAGGTTAATTTGTAAGGTTTTGCAAGGTTGATGTTAAATATTACACTTTTAAACATCAGGGTTTATTCTTGACATTTAATACTTATTAAAGGTTCGAAATGAAGGATCTATCAACACAATTGACGGGTTTTATTTTGAATTTGTTTTTGTGCATCCTAGGAATTGGCATTCTCACCCCAAGAATTATTCTTTTCCCCCAAGAATTATTTTTTCTACCTTAGCTTTTTCATTATTTTGGTCCCAAGATTTTTTTCCCAAAAATGATTATATTAGCCCCCAAAATTATTAATTTAGCTCACGTAATAAATTATTCTTTTGGCCCCAAGATTTTATTCATTTTACCCTATGATTTTATTCATTTTATCCCAAGGTTTTATTCATTTCACCCCAAGATTTTTTTATTTTACCCTATTTACTTATTTTATAGAAGTATTTGAAACTTAAAAAAAATGCCTACCTAAACGTATATTGCCACTCAGGCGCTTAGGTTAGAGGTAGGTTTAGTATATATTTTTTTCAATTGAATAAAAGCTTGGGGCCAAAAGAATGATTCTGTGGGTTAAAATAATAATTTTGGGGGCTAATAATAATAAATTCTTGGGATCAGAAATCTGGGACCAAAATAATTAAAAACCTGTGGGATCGAAAAAATAATTCTTGAAGTAAAAATAATAATTCTTGGGTTTAGAGTGACAATTCTTGTGATCACCCTTTGTTTAAGGGTTGAATTAGATTTCGATTATCGTTTGGTGTATTGAATGATTTACAGTGGTAAATTGTTCATTTTTCTAAGCTCGAGAGTCAACGAACATTAAGTAGAATCTAATCTGTAAATCTAAAGCTCGGTTTTATTGTCCATTAAAAGTATGTTCGTTGGAGCGGCACAAAAATTGGCTATAAAATCGCCATATTTCAAACCCCTAAATTCGTATTTTTCGTAATACCCCAAATATCAACACCCTTATTGTCTGGCTTGTAAATGGCGAACGTAATGAAAGGTCGAGTCTTTAGGCGAGTAAAAAAAATAACAAAAGTTGCAGTTGTTGAAAAGGGAATCTGAAGTTCGAAGACTGCGGAACAATGCAACTACTTCAGGGGTTGAAAGTACAAAACATGCACGCATCCATCTTCTTTACTGTGTTGTCGGATTTCAGCTTTTTCCATGGCTCAAAATAATTTAAAATCATCAATTTTTGAAAACCATGTATCGAGAATTTAAATATGCCTTTTTCTGTGTCAATAGACCTCTCCTATACCTAACGATATTCGGTTTTAATGAAAACGGTGACGTTTATAATCGAATTTGACGTGTATATACAGGGTGTTTCTAGCCAAAGGGGACAACGTAATAGAGGTTATAGAAATCGTTAAAACTAACACTTTCTTCAAGTAATTTTTTTAAATTTGGTTTTTGTTTTCGTATTATGGCGTTTTTTTACAAATTTCTATATCTCCATTATTTGTATTCGGATTCCAAAAATTCAAGGTTATTCGCGCAGGCCAACTAGTAGGGCCTCCTCGTCCTATCAATTTATTGGGAAATCATCTATTTCAAGTTGCCCTAACTCTCGATAAATGGGCTGGAGTACCGTCGTCGTGCTTTGTCTAGTTAGTAAGGGTATATCATCTAAAATATCCACCAGAGTTGTGTTCAAAAAGTTTGTGTAGTCGTTGCCAGTGAGCCAGTGATTTGGAAGCAACGAGATGACTTCCTATTATTCCTGCCCATACATTGATTGAAAATCGCTCCCGATGTCCTCGATAGAAAACACCATGGGGACTTTCAGCGTCCCATATGTGACTATTTCTTGAGTTAAGCCAAAGGTTGCCTCATCCTAGTAGTAAATTCCTACGATTTATGAGCCACCTGCAGAATTCCATTCTGGGTTGGAAATCAGTATCCTTCAGATGCTGCACCTTCTGAACATAGTAAGGATACATCGCATAATCCATAAATGCATGAATCTTTTTTCTAAAATAACTTTTCTTTACGATGAAAATTACAGGATAATGATTACGATCAAATTTGTAGATAATTTCTTAAACAATTTATTGGTGACATTTTTTCAAAATTTGTGAAGTAGGTTTTATGCTATTCAACTTCCAAAATTTAAAATGACCGCCATTTTGATGTTGTAAATTTTTTGTACAAAAATTTTAAACAAACGTTGTATAGAGATTTGTAAAAAAACCAAGCCAAAATCAAAAAAATAGTTTTGACGAGTTCTATAACCTTTATTACATTGTCCACTTTGAGTAGAAACACCCTGTATATAAATATATATCTATATTAACGATTCAAGCACTAACAAAAATTGAAAACAGATCTCAATACTTAGATAAGTTGTATGACAAAACAGAAAAAGTCAAGTTTCAATTTCATGGCTGTTACTGAAGTAGGTCTATTGAGGTTCATAATATTATTACATAGCAAAATTACAAGGTTGAAACATAATTGTTATATGGTACTCGATGTTTGACAATTATTACTTAACGTTAAGGTCTGAGTGATTACTGTTTACACTCGGCTTAAAATGAATGGTACAGGCGAAATGTTTACCTTTGGATTTTCAGTTTTTGTTTTTGCGAATTTAAGTTCCCATTTTCAAAATTAATAGGTACATATTTGAATATTTGTAGCTTATATTAACGAATCAGTTTAAGGTACAAATTGCAATCCAGTTATTCAAATGTGTTCATAGAAAAATTTAAAGGTCACAGTCTTATTTTCAAAAATAAAGGTCGTGCAAGTTCAAATAGATATTCAAAATCCTACCTTAGTCGGTATTATTTCAGTTCGTGATTATGTTGCATGTGTTATTATTAGTACCTATATTTCAATTTTAAAGGTTCAATTTGGAAATCATTGAAAGATTATGACTTTGAAATTAAATTTCAAAAATTCCAATCCGTATGTTGAATCCTCACAACCCAAATACGAGGCCAAACGGTTTTGTTATACAAAAATCATAATGATACTTTTTTGATGTGCGATTTTTCAATTCATCTTTTAAAATAGTTGAGCTTCAAGTTTTCATATATTACTTAAGGTTCAGATTTAAAGAATTGGATTAAAGGTCACAACCAATCTAAATTTCAGTAGTTTCCGACGTGTAAGCAATAGGTACTCAAAATGAAATGTTTGGGGACCAAAATAAAAAAATTACATACAATCATTGAAGGACAAACCTCGTAAGTACGAAAATGCTTCTTTTAGTGAGTAAACATACAATTTCTCAATTACTTTAATAAGCACGCTAATACGTGATCTTTAGTCGAGCGAATAACCAGTTTTTCACCTTAATTACACATATGATAATAATCGAAATGTTTACCCTTTCGAGGTTGTTTTAATTCAGAATTAGTCAACGTTTCCGTATTTTTTTTATTCTACTAAAAAGCTAAATGGTACAGTATGAATTGCTTTAGTTAGTGACATATTTGTTAAAATTAATTGAATCCATCGAATCTCTAAATGGGGTGGAACGCAGATTGTAGGAATAAAATGTCACTAAACCTTCCCCATAGATATAAATATTATTTATTTAAATTAAGAATTTGAAGTTAATTAAAGTTGAAATATGACGAATTATGTATACATGTTTCGACAAGAATTATTGTCATCATGAGGTTCATAGTTACATCTAGATTTAAAGTTGTGAAATTGATTGAAACAGGTGAGCTCACCTGTTTCAATTTTGTATCAAGTTCATTTTTATTCTGTACATTTAATTTTAACTTTGCGGACTTTGTTGTCCGTATTTTGTGTTTTCCCGTGGAAATGTTTTTCTCATGGTTTTAGCGTTCAAATTTTAATTCTTAATTAAAATGTAATTTTCCTATTCGGAAAAAAATTTTACCACCACACTCCATTTCACCGTCACAACTTTAATCTAGATGTAACTATGAACCTGATGATGGTGGCAATAATTATTGTCGAAACATGTATAATATAATTAATTCAATCGTCATATTTCAACTTTAATTAACTTCAACTTTTTAATTTAAATAAATATAATGTATATCTATGGGGAAGGTTTAGTGACATTTTATCCCTACAATCGACATATTTGTTCTTGTGTATGTCAACATTGCGTATTAGCATTGACTAAAGAATGTTAACGGTATTAGTATGTATGTTGGACTGTGAATGGAGAGTGGACAAAGTCCACGCGCACTTACGCTCAAACCCTGCAATGTCACTCGAATCAAACCACACTTGACATATACTTGAGGGCGCCATTCGTAGCCATGTCCAAAAGTTCCTTCCTTTTCTAGTTTTTAAAAAATCAATAAACCGATATCTTTGTTCTCGTGCGTTCTATAGCTGTGCTGAATATTTTAATGTGCAACATTAACAACTAACTTTTGTTTTAACGTACCTACCATATACTTGTCTTATTGTATCTTACATGGTAAATAAAATTTATTATTATTATTATTATTACTATTGGGTTTAATGGTCAAAATAAATTATAAGAACTTAAATTATTTAAAAATTCAATACCAATAATTAATTATTCAATTCACGATCAAGAATACTTTTTTACTAACTTATTATATGTTTCAGTATTGCGATGACATACTCTATTTAAATTTTAATTAAAAAAATATATTTATGTTGAAACTTCACCATGAAAGTCAGTCTTGTTAAAAAAATTTTTTTTAATGAAAAATTAACTTACTTTAATCAAACGTAAAAAATTCTGTCTAACCCACATAAATTATAACACAGGGTGTCCCAGTTGAAACTGACACATTTTAAACGTGATTATTGACTAAACCAAATAACATAGAAATGTGCGGTTTTTATCAATGAGTTTCAAATTTCAAAAGGTTTTTTCCCCAATCATATTAAAAAACTGGCGATATTGAAACTAATGAAAGTGTGCACGCACTCACAAAAATTCGCGTATCTTTTTTATTTGTAAAAATTAATTATAAATGTTGACATTTTTAAAAAGCTAAAGAACTCAGCTTTCGAATAGTGTCAAAATATACCGGGGGTTCTCTTTAAAAAAGTTAAGTAATTTTTAGTTGAAGATAGGCAATTGTTTTTCCTCGCCCTGTATAACTGGGAATTTTTTTTAATATGATTGGGAAAAAACTTTTCGAAATTTGAATTTGAATTTCAACTGGGACACCGTGTAGACTACGACATGTTTCGACTTTTTGTATTAATTTATAATGTAAGATGTAATTTTAGTTACATTCGTTTTGAGAATTCAGTTGTTTTGAAAAAGTGACAACACCTCACCATGTTTGAGGGATTTGCATGAGTATTACAGGCACCGTGCCGGTTTAAATTCCTTTGTACCTGCCCTTTATTATAAACTAAGTAAAACGTGCTTTTTGGTACAAATTTAGGATTAAGAATTTGCGACTTTCCCACAAGTTATTATTCTATTACTTATTGTGGTTACTTATTAATTTTGCTTTTTCAAACAAACATCATTTTATTAAAGTCAAACGCATTACAATAATTTTTTTGGGAAAACAAACATTTTTTTATGTGTGGTTTAAATAAAAAATAATAAATAATTGTTCGTAATAAGAAAAAAAACTGAAAGAGTCTTGTTCTTACCTATGTCTTGCAGAACTAGTTTTGGTATTGGAACCTTGAGTCTTGGTCTTGCTAATGGCGTTGCTATCTTGGTCTTGGTCTCGCAAGACTTGCGAGACCGTAATTGCTACGTACATAGTACTTTTAATGATCACGTCCAAACGTTTTAATTATTTAGTAACGAAAAGTTTAAGTTTACTTACAATGTTTCGGTATTGAACAGCGTTTCATTATGACTGTAAGGAAAGAAATTGATTGGTCTTCAACTGAATCAACTGCAGCGTTTGAGATCCACTACAAGAGGAAAAGGGGGTTTTCATTTCGATTTTCCTAGACAAGGGGTGGTCCCAATGTTTCCACAACTAAAATTAGAACATGATTTTTGATCAGCAGTGTCTCTTTACGAGACCTTGATTTACTTTTTAGATCATGAAGGCGATTGAACCTTGTCCATAGCATAAACTACACGTGTCACACGTTTATATTAGCACAACGGCTGAAAGTGGAACTCGAAAAGGTAAATGAACAAAAAAAAAGCCAAATGTCCACTAATGGTGTGGATGAACGTTTGTTTATAAGGTTCCTGTGATCGTGTGGAGCATTAAAATCGAGGAGTAAAATGTAAATAAGTGGTGTTATTCTCCGCTACTGTGAGATTTTGATAACTCTGTTTACTGAGAAAAAAACCGCAAATTCATAATTCACATTTAGCTTATGCTTAAAATAAAACCACGTAAATAGTATCAACGTTATCAGATTTTTTATCTCGCCATATTTAATCTTCAGTCTGACGAGGACTGTACGTCAAGTATTCTTTGTTTTAATGGTGTGACACCGTCCACCATTAATATTGTTGTCGGTGCGTGCGTACGCGCCAAACTCGGTTAATAATATACTTTTTTCGATGTTTTGTGTAACCGTTACGAAATTATCGAGACGAAATGAATATCGGTGGTTACCTGGTGAGTGGTAAACGTTCCAGATTGGTGGCTTACCGAAGACCCGTTGAATTAAGTCGCATATTTGGAAGCGTAAGTACCGATTTTATAAATAGAAAACGTAACCGTAGCAACAAATTGCTAGTAATGAATTTAGTAGCAGCAGCAGCAGCAGCAAACAAAATGGGGGATGTTGATAGAATGTATGCAAAAAATGATGATTGTATCTCATTAAAATTCAAAAGCGGTTTTGAAGCGTTTCCGCCTTGCGATCAAATCAGCCCGGTAATCTGAAAGTCTGTGTAGTTTTTTTTTGTACGGGAAACCTATCAAACTAAAAGTAATATTTTTATGATTGAGGGGATGCCAAAGAAATCCAATTTTCAGACTAAAAACATTCACTCTATAAGAATGCGATGGAAGTTTTATTAAATCCTGTGTGCTCGCGAAAACAAATTTATTTGTCTTTTTCGTCCTTTTCGTTATTTTTCCAACAATCCTTTCCCTGTTCCTTATTTAGGTTACGTAAAAATCTGCGCTAATAACCGAGGGGTCGGGAAAATTGTTATGATTTGCACGTATTGGCTCTTTCCGTTATTGTTAGTTGAAGTACCTACTCGTTGTAGGTGAGTGTGTTAAAAATGAATCTTTATTTCCTGTCTGCTGCGAAGATTTTTACTTTTTAATTTCCGAATGTCTATCAACGGTTTTGAAATTAAATAACGTTGCGAAATTATCATTTTCCGTCCTGTACCTAGGTATTTACACGGTTTTCTTTCGTAATCCGTCGTTACACGTTACACTGCTTTGAATTTAGATCGAGCAAACATTTGCACGGTAATGCTGTGTTTGTGCAAAAAATTTCACTTTGACCTTACCCAAATACTAGTCCATTTCCATTGTTGTCCTCTCTTAATATTGCACAAACGTCTCACTGAAACGTTACGTTAATAAATAAGTAGATATTGACAATTCGGTCACATTGTATACAATATTTGAACAACTTCGGGGAGAGGGAAATGTCTTTATTCAAATTGCATAAATGATGCGGTTCAATAAAATTATTAAGTCATGCGCTACGCATTAAACTGGAACTTCTTATCTAATTAAAATATTTACCGTTTCTTAATGCGAAATTACGAACTTTTTATTGTTTATTTAGGGATTTTATATCGTGCGTGATTATGGACGTAAAACATTTCCGAGGTTATTACGTATGGATATTACCTACTTTACCAATAGGAAGATCCTACAACACGTTATTGTGCGAAAAGCCTCATGAGTACACTAATCTAAACGGAAATTAACGGGAAAATGAAGAAAATCGTGATGAGAAACTGTGAACCAAAGGAACAATGACTATTGACTATATGTATTCGGTCTCACCCCTTTAAAACTACATAGAAAGGTGCGTATACCTGAGAGTATAAATGCAGGTATACTCGTAAGTATTCGTCCAACAAGGTTGGTGCTGGCAAAATGATGTAAGTTGTAAATATATAATCATTAGTTAAAACCGTTTTTCAATCATAAGAGAAAACACCGAAGAATTCCATAATAGTTCTTCACAACGAACATGGTCCTTCGAGCCGGATGCAATGCGATTATGCGTCCCAGCGACCATTGAAGTGGTGGTTAATTGATTCGCATTCTTCGCATTGGTTTTCCATTTCGATCGTACATGGATTTGGTTTAAGTATTCCTTCGTCCATCTCCTCCAAAACATTTGTCGCAATTGTATTTTGCCATCTCGACAACCTGTTCAGCTTCAGCTCCGTGACGTCGTGTTCCACAAACGATGTGAGTGAGTCACCGATAAGGAAGTGTTTTTTTAATAAAAAGAAGTATCGTACCCGTTTCCGACAGTCAGGCATTTAGCTGACTGGAAGATTTCTCACCAATATAAATAATGTCGTGATTAAAAACTTCATTTGCAGATCACGCCGAAGATGAATAGAAGGATGGCGAGAAATCCTACAGACGGAAAAGGGATAAAAAGAAACTACGGTATCATTTTTCTTGATCGAATTTTAAAAAAATTCTCCAGAAATAAAGAAATAGTAATTGAATTTCTAATGTTTCGCAACAATTGCATCTCAATTTTTGATAAAAGTCGAAATAATGCTAACTTAAATAAAGAAAGAAACACGTACAAATTTAAAGTTTAAGTTAATATTAAGAACAAAGTTACAGGTATTGAAAACAAAAACTTTCTTATTGTCCCCTGTAATGTTTGAATTTCGGCGTATATTTCAACTTTTACTTAAAATTAAAATTCCCGATGCGTAATTTAAATGGCTACAGATGCTCCCAGTTTGAGAAAATCAAAGTAGTAGGTACTTACTTGAAATGTACAGGGTGTACAACTAAGAAAGGAGGCCGGCTATAACTCAGAAACTATTTGAGATAGAACAGTGAAATAAAAAATCTTATGATAAATGTGGCCAAGAGAAAATTCTGGAAATTATTTTCAATTTCGTACCATTGCCGCCAGAGGGCGTTTCACCGATTTCAATTTGAAATTCCCATTTTTTGGGCAATTTTCCTCAGTAAAGTATTTAAAAAAATATATTCATTGTAAACTAGTGATCAATATGTAAAACTTTGTTTAATGAATTTTTACGATTGCTGTCAAAATAAAGGGAGGGGGAACTAAATTACGTGTTACTGGAAAAAGTCGTGTAACTTCAAAACGGGTTGCTTGAATTTGTCAAGATTGGTCTCGATGGAAAGACAATATTTGATATTACCCAAAAAATTCAAAACCACAACAATTTCTTATCTCCGTCTACCAATAGAGGGCACAGCTTGTTGAAGGAACAAAACGGTCGACTTTTCTAAAAAAATTCAAATGGTACCAAATATTTTTTTCACTGCTATTGGAAGGAAAATTAATAATGGAGTAATTTAAAAAAAAAATTATGTCAATAGTTCTTATAGTACCGAAGATATAATCAAAAATGTGTAATATAAGAGGCAATTTGAGGTATAAACAAATTGTAAGCTTAATATAAATAAAGTAGTCTCTGAGAACTTTAATTTCTTTCAAAATTTTAGTGGTCCTGCAACAGTTGCATTTTGCATGCATTCAAAATATGCTGCAATGCTCCTCCATTGGAAATTTGCATTTTTGCTTATAATACAACAACCGAAATACACTTAATGTCATTTTGTTATCTAGTTTACAGCTTTGACATAAAGTTTTCATTTTAAGCGTTTTCATTTGTTTATACCTCAAATTGTCTCTTATAAATATTATCACATTTTTGACTATAACTTTGGTACTATGAGAGCTATTCACATAACTTTTTTTTTAAATTATTCCCTTATTAATGTTCCTTCCAATAGCAGTGAAAAAATATTTGGTACCATTTGAATTTTTTTAGAAAAGTCGACCGTTTTATTCCTTGAACAAGTTGCGCCCTCTATTGGTAGACGGAGATAATAAATTGTTGTGGTTTTGGATTTTTTTGGTAATATGAACCATTCTCTTTACATCGAGGCCAATCTTGACAAATTCAAGCAACCCGTTTCGAAGTTACACGATTTTTTCTAGTAACACGTAATTTAGTTCCCCCTCCCTTTATTTTGACAGCAATCGTAAAAATTCATTAAACAAAGTTTTACATATTGATCACTAGTTTACAATGAATATATTTTTTTAAATACCTTACTGAGGAAAATTGCCCAAAAAATGGGAATTTCAAATTTAAATCGGTGGAACGCCCTCTGGCGGCAATGGTAGGAAATTAAAAATAATTTCCAGCATTTTCTCTTGGCCACATTTATTATAAGATTTTTTATTTCACTGTTCTATCTCAAATAGTTTCCGAGTTATGGCCGGCCTCCATTCTTAGTTGTACACCCTGTACAGTAAAATCGACCGATAAGCTCCCACTAGAAATTTGTATAATTGGGTGTAGTAATTTGAAGGTATGGAATTGAAATTTTCAATTTAAAATTATTGCTCATCTAGTTAAAATTTAGAATTTCAAAAAATGGTCTGCAAATAATTTTAAAATCAAGGTGCTACTTATTTAAACATTTTTGACACTGAAATCTTCGAATTCAGATTTGAAAATTCAAACGATTTTATGAAGATACTATTGCAAAATCTAATTTCAACCGATTTCAACCAATGAAATTGTTGCGCTTAAAGATTACTTACTTATCATTATTTAAAAATTTACACTTCTTTGAAAAAACATTTCGAATTTCAATCTTATGCATACATAAATAATTTTTAATACTAATTTTCCATTTCGTCTTTATAATTTAAGCAAATTATAGAATAAACTGAAATAACTGGAACAATTGTTGGTCGTTGAACACAGAACACACATCGTTCGCTGATGACAGTACGTATTGCTGTTGAAATGCGTACAGTTTAATAAATTTATCACAGTCCTGCGAGATACAGTTTCAAGAATGGGTGGGGGTGATTTCTTTGCCTTGAAAACGAATCTGACCTTGAAACTGCTCCAGCACGTCAGGTTTTTTTGAAATTTTATCTGAAATGATCAAAAAATGGCTATTTTAACTATTTTTATGAATTTATTTTGAGGACCACATTTTGTAGTTTCAAGTTTCCACAATTGCATCGCATATAGTACTACTGTTTGGCTTTAAAATCCATTTTCCTAAATTATTTTACTTTTTTTTAAATGAAAATATACAACTTCGAATCCAAAGATGTTCTAACCAGCAAAAGAAAGAAGGCATTGTAATTGTCCCGCTTTAGGCACCAACGGTAATCTGCTAACATGTTAACGTCCCACCTTCCTTGGTATCTTTTCTCCATTTCTTGTATGTCTTGATGAAACCTCTCGCCTTGTTCATGGTGCCTAAATTTTCAGGAAAATAATCCAAATGACTGTTCAAGAAATGAACTTTGATGCTCATATTGCAGTCCAAATTTTTGTAAGCATACAGCATATTTTGCACAATTTCTTTATAGTTGTAGGCAGTTGGAGCCTTTTCGGTTTTCCAAGTACTGTGCGATTCAATTGTGGAAAATTGAAACAAAAAAATCAAAAATGGTTAAAATAGACATTTTTTGACCATTTAAGTTGAAATTTCAAAAAAATCTGACGTACTGGAGCAATTTCAAGGTCACATTCGTTTTCAGGGCAAAAAAATCTACAAGAATCACCCCCGCCCATTCTTAAAACTGAGAAAAGTGCAATTACGTAGGTGTATCGATTGCAAATTATTTTAAAGATTCATTTCAATTACAAGGTTACGTTTACAATTGTGCCCCTTAATCGCAACAATAATTCGTGTGGTCTAGTATGGCAATAATTGTTAATAATTCAAGATTATTTAATTCAAATTTTAAATTGAAAATATGGAAGTGAAATTACATTTTTTGTTTTAAAATTGAAAAGCGATTTTTAAATCAATTTTTTACTTACATGATCGAAAATTTTAAATTTTACTTATCGTGCAATTTAATAATTCAGTTCACACTTCCAATTAATTAAGTTAAAATAGAAATCGACTGACTGACTTCAATTGAATTTTTGGAATTAAAAAATTGTGGACGTAACTCAATGGAAATGTGAAATTACAATTATAAATCATTTTAATTGTAATTTAAAATTGAAACTAATGGTTTTGAACTATCCTATATACATATATTGATTGGAATTCGAATTAAAGGACGTTTTTGTTGAATATTTCAAATTTTGTTTGTAAGCAAAATTTTAAATTTGAAATCACAAGAATTGAAATTGTGGTCGTTGAACACACATTGTTCGCTGAAGACAGTATTGCTGTAGAAACGCGTATAGATTAATTAATTACCGATTTTAAATTATTTTAAAGATTCATTTCAATTACAGGGGTACGATTACAATTGTGCCCCTTAATCGCAACAATGCTTGCATTTATACAGAAATTTGCAAATATTTTAGTGCAAAAGTAAACTTTACATTTATGTACTTTTCAAAAGTACAATTCGTGTGGTCTAGTATAGCAATCTCGGCAATAATTGTTAATAATTCAAGATTATTTAATTCAAATTTAAAATTGAAAATATGCAAGTGAAATTACATTTTTTGTTTTAAAATTGAAAAGCGATTTTGAAATCTATGATAGGGTTTTTACTTAGGTACATGACCGAAAATTTTAAATTTTACTTATCGTGCAATTTAAAAATTCAGTTCACACTTCCGATTAATTAAGTTAAGTTAAATTCGAATTAGAGAGTCGTAAAGATTTTTGATGGTTAAAATAGAAATCGACTGACTGACTTCAATTGAATTTTTGGAATTAAAAAATTGTGGACGTAACTCAATGGAAATGTGAAATTACAATTATAAATCATTTTAATTGTAATTTAAAATTGAAACTAATGGTTTTGAACTATCCTATATACATATATTGATTGGAATTCGAATTAAAGGACGTTTTTGTTGAATATTTCAAATTTTGTTTGTAAGCAAAATTTTAAATTTGAAATCACAAGAATTGAAATTGTGGTCGTTGAACACACATTGTTCGCTGAAGACAGTATTGCTGTAGAAACGCGTATAGATTAATTAATTACCGATTTTAAATTATTTTAAAGATTCATTTCAATTACAGGGGTACGATTACAATTGTGTCCCTTTACCGAAATTTGCAAATATTTTAGTGCAAAAGTAAACTTTACATTTATGTACTTTTCAAAAGTACAACTCGTGTGGTCTAGTATGGCAATCTCGGCAATAATTGTTAATAATTCAAGTTTATTTAATTCAAATTTTAAATTGAAAATATGCAAGTGAAATTACATTTTTTGTTTTAAAATTGAAAAACGATTTTTGAAATCTATTGATAGGGTTTTTACTTACATGACCGAAAATTTTAAATTTTACTTATCGTGCAATTTAAAAATTCAGTTCACACTTACAATTAATTAACTTAAGTTGAATTCGAATTAGAGAATCGTAAAGATTTTTGATGGTTAAAATAGAAATCAACTGACTGACTTCAAATGAATTTTTGGAATTTAAAAATTGCGGACGTAACTCAATGGAAATGTGAAATTACAATTATAAATCATTTTAATTGTCATTTTTATAATTGAAACGAATGGTTTGAACTACTCTATTGATTGAAATTCGAATTAGAGGACGTTTTTGTTGAATATTTCAAATTGTATTGTAAGCAAAATTTTAAATTTGAAATGTCATGAACTGAAATTGTGGCTATTAACCGAAATTTTTATACAATTTCGAGTAAGAAAAATTTTACTATTAGGAAAATTTAATATCCTTAATTTACTCAACTGTTTTAAGAAATTATGAATTTTAAATTTTTCCACTTTTTCATTAGATTATCTTCAATACCGCCATTAATTAGCTTTTGTACATCAATTGATACTATAGTTCTTTTCTTCGTTTAAAAGTTAGGTTCTTTTAATGGAATCAATAAATAATTATGTTTACATTCTAATTAAAGATTGAGAGAATTATTTATATACATTAAAAAAATTTCAAAAAATGTGAGTTGAAAGTTTGAATAGGTATTACGAAATTTATATATTTTTCCAAAATTGACTTCCAAGGTTTTCTTATGCGTTTTAAATTTTATAATTCGGATAATGAATTGAGAATTGAAATACTAAACAAAGAAAGGCGTAAGTACTTAAATAAATTTTCAACACAATCTCCAAATTTCTAGGATCTGTTCTGTTTGCTTTCAGTAAATATTTCGGTAGATATTAAAAGTTTTATGATATTGTTTATATGGAAAATTCGTAAGATAAAGAGGGGATTATAACTAAATAGCAGAGAAAGTACGATAAAGGACGACTGACTTGTTTATTAATACAATTATGGTTCAAAAATAGTAGTAATGAATGGCAGGTGAGACAAAAGAAAAATTTTAAAATTTCGTAGATTGGAAAATGACTAGGTATACGCAGTGATGAAAATTGTTTCTTCATTTTTCACTGGAGATTTTACAATCTTTTGCCATTTGTTAACCATTTTTGCACAAACATAGGTTTATCTTTTGGGACTTCGGGCATTAGCGAACTTAGAAAGAGACAACCTTAATTTACGAAGTTTTTCAAATTTTTTCTGCACATATTGTAGTGCCATATGAACTACAACTTTCTATTTTGAAAGCTGCTGAACCGTACTCATTTCAGAAACCTGCGCCTTGAGGTTTCATTGGTCGATGATGATGAGAATTCACATACTATTTTTTGTAAGCGCAATAAATTTAATAAGATTTCAGCTGACTAATTGTGTTTAATCTTTAATTTTAATAGTTTATTTAATAAATTAGGGAAATATTATTCTCGTTCGGTTCTCAACTTCAAAGATAAAAATTACTTTTTATAGCCTCTTTATCTATCGCACGCGCATACTGCTTATCCATGGTGATTTTGGTGAAGTGTCGTCTTCCAAAATGAATTAATTTTAGGTAGGCCTAATTAACTAAATTAGTTTTAGCTCTCCTCCCCTTCAAAATTAAAAAATTAACATACAATAATAATCACTTAAGTGTTTTCATTACGTAACTTACTACTGAGGGCAAAGACTAATTTTTTTAAACCTTAGGAGCACTTAATTTCAAAATAATTAACGTGTAAATATTGAATTATTTTAATCTTAAACCTAGTTGGAGGGGTTAGTTAATCTCAAATGTCACCAAGTTTGTAATATATGAGCACCTAATTAGCACTTAATTATGAAATAGGTTTCAATGTAATTTGCAGCGTTGGGGAGTGGGGGAGGGGTCATATTACTCACTAATCCATGCGATCCTTTCATCTCATAAATAAAATTCGTCAGTTTCCTCTGACTGTTTATTTTATTTTCGTACGAATACAATTACCTACCTACATTTTTTTACAAAAAAAAAATGCTAAATCCAATACTTATCTAAAGTAGCTTTCCTTTTAACAAATCAATTTAATTAAAAAGAAAGAATGAACAAATTAGTTTTAAGGAACGTTATAATCATTTGTGAACACCCTTTATTTCAGCAACTTACAGAAATGTAGTATAAAATCAAATCATTCTTCAACTACTTAATAGATCCATCAAAGTCAATTCATTCATGTTTATCAGGGGAAGTAAAGCAAACTTTTACAATATCTGTTACTAAATTCAGTGTACACAACTCCCTGCATGACATTTCGCCAAGGTAATCACAAGACACTCGTATGGTATCGGATGGAAATTTCTGTCGTGCATTGAATCGACAAGAACAATCTGTTTAATTTTCGGTACGTTTCGGTGTTCCGCAAGGATCTCACTTAGGTCCAATTTTAATTTCTATTTTCATAAACGACACAAGATACTTAAAATTACATCGCTTGTTGTTAGCTTGAGAAATTTCGAAAAATTTTCGTGTTTAATGATTACATGGTGATTACAAAGTGATTTAATTAAACTTTCGAAATGGCGTTAGAATATTGAAGTGACATTGAATGTTAATAAATGTAAACCACTTCGATTTGTTTTGGTCTCGTAACATATTGGCAGGCATATTTTAGAAAATGTAGAAGTAATTCGTGATTTATATGTGTTTTTGATATTGCGCAAATTGAGCAACGGTAATATTGTAATAAAAGTTTATTTTGCAGTAGAATGATTCACAATCCCCTTGTGTCGGCATAATTAAGTACAAAGGTTGTTTACCTAAAAGGGACGACGATATGTTCAATGTGGAAACAATGAAAGTAATCGTTAGAAGCGATAGTTTTTAATTTTTTCTATGAATAAGCAAAGTAGCTAATATAACATTTGTACCGTTTTCCATAATAAACGTTGGTTTTTTACCTCACCTCACCCGAAGCTTATAGGCCTCCGCGTAATTTCTCGCTCCAGGCCCCGCAAACTTTCGCGACGGTCCTGCGTTGCATGTCATTCACGGTGAATTTCTGACATTGGACTTTCTTGTGGTTCTTATCTAACCACCGTAAAATCCATCCTAACACACGAACGTTTTTCGAAAATCTGGAGAATCCTTTCTAATGTAACACAGGTTCAACTCTCACAACAGCTTCTGTTACAATTTGACTTTTTTTTTTCTTTTTCTATAAATGGTACTAATTATTCGCCATTACTCAAGCTGATCACATAATTGTCGACATAAAACACTGTCATCAGTTTTTCGGCAACTTCCTTCCTGACAGGTGGCGCTTCACTACAGCTCCCAACAAAAACGGACTACAGTTTAGTCCAAAACCACACGCTTGTGACGAAATACTACACGTTTCTTCAAATTCCTATCCTCCCACCATAAGAACCGAACGTCTTGATCTTCCCCCCTAACTTCAATCTGGAGAAAAGATTTTTGAAGCAATTTGATCAATCCGGAACCGATGAAGAATTATTGGAATTTGTTCTAAGAAGTTAGGTCCCTTGTGTTGTCCCCGTTCATTTCACTAACGAATTCAATATTATCCAACAAATTGCTTACAATAATGATTACTCCTCGACTGTAGTTGATAAATTATACAAGAAAATTAAATCCTCCCTCAATCCCACCTTTCTTACTCCGATCAAAAGATACACACTCAATCTCACTTATACACCCTTGAGATTTTACCCCAATATTTTATACAGCATTCAAAATATTTTCGAACAACACAACATCACCATCTGTTCCTCGAACAAATACACCTTACGATCCTCCTTAGTTAGAAACAAAGACATTCCCAATCAACTCAACTCCTGGGGAATATATCAATTGAACTGTAATTCTTGTCATTCCTTATACATCGGCCAGACCGGGAGAGCCTTTCACATTAGATTTAAAGAACGCATGAAAGTCTTCAGTACTAATAATTTTGATAGTAAATCGTCTTTCGCTGAACATATATTAATGACAGGTCATTCCTTTGATCACAATACTGATTTACAAATTTTACATAAATGCAATACCCTAGAAATATTCCGTAATAGAGAGAATCCCGCTTTGCTCAATGAAGTCGTCGATTTCCAAACTTCGTTGATTGGTTCACTCTGTATATAACTTTGGTTATGGTTTTCATTTTATCCCTGGTCTTCGGTTGGTACCCATGGGTTTTTTCTCATACTGTCATTCATTATTGCGGGTAGTGTCCTCTACAATATTCTTCCGGAACCGTTTATTAACTGTACGTCTAAAGGGTTCAAACAAATACTTAAAAATTTTTTAGAAAGTAATGTAGTTTACTCAATTCAGGAATTTAGAGATTGTATTACAAAAAGAAAATAAAAAGAAATACTAGAATACGAAAATACTATACTGTAAGACATTGATTCCTCGGGTTGAGGCTAATTTTATATTTATTTATTTATTTATTTTACCTATGTATATGTATTGTCTGATTTTATGTATATTGTCGACATTTTAATATGTATATGTAATTAGGAAAATGGGTATCTACGTTTTTAGACAAATGTAAGAACTAAATGTTTTGTACATGCCTTTAGAAATAAAAAAAAAAATTTAATTTCACTTGCTGTCACCGGTAATTTTTCCATATTTTATTCATCTATCGAAATCATTGCCCTTCTGGCACTTTTTGGGTAGGGGATCTTGTTATTATATCAATACTTTATGAGATAGTAACTAAGTTCCATTTTTTGAAATTTTAGTGTTTATAAACATGTTAACTTAATTGTTACCCATGTAGCATTTAGTATTGGTGTAATATTGGCGTTTCATTGTAAATATATTGGTAGAATATAAATGTACAATATTGTCCCAACATTGAAATGTGAACAATATTACATATTGGCTGAAAAATCCTTTTGCTTCAAGTAAAACTCGAACCATCGATCGCCCGGTTAGCAGTCAGCCATGATAGCATGTGATACCACTGAGCTAAAGAAATATATACCCCTTCTCCTCCATCGCCTAATATCACCATTCTACTTCCTTCCTCCTCTTTCAACTCCCCACATTCCCACATCATATGTTCCAAGCTTTCCCGACACAGTCTACACATTCTACTTTCGTCCTCCCTCTAATACCTATTTACTCTCTCTTTATTTCCGCATTTAAACCTCGCTACTATTTTTTTTTCTTTCATTCCCATCGGACCCTTCAGATATCTTGGTATCCCGTCTACCATTATTCCATCAAATTGTTCATTATACATTATTCCATCAAATTGTTCATTATATTTCCATTTCCTTACTTTTGTTCTCGTCTCCTGTCCCTGTACGTCTTTATCCCTCATTACCAACTCAACGCTCCGCCCATCTCCTTTCCACCTCCTTCCTCGCCATACCACCTCTCTCGTAGTATTTTTTCCTTTCTTCTTGACCCCACTTCGCCCTATTCGCCTTCACTTCCCTCCAACATTTTTGCAGTATTTTGTTATCTACTGTTAATTCCATTCCTTCTTCGTACCTCACTGCCTGCCTTCCTGTCTGAACCCTTATTCTCTCCAATTTCATCTCTTCCTCCACTTAATATCCCGGTGTCTCTCTGTATAAGCCCATTGTCCATTTCCAATATTTTTCCTGTATTCTCTTTAATCCTTCCCATTCCTTCCAACCCCATATCCATGCACCATATACCATCACACTTTTAACTAATTTTTCGAATAGCCATTTTCTTTTCTGTATATCCTTTCCGAGTATCCTTTCTCCTATTCCCCCCATACCTGCCCTAACACTTTGTTCCCTTTCTTCGCCAGTTCTCTTATATGACTGTCATCTATATTGTAGTATTTCAGTCTATACCCTAGGTATCTCCATTCATCCACCCTCTCTATCTCCTCTTCCCCACACCACCACTTTTCACATGATCTTGTTCCTCTCCTTCTTTGAAATACCATTAGTTTTGTCTTTTTCACATTCGCCCTTAAATTCTTTTTTCCCAAATACCTTTTAAAAACTCCTATTGCTCCCCTCATCTCACCCTCATCTTTTGTCACAACCGCCACATCGTCCGCGTACGACAGTACCCGCACTCGCACATCTTCCTATGACCACTCCTCCTCTCTGCTGCCTTTTCATAGCTTCTTCCAGATCCCTATGTAAATAGAAAACAGGTTAGGACTCAAAGGACATCCCTGCTTCGTCCCTTTTGTTGTCCAGAACTGCTCTCCCATCTTCACCTTCCTTCACTTTAGTTCTATACCTCGTCTCGTCATACACATCTTCCAATGCCTCCACCAAATCCTCCTCCACATTTCGCCTCCTCATTTCTTCCCACAGCTTTTTCCTATTGTTTACATTGTCGAACGCCGCTTTTATATCCAGGTACAGCGTATACACCTTTCCTCCTTTCTTTTGCAACTTCTTATTCACTTGACATTAAATTAAATGAAAAAATTTACTAAGTATTACAAATATGTATGTTATATTGCTTAAATATAGATTTGCAATATTTAGTAATATTGTACCTACACGTAATATTGGTACATTATTCTGTGTACAATATTTCAATTTACATTAAATGGCAATATTTAATAAATTTAATATTAATATCATTGATATTGTAGACAACTTTTTATAGTTTGACATTTGTTATAACTTCTGGCTTGAAAATGGGTTGGTCTTGAAACATATTGCCAATACAATCATGAATGTCATCTTTTCCAATAATAAATAAATTTGTCAAGGGGGAGGTTGGGGGTTTAGCTATCCTCCCCTTCGTGAAGTTCGAATATCTTATAATCCCTTATAATTTATTTTTTTCATTGGTGTCCTATTTTAGCCTTTTAAATCACGCCCCAGCGTGTTTAAATCGCGCTTTCAAAAACGCGCGCATGTTAAAGTTGCCATGGCATCATCATCAATTCGAAAAACGTGAATTCTTATTGGTTATTGATCTGACAGGAGTAGGTACTTTGTTACGTCAAATAAAATGACAGATTGCAAATTAATTTCCGTTTTTCTCATTTCCATGACAACGAAAGGTATTACTGATTTCACATTAGGAATTCAACCATTTCACATTATTACTTCTTATTTCCATTTTAATGCCAGATTTCAAAATGAACAAATAAAAAAATAGCGTAAAGTATGCGTGGATAAACAGGTCTTTAAAACACTTGCTCTATTTCAAGCACGACGGCGTGTTTTAAAGACCTATTTATCCACTTATACTTTAATATACTATAAATGGGGTTTAGTGCAAATTCCATTGTGTGACAAGTGTGATAATGACTATGGGGAATCTACTATAGAACACATTATTGACCATTGTCCAGTGACCAAATTTCAGGGAGGTTTTACTATATTAAATGAAGTAACACCAGAAGCTTTCAATTGGTTACGCTCTATAAAAATTCGACCCCAGCTTTTTAATTATTTTGGTCCCAAGATTTCTAATCCCAAGAATTATTATATTAGCCCCAAAATTATTATTTTAACCCACAGAATCATTCTTTTGACCCCAAGATTTTATTCATTTTACACCATGATTTTATTCTATTTATTCAATTAAAAAATATATACTAAACCTACCTCTAACCTAAGCGCCTGAGTGCCAATAATGTTTAGGTTGGCATTTTTTTAGTTTCAAATACTTTTATAAAATAAATCTTGGATTAAAATAAAAAAAATCTTTGGGGTGAAATGAATAAAACCTTGGGGTAAAATGAATAAAATCTTGGGGCCAAAAGAATAATTATGTAGGCTAAACTTATAATTTTGGGGGCTAATATAATAATTTTTGGGAACAACAAAAATCTAGGGACCAAATTAATTAAAAAGCTAAGGTAGAAAAAATAATTCTTGGGGTAAAAATACTAATTCTTGGGGTGAGAATGACATTTCCTAGGATGCACAAAATAATATCTCTTATAAAAATTTGTAATGTTTAAAATGTCAAATCGGGTACAAAGCGTTAATGTGAAAAGATAAAAGGTAAAAAGTAGGATTGCGTTCCCGTGAAAATCGTCAGAATCAAGCAAAGCCCGAACCCACTCACCTATAACTCTGATTTTGATACATTTCAAGATTTTAAAACGTTTGGCCAAATTGCAAATTATCTATGTTTCTTTTCGTGACACAATTGAAACGTTTGGATGAAAGGAATACACTTAAATACTGACAGTAGAACATGCGATACAAAAGGAAGTTTCGTTACATCAGGATTAGTGTCGAGTGTCGTGATACCTTTTCTGAAAATCTTAGAATAAAGCACACCGTAATATGAAAAAAAGGTTTTCTGTTTTGACTTTTGAGGGAAGACGACGACAAGGAAGACATCTAAAATAAGCACAAGAATGTGACAAACGGCAAACATTAAAACTTGCAAGTCTTCAGATCAAATTACTGTATACTCTAAAAATAATTCTTAAACAACGTATTCGTGTCATCCCAATACCGGGAATATATTTTTCGGTATATTCGTCATACCGAGGTATACATAATATAATAAAATGTTACTTGATTGCCTTGAATTAGTTGTGTCCCGCATAATTATCGTAAACATAGATAATTATTCCGAAAACAAAAATAAACAAGGAAGAGAAGCAACGATACGGAAAATTATACAGGCCATTAGTGGGTGTTAATTAATCATAGTCGTGCAATTAAAAATCGTAAACATGAATGAACATTAGAGTACAATATTGTTAATATCCGTTCAATATCGAACTTGTGTCAATAAACCACATGATTTTTTTCTTAACTTACGTTACCTATTATAAAGCACAAATTTCAAACACATGGAGCAGGCTGTAGCAAAATGAAGGTGAAAGTTACAGCTCCACATCCTTAGGCGCAAAGCCACCTTGACATAAGCGAACGTAAATTACTATAAATTAAATGTCGAAATCCATTTCTTGTGCAAGATAACACTTCCCCTTTACGAAATAATCTTTGGCGGTTTGAATTAATGGAGTTTGTATTTCAGTTCTACAGGTAAAATATATCAGTTCTCATTGAAATTCTTGAACGAAAATATATCCGAAACGCCTCCAAACGTGACTCTACTTCAAATACTGATATTACATTTTAATATACCCTCTACTAGTACTCAAAAATGAGTCAAACGTAGACATTTTACAAAATTTAACACTTCTGCTTGACTTTAATTATGTCGACAGCTTTTAGAATCATCCCACTTTGAATACCAATCACCACCAATTTGGCCGTGTACTTTAATTTAAAAACAACAACAGCGATTAAAATTGCCAATGTGACAAATCGATTTCTGATTGTAAGGGAATCGTCCCACATTTCATTGTGCAAATAAATGCCTTTCCATTTAAGGCATATCGTTTCAATTTTGTCATGTATCAAAAATATTCAAGCGCCCACAAGAGTTATTGTAATTTTCAAACGAGGAGGAGATAACTTCCTTGTCTACCTGCCATCAATCACACGTAATTGTTTTAAGAATCACGTAGAGACAATTGTTTTTTTTTTATAAACATTCGCATTAAATTTTCAGTTCCTGTGCCACTAAAAAAGGTACGTGAACTAAATGAAGACACTCTACTTATCTGTACAAACGAAAATAATTTAGATCCATGAGCTTCAACGATTTGTTGAATTTTTAAAAAAAATTCCACTACACGTTCTCCATAATGAATCCAGCATAATAGAATACTACACCATTTATCTTGTACCAAATTCCTTTGGGATTTACCTTTTCTGTGCAATAATTTGTTTCAAAAATGGTTTTACTTGTAAGATCTGCTTTACAAGCAGTTTATATCAACTAATCCTTGGGAAAAACTCATCTTGAACTGGGCGAAAACTTTTATGTTGTTGTTTTCGTCAAAATTCGAACACGGGATCATGTATGAGTATGTCAAATCATTTCCTGCCATGTTTCAAGAGTACAACGGCACGACGTTTAGTTTTCTTACCCCACTGTTACAAAATAGGACGTCTACGAGTGTACTCGTAAATATTTACTGGTACACACTGTTTATTTGATGGTTCAAGTGAGTTAAAAGAGCCAACTATTTGTGCAACAATAGGAGTTAATTTTGACACCAAAATCAGTAGAAATTGGCAAACTTCAGTTGAGAACATGTTCTGTTGCCTAAATAACTTCTGAATCAAGCTAGGCTTCTCCCGTTGCGTTTCCCTCAACTCGTCTTAAAGATTGGTTTCCATTTTCATTCTTTCTTCCATCTTCAATGCCACACCAGAAAGAAAATTTTTCCCCACACTCACCGAGTTTGCCTTCAACGCCGAATCAGGAATATTTGCTTTAATAACAATACATTATCTTAACCATCGAAAACAACAGCACTCTGCCTCCTTTTTCTTCCATGTAATACTTCCAATACCATCTAATACGGTTTTCCCATGAATTTCCATTAAGAACGAATGGAAATGATTCAAGTGCTAATAACAAAAGTTTTATAACGGGTGGGCAAATTTGAGGCGAGGAAGTAAATTGGCTTAAAAACACACTTTTTTTGACAAATTTTGTAAAGTAGAAATATGGGAATTTCAGAAATGTCAGGAAAATGTCCACCTCTAGCAAAATATTGAACCACATTTTGCTTATCTTTGCTTATCTTGTCAATGTAGTGGCGAATTCCATCTTTCAGAGCCCCATATGCGACAATTTTGTTTGTTTACATAACTGCCTAATTGAAAATGGACCTCATCACTAAAGATGACGCACACGATTGTCGGCCGGCTTTAATTCTTGAATGAGCGTGAAGATGAAGATCTTTATGCAAAATGTTGCGCAAAGTGCCTCTGGTGATGCCCAATTGTTACCAACGTGGACGAGTTTGATGTTCCAAGCTCATTCTCAACACTTTGCTGTACAGAGACTATGTTTGAATCACTACGGCCACTACGAGCGTATTGTTTTGGTCTGTTGTCAGCAACAGTACCGTGAACCTCGAATTTAGCGATTAAATTACGCACAGCGGTCTCAGAAGGAGCCTGATTACGAGAAAACGCTCCTGAAATTTTACACAGTCAAATTTTCACCCTTTTGATAGTAAATTTTGACAATTAAAATTCGTTGTTCAAGAGTATAACTTTCCATGGTTAAAATTGCCCAAGTTTTTACTAAATAAATGTGAAATGATGTCATTTTTTCCCTTACATTCCTGACATTTCATCATTTGACAGACTATTTACTATTTACCTAATGTGGATATTAGGGATGCGTGGGTAACGGGAAAGGGGCCTGGAAGGGAGATAGTAGTGGGAGAGCTGGGAACTTGTAGGGAAAAGAGGGAGGTCATGGGGAATAAGGGTAGATTGAGAAATAAATGGCGAAAGGTGAGAAGAGAAGGGCATGGGAGATAGATATCGAAAGATGGAGTGAGCTGGTGTCTGGGGGTCACTGTCGTAGGGAGAGTTCATGTTTCGCGTAGGGAGGGCGAGGGGCGAAGGTATAACGGAGGAGGGGAAAGGCGATATGCAGACTAAAAAGGGGAAAAGTAGGAGGGGTTGATGGAAGGACAGGGGAAAACTGGAAATACATGGGGAACAGGGCGATGATCAATTGAAGCAATAGGGAAGAAAGGGAATAAAGCATTGAGGCAGATATGGGGGATGGGGGAGAAAATATTCGACAGGGACGTGAGGAGGAGAGGTTGGTTATATGAAAAGCTAATGAAAAGTGTCGTGAAGATGAATTTTCACAATTAAATTTCGTTGTTCAAGAGTATAACTTTCCATGGTTAAAATTGCCCAAGTTTTTACTAAATAAATGTGAAATGATGTCATTATTTCCCTTACATTCCTGACATTTTATCATTTGACAGACTATTTACTAATAATAAAGTATGGTCAGGATGACAGGGGCTACTATTACGAACGGGGCAGATATGAGACGAAGGAGGTGCAGAGGAGAAGGGAGGGAGGGTTTGGTGATATCATGAGGTAAGAGATAGTAGAGAGGAATAGAGAGGCGATGGTCCAGGAAAGGCAAGGAAAATAAAGGATGGAAGATATAATGAGAAATATCCGATAATAATGACGGAAGGTGTACCAATTGATACTTTAAAACACGCGCGAGTTTTCAAGCATGACGGCGCAGCCGGAGTGCTTGAAATAGAGCAGTTATCCACGAATACTTTATGCTATTTTTTTATTGGTTCATTTTGAAATCGGTATTAAAATGGAAATAAGAACTAATAATGTGAAATGATTGAATTGCTAATGTGAAATCAGTATACCTTTCGTTGTCATGGAAATAAGAAAAACGGAAATTAATTTGCAATCTGTCATTTTATTTGACGTAACAAAGTACTCCTGTTAGATCAATAACCAATAAACGGAAATTAATTTGCAATCTGTCATTTTATTTGACGTAACAAAGTACTCCTGTCAGATCAATAACTAATAAGAATTGATGATGATGCCATTCCAACTTAAAACACGCGCGTTTTAGAAAGCGCGATTTAAACACGCTGGAGCGTGGTTTAAAAGGCTAAAATAGGACACCAATAAAAAAAATTTGAATTACCTAATTCGATCAGAAAGGGCGACTTAGTGATTGACACAATTCATCTGTCAATTTCTTTTCTTTGACCTTAAAAAACCTAAACACTCTCGTCCTTTTTATGTACAGGTATGCAATTCTTCCATGATCGCTTAAGATACAAAATCATCTTACCAAAGAGCTCCCGATGGCGCAGTCCTGAGATTTATATTCTTTCGCACCTCCTTGCGAGAGTAGGTGCTCAATCCTGAAAATACGGCCCAAAAATTTTACATGATCCCGTAATAATTTTTCTGCACGGTGACCCGACCAAGGAAATTTGTGGATTAACCTGAAATGTGTCGTTATTTAAAATGAATCCGCAGATTTGAGTATTGCCAAGGAGAGTCGTGATCAAAATCTAAATTTCCTTTGTCGTTTATCGCTAAAGATATTGTTGTCTTTCTTCGAAAGGGTTACGTTTTGTATTTTCTCAATTTTTGGCTCGCATTTTACTTTAAATGGGGAGGAAATGAAGAACGAAGAATTGTGTAGATTTCACATTAAATATGGGTCGTATGCCAATACACACTTTTTGAACCTCATCTTCAAAACAAATCTTCGTAGAAAGATGCAATTTGATCTGAAACTCTTCACAAATACGAAAAATTATCAAAATGGCTTTTCCATGGTCTTTTCTTCGAGAAGCTCTCATTGAAAAAAGTTTCTTTTGTGCTCTCTCTTTGCTCTTGAGTACATTTCATAGTATGTATTCAAATTTTGTATTCCTACTTGCCCAATTTGTTTGAAGAAATGAACTTGTGAAGCTGACATTCTGAAATTATTGTTTCCGGTTCATATGAAATTCAGTGAAAAAAATATTTGGTACCATTTGAATTTTTTTTGAAAAGTCGACCGTTTTGTTCCTTCAAGAAGTTGCGCCCTCTGTACGGAGATAAGAAATTGTTGTGGTTTTGAATTTTTTTGGTAATATCAAGTATTGTCTTTTCATCGAGACCAATCTTGACGAAATTCAAGCAACCCGTTTCGAAGTTACACGATTTTATCTAGTAACGCGTAATTTAGTTCCCCCTCCCTTTATTTTGACAGCAATCGTAAAAATTCATTAAACAAAGTTTTACATATTGATCACTAGTTTACAACGAATATATTTTTTTAAATACTTTACTGAGGAAAATTGCCCAAAAAATGGGAATTTCAAATTGAAATCAATGAAACGCCCTCTGGCGGCAATGGTAGGAAATTGAAAATAATTCGAGTTATGGCCGGCCTCTTTTCTTAGTTATACACCCTGTACATTTGAACTCGATCTCAAAGTTTGAACACGAGCGTAGCGAGAGTTGAAAAAACATTTTCTTCTCGCGAGTTACGGAAGTCACCTTTAACGTTCCGAAGAACAATATTTAATTCACATAATCATGGTAAATAGGTACCGAAATTGCGACATAAATAAATAAAATAAATAGGAAATGTAATTTTCTTCGCTAATTTTATTAAAGAAAATACTATTTCCCGAGGCAGTTTTACACTTTCGTTTTTTCCCCCTCTAGATCAATGTTACCCAAAAATCCTACCCCAACAAAGCCCATTTGAATTATACTTTTAATTTAACGTGTTTGACGTTCTGGAAAATTCTTTACCAAAGGACAATACAGGTTCGCATTCCCCTTCGAAACGATGGCTTGTTCATTGTATAGATGTTTCTCACCAATTTTTGTTGCAAAGATGCCGGAATATGAGCCAATTTATATTTTAATTAGTTTTACGACAAATTTCTTTCATTTCACGCTTTTTATTATTGTAGATACTATAAAGCAATCGCGTTTCTTTATTTTATATGATGAATAATTCACGCTTACATCTTTCCCACGTAATTCTTAGTTGTGAGGTTGGTAATCAAGCAAAGCAAATCAAGTATATGTTCTTTAATAATAACACGAAATTACTTATGCAAATGAAATAATTGCAATAATAGCCTTTGTGAAGTAGAATAAATAAAGATTTTTATCTCGTATCAGATTACTTATCCCACCTATAATTTGTTTCAAGTTCCGAGAATAATTATACTTAATTTTTATTGCTTTAAGTAGCGCGCTAAAGAAATTCTAATTTCGAATGTCAAGCTCGTGATATACTGAGCCATTTTCTCGCCTATACCTACTCTCTTTAGCTTAATTTTGGGTATTGTGCGAATAAATGAAGTTACGTGCTCCTATAAAAACTTATTAATGTAGAGCTTGAGGGCTTTCTTGAATCGTTCCCTTGCAAAATTAATTGTGATGCCGCTTTATCTCGATGTGTTTTCGGTAAGTTGCCTCCTTCTAACTTACTAGACGAATTTTGCATGTAAATTACTTTGAAATTGAATCTTCGAATATTGTCAACTATGTTTTTGTACCGTCCAATTTAAATTTTTGATAATAACAAATTTTAGTAGGTAGTAATTTAACTGGACAAAAACCTTCTAATTTGGATAAATTCAAAAACTCGGAATATCACATTTCATGTAATTAACCCTCAAAAGTATTTCAGGGCGTTTTTGAAACTGACACGCTTCATTCGTCATAAAATTTGTAAAATTTCAATATTTATGAAGTGCCATGATTGGTTGTCTAGGAAATAAAAAAAAAACTTGTTTAATTGACGAATGAAATGTCAAACTTTAAAATCTGAAAACGCTATAAAAAATTTCCGGAAATTTGTAATTTGAGCGAAAATTTAAATTGCTGTTTATAGGATCCCTGGGTTGAGATTCATTTATACAGAAAATTGAATTTTTATTACAATGCGAGTTAAGTGCATGAGAAGATTGATCAGCATTTAAACGAAATTTATTCAATCCCATTCTTCTATAATTAAAATGTTGACCTTTAATAAGAAGTTTACATTAAAGAGGAAGGTGAACCCCCTTCAACGTTTTCGTGATATTCTGCGATAGCAGATTTTTTTTCAGTAGTCCTCGAAAAAGGACTCTTCAAAAGCACTTACCTACTTTAAAAATGGCAAAAACATTAGTGCAAGTATAGTAATTAGAAGCAATTTTCAAAAGATTCTTTAACAAAAGGAAACTAAAAATAATTACTCAAAATTGAAAATTCTAGTACTTTTCATTCAAATTTTGTCGTGAGAATAGTTTTTCTAATTAATCTTTGGATTCAAATAACATCAACAGAATTTTCTTGTTCAAAAGTAAAATTTTAAATTTACATACTGCAAAACAATTCCGTGTTTCAAATTTAATGTCGATGGAGCGTAAAATTGTCGAAATTTTCATTTCTCGCTAGAGTGATTCTGTAATTGCCTGACGCGGTGTACAACTGGGTCTTCAAATTTACACGGCAGAAGTGGACGTTTTCGTCTGATTTAGGCGTACTTAGGGTTTTTTTGAAAATTGCTAACTAACAAATTCCAAGTTCCAGATATCTTTTACATATTTTGAAGGGGACGGTTTTTCATAAATAGGAAATCGCATATTAGACAGGAAACTTTTGCTATGACTTTTTTCAAAATTCTTGAAAATAGTTCCAATATTGGAATTGTAAAATGTAATTATACGTACATCGGATTAGTACTGTATGTGTTTCATTTATTTGGGAAGATCATCGCATCGCATAAGTCTTCGATACAGTTCCCTCAAATACTACATTGGCATTCTATTGCGTGGTACTGTTTCCTTCTTCACCGTTATGAATTGTGTTAATCGAAAATAAATAGGAAATATAACATTATATCCTCTAATTTTCAATTTTTGTTCTTCTGCTGAAGTCGTGAGTATCTGTCATAAAAATTGTTCAATTAATATTATTACGATTATTCGGATTATTATTAACCTTAAATGAAATAAAAGAATCAAAACCAAAAAAATTCAATTTTCCCCTTTTTGCGAAACTGACTTTGAATACTCGGAAACCATTATGAAAGTATTGTGTTGGTTGCTGCATCGTTTCTACAAAATCAACAGGTAATCTGGAAAATGGAGAAACCTTTTCAAAAAGTACGAAGAGTAGTTATTTGTACAACAAGAGTAGAAAGGTATCTATGCTTTTTTGAGTTGGAAAAACATTTTCTTCTCGTGTTTTACACAATTTTTTTTCTAAAAATGCATATAATTAAAAAAATATGAATGAAATTTGCATGTATGACATTTGTTTTCCTGCAATAGATAAATGGTGTTGGCAATACTCACTCACTTTCATCACAAGTGAGGAAAAGGCAACTTTCCTCTCTTATTTTACAAATCAAAATACTATCTTCTAGGGCGGTTTTAGAAAAATAAATATATTATATTAATATATGTATTCAAATTTCTATAAAATGGTAGCTCTATTTTTTCTCAAATTCTGAATATTCTGAATCTATGGTTGTGATACTTTCTTCAACACCGTTTATGTAGTAAACGCGCAGCCATAAAGGACCATAAAGGATATCTCGGAATAACTAAAAAAAAAGAATTATCTAATCACTTTATGAATTTCTTCGAGCACAATTCCTCAATTCATTTGACCTTTAGTCCAGTCATTTTAAACATGAACATTGCAAAAAATCCTATATTAGGTTTGACTTTTTTATGTTGTTAGGTTCAGTCCCAGTAGTAAATACTCAATTTTGCAACTTCGAAAAACTTGTGGAAACTGGGGGGGGCGCCAAAAACCGCGATTTTTTCGGACTTTTTTCAGTTTTAGCCTCGTAGCTCAAAAACTACGAGTTATAGTGCAAAGAATATGATAATCTTTTTTAAACTAGACTAAATTTGCTACAATTTGAGCCTAACCGGAAGTCTGCAAGTATAATAGTTTCCGAGATACAGCTCTTCAAAAATAGGCAATTTTTCCCAAAATCTTTTTTCAACGTATCATCCATGTTTCGAGCCAGATATTGCCATAACGACGTGCCCTACGACTCTTGTCACGGAGAAAAAAATTGTAGGACATTTTATCACCTTTTATTTAAGCATAGATGCATTCCTGTGGGCCTAACAGTTCTCGAGAAAAAGACGGAAAACCGGAAAACAGTGAAATCCTCCACATATATGTAATAGCATTAGTATGATTAGAAGACATTTTCTGATTATTCTTATTTAGCCTAGCCAACGAACGCTCAAAAAGGGCTTGTAGACAGACTTTTTGATCCTAATGATTTTATTTCTAAGATGTGTTTGGAGGTGTTTGGTGATAATTATACGAAAAGTCCCCGGCCCTACCGTATGAACTAACTCCGTAGCGTAACAAAATTTGCGGATTTGTTAAGTTTTCCCTTTGTATCTCTTGAATAGGCGATCGTAGTGGGAAATGGCCAATTATAAAATAAAAGCTGCCTTGAGAAAATACTTTTGTTCTTTTCGTCAAACATTAACCCTATCATAAATGTATTTAGAAAAGACTAGAGACCATTAGACATGGTGGCGCATAAGAGTGAAATTGTTTGGCTAAGGATGCAGGTAATCTGTATTTAATACTCACATATCAGATTTAGCTCTAAACCTCCCACAAAATTAGTTGTTCTCTAGTGCCCTCTATTCCATCTTGAACTCAACGTTTTTTTTAAATAACTATAACATCTAATCTATTTGAGATAAAATATTAAACGGTATATGTATTTTATAGGAAATTTTATGGTCTACAACTTTTATTTCAGCAGTTTTTGCTATAAACCCAATAATTTAGGAGCTAGGACACAATATTTGCCGAAAAACGTCGTGTAAAAGCGATTTTAAAAGAAAATGTCAATCCTTGACAGCGAATATCTCTTCAACGGATAGAGATAGAGAAAAAACGCACAGAAGCAAACTTGTAGAAAATTTAATCAGCTTTTTTTTATAATTGGCCATTTCCCACTACGATGGCCTGTTCAAGAGATGTAAACGGAAAACCAAACAAATCCGCACATTTTGTTACGCTACTTTTCGTATAATCATCACCAAACACATCCCAGAAATAAAATCATTAGGATCAAAAAGTCTGTCTACAAGCCCTTTTTGAGCGTTCGTTCGCTAGGCTAAATAAGAATAATCAGAAAATGTCTTCTAATCATATTAATACTATTACATATATGTGAAGTCGTAGCGATTTCACCGTTTTCCGGTTTTCCGTCTTTTTCTCGAGAACTGTTAGGCCTACAGGAATGCATCTATGCTTAAATAAAAGGTGATAAAATGTCCTACAATTTTTTCCTCCATGACAACGGTCGTAGGGCACGTCGTTGTGGCAATATCTGGGTCGAATCATGGATGATACGTTAAAAACAGATTTAGGGAAAATGCCTATTTTGGAAGAGCTGTATCTCGGAAACTATTATACTTACAGACTTCCGGGTAGGCTCAAATGGTAGAAAATTTAGTCCAGTTTAAAAAAGATAATCATATTCTTTGCACTACAACTCATAGTTTTTGATCTAAGAGGCTAAAACTGAAAAAAGTCCGAAAAAATCTCGGTTTTTGGTGCCCCCCCCAGTTTCCACAAGTTTTTCGAAGTTGCAAAATTGAGTATTTACTACTGGGACCGAACCTAACACCATGAAAAAAGCAAACCTAACATAGGATTTTTTGCAATGTTTGTATATTTTTGTGTTTAAATTGACTGTACTACTTAGAAACCCATTAAAAGCTGATTGGCCATAATTCGATCTTTCTTACGCTCAGGTATACTACTTATGGTCCTTTTTAGGTTTTCAAAATACAATGAATTAACGCTTGTAATTCCAAATATTTGAGAAAAAAATTAATTAATTACATAAGTATAATGCAAGTTAAAAATAATTACGTAGGCAAGTGAACTAAGTATTTGAAATCTAATTAATTTTTTCAACTGTTATGATTGTTTATTTATTGTTTATTGTTTATTATTGTGTTTGCATACAAAATGTATTTACACTCGTCCGTAGAATAATATAAAGTTTGCAATAAATATGTATACAGGGTGTTACTTAATGGTATGTACTTATTTTAAGAGGGCATTCCTGAGCAAATTTTAAGTCGAAAAGTTCATATAAACGTTATGTCCTAAAATATACTTGGTTTTTGATATACACGGTGCTAAAGTTTTTATTTTTTTTTTTCGTTTTTTTCTTAAAAGGTAAACGCAAATTTATTGATGAAATGTCAAAATAATGTACGTATAATGTTCATCGGAACAAAAAAGTTCCTCAACGAACCAGGCTAACTTAATTTTATTTAAACAATTAACCCTTAGTAACAAGTTACAGTTATGTAAAAATTGGATTAACGATTTCTTCCAAACGGTAAGTTATACGACAAAAATGAAAGAGACTTTTTTGTTTATGATTGATTGGCAATTAAAAATAAACAATTTTTGTCTTTTAAATCAGTGGTGTAAGTAATATTTTTTTCCTTAAAATTGTACCGGGGTTTAGCCACTGGTTAAAAAAATAAAAATAATTTTAAATGATAAAGTGTGTTTCTATACCGGAATAACCTGTGCCAAAATTAAGTTTAATAGCTTAAACCTTCTTTGAGATTTTTAAGAAAAAACGAAAAAAATAAAAACTTTAGCACCCTGTATATCGAAAACAAAGCATATTAGGACATACGTTTATATGAACTTTTCGACTTAAAATTGGTTTCGGGTATTTAAAATAAATACATACCATTAACTAAACACCCTGTATAAGACAAACAGACACATATAACTTTTCAGGACTTTACAACAATATTGTAAAATTAACAGTCAATATAACGTCGTCATTGTATTTAAATTTATGGTGGATCTTTCTTGCGTGACAAAGAGTCTCTAGTATCGCCAAGCACGGGAACGTTAGTATCTTTAGTTTGGTACCTAAAGGCTTCTCTACAGTCATCTCTATAGCTGAGTCCATATATGTATAATACGTAAAGCCCTGCGTTGTAGTCGGAAAATATACTGCCAGTCAGAAGATCGTCCCTATGCTACAACAGCGTATGCTAGCACACTGTTTATTAACGCAAAATATGCACTCAGAACGACTGCTCTAGAAGTAGTACGGTTAAGTGTCCTTAGTAAAAAGATGGAGGTATTAATTTTACGTGAAATATTGTAGCAGTGTGCATCAAATCGAAGGTGAGCATCCACTGTGCAGCCCAAGAAGTCGACCGCTTTCTAAGTTACTTTTAGGAATCTGTCTTAGAGATAGAATTAGTGTCTTAGATTAGGCACCGTTCGCCTAGTTTTTGAGAAGTAATTGTTGACTGTTTGATAGCGTCATCTAAATTATTTTCCCGAGATATTACAGTTGAATCATAAGCATATAATGTGCATGTTAGATTGCTTTTTAAGTTTAAAGTCTGAGGCATGTCATAGACGTATAATAAAAATAGTGTTGGTCCGAGTACATAACCCTGTGGTACTCCATTTGTCACTCTTAATCGGTCTGATTCTGCCTTATCGAAGACAACATATTGACTCCTTCCATTTAGGTAAGCGACCCACTTAACTCGTCAAAACCATAAATCATAGTGAGTTTGTCCACTAATATCTTGTGCGATACACAGTCAAAAGCTTTCGACAAATCTAGAAATGTAGCTACCGAAAACATTCCGAGTTCAAAGCAATTTAACGTTTTCTCAACAAATGACCTAATCGCATCTGCTGTACTGTTATTTTTTTGCGGAAACAGTATTGATCTTTATAAAGTAACTGGTTAGCCTCCAAGTAGTTTACAATTTATCTGCACAATATTGCTTATTAATTATTATAACTTATAATACTGTTTATTACTTTGGTGAGCGGCTTTATCATACCATTACCATATACCATCATGATGAAACATGATCTAATTTTGAGAGTTTTAATGAGTTTAGTTACATTTTTTTCAAAGCCAGAAATCAAATCATGGAAACTTTGCATCCAAGTCTTGATCTTCAAATAAGTACATTTTTCGGGAATAATCTTGTTCAAAAAAAAACAACTAATCTAACGTTTTTGTCATGCTTACCACCAGGCATTTTTTTATGGTTGACATCGTATCCCTGATTCCCGTTAACATTTAATCTAGTTTTCCGACTGGAAACTGGAAAGCCTGAACCCACCTCTGTAAGTCATATCGATGGGAAAAGGAGGCCCGCTGGAATTTCCCTTTTTCGTCAACCTTTTTCATAACTGGTATGAGATCGAGTAGACAGTAGAGAGATATTAACAGATTTAAATTTTCCGAAAATTTTTACAATTTCCAACGAGATTTGTGGTCATTTTTTACTACTTCCATCTGATTCCATCAACTTGAGTTAATTTTCCAACTTGTTACGGCTGTTTTTCATCATTTACATATCATGTTGCTAAGGTTTGAGTCAGTCACGTATTTCCCCAACAAAGGTTGAAAGTATTCAAACATTCGGTTCTTTATGCAAATTTTCCTCTCAAATATAAAACTACGCGTTTTTGTCATAAACAATTTACTAACAATAAAAAATGGTAGGTGAATGTAAGAAAAAAGAAAATTTCGCATGGTTTTGACAGTAGAAAATTAAATACAAGTTTGGAACATGCACGTTTGTTTATATACGTTTTTTTAAATTATTTTTCCTGAAAAATTATAGCTTTCACGTATTCACAAGCTTTTATTTTCAGATCTCTCACATTTTTTCTTAAATTTTACAATATTCCAGTTCAGTTCAAGAGGGCACAAATCAACTTTACACAGCGGATGGGTTGCGAGCGAAAACCATCCCAAAATGTTAATTTATTCGAATATTTTAACGATTGAAATAAAATAAATAATTTATTAAGCCGTAATAAGCAAACGTCCAGGAGAACTGGATTTAAAGCGAACTACTTTGCATCATAATAATACGAGAGGAGAAACTTTATCATCAGAATGAAAGTAATATCGATGCTTTCAGCAAAATTATTACGATCATACGGTTAGTAAAAGTAGTAACGACTTTCACCCGACAAACAAAAAATAGAAGAATCTGATATAATCAAGAGAAAAAGACAAATTGACTTTTCATGTAGGTTAAATCAATGTCGAAGGTAATTGACCGTATGTTTACTTGCATTTATTGGAAAACCCTACATTTTTTAAAAGACGAGAAATTGCACTCCGCACGATGAAAACTGGGATAGGGACAATTGGGACAGTCCTTTTTTTGTGCGTAAGGCGTTTCAAGTGCGTAAAGTGGGATGATGGTGATCTAATGGTGTAATTAAATCAGCTGTCGTTGACGTTTACGGAGATTTTTTCAGCCCAACGTATCCGGTGTGTGTGTGTCAATGCATTTTCCATATATGGGACTTAACAGAATTAATGATGCGGAGCAATTTTCTACGTTCTCACAATAATGCGTGTATTACGGAAGTTCAATTAAAACCCATCTCGTGTTAACCCATATTAACGTAAAACACTAAAATAACATGGTACTCATCTGAGCGTTAGTCATAATTTCGTGTTCTTATATCATAAAACCATGCGGTTTAATTTATAAACAAAAGTAAAGGTAAGCGTGATTCATAGATGACAGATTACGTAAGGTAAAACCTTGAACGGATCGTAAACACAAAACCCTGCAAATCTCAAACTTTTTGAACCAGGCAGATCTGTTAAGAAAACCTCTATAAGCTTATAAGTATTAAGTAATTAATGTAACCGAGAACTTTAATTAAATTAAGGTTTAGATTTATTACTTTCATATACTTACATCTAGTAGGCCATTCACTTCGAAAATTAATAATCATGAGAGAGAAAATCTTTCGTAATTTATTTCAGAAATAAGCTTATGTTTAAATAAAGAGGATTATAATATACCTTTAAATAGCATGCTTTAAGCTTCTTTTTATGCGTGTTAAGGATCTACGAAAAATTAACGAGGGGATGGCTCCGGTCTTCTTTCAAAAATACATTAACAAAAAACTATTGTTGATTGGAAATGTCAACACCGATCAAACTGCAGATGTGTCCAAAATGTGTACGAAATGACATGCAAATGGTGGATTATTTTTAATAATGTGTGTCATAAGGTGACGGTGTAATTTTTTAGTTCGTTAAAAAAGACAAAGGGATAAAGACGATTCTTTTCGGTTTTCGGTGATGTGGGCGGAAAGAAACTGTCAAACGTCATCTATTTCGCTCACTTTTTGACTACACACATATTTCATTTTCTCGATTTAGCTTTTTGCTTGAAATTGCTCACGTTTCCCCTTCATTTTACTATGAAAATTGAAAACCCCTTGTTTTGGTACAAATTTCAGTAGCAAAAATCGGCGATTGCGTTAAAATCCAAAAAAGTCACACACACGAACTTGAGGTAAATAGTCAAAAACAGTAGTGAAATTATATCGGGCGAAACGCAATCCATCAAGACGTTAAATTACTTCCGAACATTTACGAGTTTGCTGTTTTCTAGCAATAATTCACTGACGAAACTTCCATCTTTAGTTTTCGTTTCACTGGTAAAACAATTCGTCATTGATTCTAAGAAAGTTTCAAATCTTTCCTACATGACAAATCACAAATTTTGAGAAAGAACTATGAAATTGATCGACAGATAGAAAGGTTTTCACATTTTTTGAAAAGATCAAACTTTTTCTAATGAAAGGTCCATAGACACGTGTAATTTTCACAAATTTTTAGAAAGAACTATGAAATTGGTCGACAGATGGAAAGGTTTTGACATTTTTTGAAAAGATCAAACTTTTTCCAATGAAAGGTACATAGACACGTGTAATTTTCACAAATTTTTAGAAAGAACTATGAAATTGGTCGACAGATGGAAAGGTTTTGTCATTTTTTGAAAAGATCAAACTCTTTCCAATGACAGGTCCATAGACACGTGTAATTTTCACAAATTTTTAGAAAGAACTATGAAATTGGTCGACAGATGGAAAGGTTTTGTCATTTTTTGAAAAGATAAAACTTTTTCCAATGACAGGTCCATAGACACGTGTAATTTTCACAAATTTTTAGAAAGAACTATGAAATTGGTCGACAGATGGAAAGGTTTTGACATTTTTTGAAAAGATCAAACTTTTTCCAATGACAGGTCCATAGACACGTGTAATTTTCACAAATACAAATTTTTAGAAAGAACTATGAAATTGGTCGACAGATGGAAAGGTTTTGACATTTTTTGAAAAGATCAAACTTTTTCCAATGAAAGGTCCATAGACACGTGTAATTTTCACAAATTTTTAGAAAGAACTATGAAATTGGTCGACAGATGGAAAGGTTTTGACATTTTTTGAAAAGATAAAACTTTTTCCAATGAAAGGTACATAGACACGTGTAATTTTCACAAATTTTTAGAAAGAACTATGAAATTGGTCGACAGATGGAAAGGTTTTGACATTTTTTGAAAAGATCAAACTTTTTCCAATGAAAGGTCCATAGACACGTGTAATTTTCACAAATTTTTAGAAAGAACTATGAAATTGGTCGACAGATGGAAAGGTTTTGACATTTTTTGAAAAGATCAAACTTTTTCCAATGACAGGTCCATAGACACGTGTAATTTTCACAAATACAAATTTTTAGAAAGAACTATTAAATTGGTCGACAGATGGAAAGGTTTTGACATTTTTTGAAAAGATCAAACTTTTTCCAATGAAAGTTCCATAGACACGTGTAATTTTCACAAATTTTTAGAAAGAACTATGAAATTGGTCGACAGATGGAAAGGTTTTGACATTTTTTGAAAAGATCAAACTTTCCAATGAAAGGTACATAGACACGTGTAATTTTCACAAATTTCGTATAACATGATGTCCAAGAAGGGGAGGGTGGAGCTCTTTTCTTTTTCAGTAGTGAATTTGATTTTTGGGTGTAGAAGGTTTAGAACTTGGAACATGTTTATAGTATTTATACGATATACAGGGTGTCCAGAAATGAAGGTGCCAAACGAAAATCCCAGCTAGTAGACATTATTTTATGTCGATTTAACCCAAATTACCTTGGTCCAAAAATGCTTCTTAACCGAGCTGGAGCTCCTTATAGATGGTGCCATGAAGTACTTTTTTTTGTAATATGTATTGAAACAGGGGGCCGTCATGTAGAGCACTTACTGTAAAATTTGTTGTTTTTGATATAACTTGATATAAAACTAATTTAGTTAAATAAATTAATAAATTAGTAATTTATTTAAATGTACTTTTCTCGAGAATCGTGCATCCTAACGATTTGAAACAAGAGCACATTATTTTTAGAAAAGACCCTAGAGAATTCGAATTTGACACAAAAAATGTCAAAAAAATAAATGTAAAAAAATACAATCCAAAATTTCTGCGGCCCCTCCCACATGGGACGCTAACGGCCGCAGCAAGGAAGTATTATTTACAGCGACCGATGTGTGATTAGAAGATAAGTCATTGTGCAAAGTTCAGACATTTTCGATCGCAACGTTTTTGAGATATTACAAAAAAAAAGTACTTCATGGCACCATCTATAAGGAGCTCGAGCTCTCTTAAGAAACATTTTTGGACTAAGGTAATTTGGGTTAAATCGACATAAAATAATGTCTACTAACTGGGATTTTTGTTTGGCACCTTCATTTCTGGACACCCTGTATATTCCTGCATCTCATTTTCAGACCGTGCAACAATGTATTCCATCAATAAAGTTTACCCCCCACAGAGAATTCCAAAAATGTTCAAAATTTCGCCCTCTTCGTCCTTCTGCTTTCGAATGTGTGTTAAATACTCTCAACTACTCACCCACACCGCGTTTTTTCCTATCGTAATCCAGAAAATAGATTATTCTGGTTAGGCAATTTGTAAATTTATGTCCATCCTACTCCTTCTTAATTTCGAAATATTGCATTCAACGGTTGATCCTCTCTGGAATGGTCGTAAAGACACCGTTTTTCGATTTTTTTATATGAAGAATTGTTTACGTGAAATCAATTTTTTTTTTGGAAAGTGTGCGATCATCCTTTGTGATTAATTCATTTTTCTCTCAAAATTCCATGATAGACATTCGAACAGAAAGCGTATTTTTCAGAAATCCAGTGTTGACGTGAAAATTTATTCACAAAAGGGTGGTAATTTTCGCGGCCCTAATTGCCACTCTAAGCCCAAGAATTATTATTTTTACCCCAAGAATTATTTTTTCGACCCCAGCTTTTTAATTATTTTGGCCCCAAGATTTCTGATCCCAAGAATTATTATATTAGCCCCCAAAATTATTATTTTAACCCACAGAATCATTCTTTTGCCCCCAAAATTTTATTCATTTTACCCCATGATTTTATTTATTGTATTCAATTGAAAAAAAATATACTAAACCTACCTCTAACCTAAGCGCCTCAGTGGCAATACCATACGTTTAGGGTGACATTTTTTTTAGTTTTAAATACTTCTATAAAGTAAGTAAACAAATAAAATCTTGGAGTGAAATGAATAAGTAAAACCTTGGAGTAAAATGAATAAAATCTTGGGACCAAAAGAATAATTATGTGGGCTAAATTAATAATTTTGGGGGCTAATATAATAATTCTTGGGAACAAAAATATAACGGTGTTCAACCGTTTTTCTATTGCGGCCCGGTGAGGAGCTCTTATTTATCTATTCAAGGAGTGAAAGATCGAGCGTAAATATTTGAAGACGGAATGATCTTCGAGATTAACTTGCTCTGCTCTCCAAGCTCTATGCTAAACAGGGCAAATAGACCATCAATTGGATAGTTAAAGTATAAGCAGATCGTTTTTGAAGAAGGTGCTGAACTCCAAGCAGTAGAAAATCTTTAAGTAATCCAGGGATGATATTAAGAAGATCCATTCAAAAAATAATGAACTTGACATCGATTTTCGAACATATTTTGAGTTTCAACCAGTTCTCTGGTCCTCCTTCGTCCAAATAAGCAGCTTGATCAGTGTCGGTCTGGCGGCCCTTTGGGCCCTCGGCTGGCAATGTTCGAGGGCCCCCTTCCTCCGATAAAAAATAAATAGCGATCTTCCCACCAAAAAACTTTACTTTCAAATTTCGACCCCTGAATAGTTTCAAATTTCAACTTATAATTTCAACCAAAAATGTTAGAAACAAATTATAATGAAAGAATACTGTCAATTAAAAAAACACTAAATCACTACATAGGTAAAGTCCATTCACTCCCAAGAAAAACTAAATGTAAACACAATGACGCGGTATTCATGTGATCGACAGAAAACATTGAACAGGGCCGCATTAAAAGTTAAATACATTGATCAAAATATCATCAAATAATCAAAATAGACCAATAAGAACCGTGCTGTCTTCCTGGAAACGACTGTTCACGCGTCTGTATGTAGTTTTTCTTGGGAGTGGAATGGACTGTAGTTACTAGTAAACATGATAAAATATAAATTAGATGGGCCTCATAACTAATAAAGTTTTAAATAAATTGATCGAAATAATAATTTTTTTTAGTTCTTCACTGCTATTTGCTGCCGATGACTAATTTTTCGGCGCATGCTCAGTCGCGCGCGCTCGTTCAACCTTCTCTTCCCTACTGCCAGTAGGGAAGAGAAGGTTGAACGAAACATAAACATTTGATTAAGTAAATACTATTTTTAAGGTGACTCAATAACTCTAAATTTTCCTCGATATCTTGCGAAATTTTTCTCAATATCCTTCCTAATTGTTCTCAATATTTTTCGAAAATGTTCTCCATATTTTTCTAAATTTTTTTCCCCATACTTTTAATATGGGCTCGCTGGGCCCCCTTCGCACCGTCGGGCCCCCGGGCCCTCGGCGATCGCCGACCAGCCGACCTGGCCAGACCGACACTGAGCTTGATGCCCTAGATTCAGTTCAAAATGAAATCAATTCCATTTTCAAAAGTTTTCGTCCAATGAACAAATTGAGATTTCCGATCGTAATGAAAAACGTATGTTTGCGACCTAAAAAAACTGCGAAAAGGAAGAAAGCTTTAAAGTGCTTTCAAAAATAAAAGAGATAGCGAGTACATTCCCGGTAATGTAATTTTTTCTTCATTTTATACAAACTATGATAGAAAATCTACCATTCGAGCTCGTTTCAACAAATTTTTACCATTCTTGTTCCCAAAATTGCCCCCCCCCCCCCCCCCCGGAAATTACTGTATGGGCGCCCCTGAAGATAACTATAGTAGCTTTCGGCTTATACCCCGTCGTTATATTTGTTCCACAGTCTACGTTGAAAGGCTTCCCTTACCTTTTACCTTGTGATCCACAACAAGGATTTTTGGGATGAATATTCAACCTCTTAGCTACCGATCGTGGTGAGCTGTTAAGTCTAGGTTTTTGGTTTCACATTCAGCAGTGAGGCCTCTTACAAGGCAAACTATAGATTAGTAATTTCGTCTTATTTTGTAATAATTCGATGAAGTTCAGAAAGTTTCCATTTATGTTGACTTACCGCGTTACTAAAAGTAAACTTAAACGTCTGAATTGGCGTAAGAGTTGCCAATGGATGTTGACGATCTTTGTTAAATATGTATTATGTCGCTTCGTAAGCACCGATGTTGAAGTATACGCGAGTTCCTTGCTTTCGAATGAATTTTTTGAGAAAGGTGCAAAAGTTTGAACTTAAAGTGCGGGGAAGGTTCATTACACTTCAATGTTTACGTCAAACGTATTTAAATTAGAACTGTTTCTCCATTTTTCGTTAGACGAACTTTACATGAGAAACTTGAAACCGTTATTCATTCGAAATCGGTAGTACGAGCACTTCGTCATATCTTCGACTCAGTGGCGTACGCAGACTATATAGCCTTGGGAGGGGCGGTGTGATCTACAAATTTTAATAAACATTTGTTTTACCGAAAGTTATAAAATGAATATTATTACAATACAAAATCCAATCGTCTTGGCTGTCGTGCAAGTTCCTCTATTATTTCGTTTGGTAGTTCCCCATTGCCAGTCCATTAAGTCTGTTCTGTGAGGTTGAATTTTTAAGATAGACCTTTTTTAAGGATTAATAAGAATAAGCGTAAAATAGAATGGAAGGGTTGGGCGCTTGGGGGGTGATTTATCCTCCCCCCCCCCTTGGGTACGCCACTGCTTCGACTAATAGTTATTGTGATTATCGATTGATTTTCTTTATTTTCCACCATAACAAACTTTTTGTCACGAAGATTAAGTGCATTATAATTCAATTGGATAACCAATTTTCCCAAAGTGGTGTTCAGGCTTTAAATAGAACAGTTCCATACAACATGATACAATAACACTGAATAATTAGATTTATTGTCGCGAAGTTTCCACGATAAAATTCACACAGTACCGTTAAGAAAAATATTTTCTTTCATTTGCATTGCCATGCCTCGTTTTAATTAATAATAATTTTAGGTAATTTCCTTGAAATTTTTTACAAAATTTGGCATTAAATTTAAATTTTATTTTCATAAAAATGCTAATATCCACATATTTTGCATTAATGAGACTAATTTTCGACTTTTTACAACTGAGTGTCTTTTTTTTATATCTTATATAATGTTCGTTACTTTTTTTACGTTAAGTAATCTCATCCGAAATCTCAACTTCCCGCATTTAAATTTTTTGGTATCGAATTTTTACCTTTCAGATTTCTCTTAGTTATTGCAGCGCGTTGTTCTTCGTTCTTCTCTGGTTTTTTCTCGTAGGTAATGAAGCTGGGCACGCTTTACTTATCTACTGACACAGTTGCGACCATGGCGGTACGGTTCTCAAATTTTTATGGGAGAAGTTTTCCCATAATTTTCCTCATTTTTGCATTGATGCTGATTGATCGTGATCGTTTCTTCCAACCGAAGCTTGCCTTGCCGCAAGGCGTCTGTTAAATAACTTTCTGCCATAACTCTGGAAACGGTAAATGTGAGCTACTAAAGCTAAAAAAATGCATGATACACATGAAAACAAAGCCGGTTACATGTCAAGATGTAATTAATACACGCCATCGTAGAGGGTTTTTTAAGTTGAAACCCTTTCACTTGTAAAGAAAATAAAATTTAATACCAAAGTAATCCATTAAGCATGACATTTTAGGTTTTGGTGTACGATTACGTGCATAAAAGAAAATCTTTAATGACACTTCTTTGTTAACGCTCTTTTAATAGAGGCGGTTAAGATAATAACTAATTACAGTAATTTATTCTATGTATAGAATTTTTGACATTTTTTTTCGAAAACGGTAAATTCAAGTATATTAAAGTCAGTGTTACGAGGTGGTATATTTTAAGATCTTATAGTATGTCAGGAAACGGCAAATGCTTTTTTTTTCAAATAAATTATTCATTACGTGTTCACGAAATTTGCGAATGGACCTGAACTAAAGGTGAACGTACACATTGCGATCTTTTTTACATAACCTATTAAATATTCTTCTAGAAAACAGATCTAGAGCGTGTCTTCATCCGATTTTATCGCGCAAATAAAGTAGAAAATTACGTGCGTCCCGTGTAAATAATTTTTATTTGCATTTAAAACACGGAAACTTGGCACCCGCCTCCATTTTATTATTGCCGATTAATTTTTTTGGGTTATATTACGTTGTAGGTGTTCCTTGATTGATTATTAATTATTATTGCTTAAAACGCTGAAAAAACCTACTGAAAGGTGTGTTTCGTTATCAGATCACAACTTGAAAGCATTTCAAATATTTGTATACGCGTATAGTGTGTAACGCACAGCATTCGCCCCCCCCCCCCCTCATATCGCACGACTGTTTAAGTTTAAGGTTCAAGTAGTCGTAATGATTAATGAGTAGAAAACGTGACCAAATACTAATTACAAGGGAATTAGAGCGTTTCAGATTAATTTCCTAACAATCAGATTTGTTCGGACTGGATTAGAGATACAAATAAAGTCAAAAGAAAGGGCGACAGAATTTCAATTACCTACTTTTTACTTGTCATTTGATTTTGGTTCCGTACCCTTCCTTTGTCCTTAATTAGATTGCAAATTAAAATGCGGTTTAAAGGTGAACATTATAGCACGATAGGAAAGGGTAAAACGTTTTATATTCATTTCACAAGGAGCGTTTGACATAGTTAGCTGTATTTTACACCTAAAGTGCAACCAATATCTAACGGGAAATAGCTTTAGAAACACTATCAATATTTCAATTCAACTTGTTTTTCAATATTACTTCATTTCATGGACATAGCGTTAGATGGGTATCGCACTAGAAGGTATAACGGGTGGGCCATCTACATGTGACCCATGTAAACTCTTAATAATTTTGACATACGTTGTCAAATCGACAAACGTCATTTCAAGAAGTTATTTACCATGGATAACTACACTCCGCCTGAACGCGCTGAAATTGTTCAGCTATACATCCAAAAAGTTTCTCAATCGTGGCTACTCAACATGCGTTTTGTTTAAAAAATAAAATGAAAAGTGATCCCGCAAAAAAAACACCATAAAGCGTTTGTACGAAAAGTTTATATCGAGTGGTAGTCTTAGTAGTAATACCAGGCGTTCAAATAAACCAAGACCAAGGCGTTCCGATGAAAATGTCGCTGTCGTACAGGCCAGAAACATCGAGTCAACTTCGATCTGCACAGTTAAATATCCCAAGATCCACTCCCCGACGCATAATCCATGACGATTTGAATTTATTCCCATATAAAATCCAAATGATGAACAAAATCGATCCACAGTACAAGCCGCGTCGGGTTGCAAACGGACAATTTTGTATCAACGTGACCGAGAATGACGGTGATTTTTGGCGTCATGGGTGGTGAGCATGGAACGATAAACAAGCAAAACTGCCGCTACTACGCCACTGAAAACCCACAAAAAGCCCCTCTAATGACCAAAGAATGACCGTTTGGTGTGGTATTACCCCGAGAAGTGTACTTTCTCGAGGACGAGCGATCGAAGCCACTTACTGTCAAAGGCAACCCTTATCGAGCCATTATAACCGATTTTTTTATGCCAATTGCGCGTAGAAAGCGAATGCCTAAGTTCTGGTTCCAACAGGATGGGGCGCCATCCCATACTGCAACCGCCACGATGGATTTATTGAGGTCATTCTTCCCTAGTGGCTTGATATCCAAAAGTGGCGGGGAAATGTGAGGATTTTTGAAATCCAAAGTGTACATCAACAAGCCATGGACTTTGGCTCAACTTAAAGCAAACATCGAACGTGAAATAGCGGCAATACCGAGAGCTACGCTTAAGAAGGTGATGAAAAATGCCGAATAAGAGCACATTTTGTCATCAGGGAAAAAGGCGAGCACTTGAGCCAAATACATAATATTTTAAAGGTTTATTTGGATCAAAATAAATGCCTGTGCAAAAAAAATAAAATTACCGTTTCCTAACGAAATTTATTTAAAAATCACATGGGTTACATGTAAATGGCCCACCCTTTAGAAACTTGCAATGTTAAGTAGGGAGCGCATTAGGAGACAAAGAAGTTAAACGGGTGCCGGTGGAGATTTTCGAGGATTCTCAACAAAAAATATCAAATTTATTTGGATGATTTGCCCATAGAAAGTGGTACGCGAATAAAGATTTTGAACATTACTGTCTCCACGGCCACGATTTTAAACATCCCTTACGATAGACAATGACACGCGGTACCTTTGCAAATTTTTTAAATTTCCAATTTGGCGGACGAAGTCTCAAGCAAAAATATTATTTGGAATTACTGGGTACCAAATACGTGTGGGAATCAGTTAATTCTTAACGTTTCAGTTGTAAAAAAAAATATCTTCAGGAAGGAAAACATTTAAAGGTTGTCAAGGTTATTTAGTGCAAAAAGTCTCTACTTTCTATGGTAATTCCTCGCGAAGTAGTGCAAAACCGTAAAAGTTGACCGAGGTCAAGGGATTATATTTAAGCAACTTCTATTTCTGCTCAGATGTCAGTGTTACAGTTTGACAGTAATTGCAAACGAAACCGACAAATTCAACTGAGTAAGGTTACATTTTCAAAACCTTATGAAAGACGTAATTCCCCATAAATTACAAAATCTACGCCATTTTGTTGAATCCATTTGCACAGGCTTCTTCAAATGCCGTACTTTATATAGGGTGTCCCGAAAAGATTGGTCATAAATTATACCACATACTCTGGGGTTAGAAATAGGTTGATTGAACCTCATTTACCTATGTAGGTATACACAAAGTGCATACAAAAAAAGTTACTGGATGATTTAGTTAAAAATTTAAATAAATTTTTTTAACATTGCTCTTATGAAAATTTATACGAAATACTAGTAAACGATAACCAATAAATTTTTATTTATTATGGATTTTAATGTACCTTAACTCAACAGTGTTCAATATGACCTCCTCCTTCCTATAGATATACAAGTTCTACATAACTTTTTCTGTGTGCACTTTTGTATGTATATAGGTAAGTGAGGTTCAATCATTTTTGACCCAGAATTATGTGGTATAATTTATGACCAATCTTTTCGGGACACCGTGTATATCTAGCGACTTTCAGCGCAACATATCGGTACTGTAGTAGCAAAAGTTCGACATAATCAATACTCTTACGATAAATTTGCTTCTAACCCATCACCCATGACATATATACAAACGAGACTGCCGCAATTCTAAAAATTGTAAAACTTCAACCATCAAACGATATATTTCCTAGGGCAGTGGTTTTCAACATGTGGTCCGCGGACTCCTAGGGTAGGGAGCCCTTGGTTATAAAATTATATGGATTGTAAAGAACAATTTCAATGTTAAACTTACATAAGTAACAATCTACCTTCATCATCTGATTATCATCATTGGGTACTACATTATACTTCCGTACAAAGACAATTTTCTTTTTGTAGTTTAATCTTTAGGAGATCCACACGATATACTAGCAATTTTTGCGGGTCCGTCATGGTAAAAAGGTTGGGGACCGCTGTCCTAGACCCTAGGGCATTGTGCAAACGGAAATACTTATATACTACCTCAATTGTCGGCAGTACGGCAGAATGTACAGTCACAATCCATGCAGGTATTGACAGTTAAGCAACTCGCGCTCTGGTCAGTACTTTGATGGGTGACCGGTTCATTATGTGGCTCGGTATGTCCGGCAGGGGGTAGTACAAAGGGCCCGAATGTGGCCTACGTACGCGTGGACTTAGGTCCCATCCCCCATTCTAATTTACAATTTACTACCTCAATTCCTCAGAAGTAATAGACATACTTAAGTCTTCCAAAAGTGATCATTCCAATCAAACAGTGGTACCTATCTTAAAAACTGCTCGTAAAGATCCAATATCAAGAGTTAACACCACTCCTGACCAAAAAAGTTCCAAAAACAAACCAAAACAATGCTAGAGCAGTATTAGGCAAAGATTTTTGCATCACCACAGACCTTTCCTTCACTGAAGTGGCGGTTTCAGGGGGGATTGGGTAATTACCCCCCTCCCCTAACAATTTTTCGTTCGATTATTTATTTTTATTCTTCAAAATTACCAACATTTCAAACAAACAAGTTAAGTTATGGTAAATCTAGTCGGCGATCTATGATGGTGAATTTTTCCTAAACTGCTGGAGAGTCGTGGAAGGGACCGATACCCGATACTTTTTTAAAAATTACCCCCCCCCCTCAAGCCGGAAACACCATTGCTTCACTGACTTCCAAAGCAACGTAAGGGTATTTACCTTTCGCCCTGGCGACGCCGAGCCGGTTTGAACTCGGGCCAAGGTAATCTTTTATTCTAAAGCGTGAAAAAACTGAAATACACCCTGTTCCCAGGTACCAAGGAAAACCGTGTCGAAACACTTAAAAACGAATTAAAAAAGCGTTTATGGTGATAGACTGAAAGTCATCAGTGGTATTAAAATAGTAAACCAGTGGTAGCATGAATAAAACCGACTGGTGCAAACTGGACTGATATGGACAAAGCAGCTGCTATCATAGTATCATTGTAAGGGAACATGGGATGTTTTACATACCGTTGCAAAGCATTAATAGGGAGATTGTCTCGCTGTTAGACATGCGCTATGGGAATATCTCCCAACAAGTTTATTATGGCCAATTAATAAATCGCATATAGAAACTAGGCCTATATTACCCGCTTTATTAATTAGTAAACCAACACCTGTCGATGTCTCCATGTCACGCAATGGTGGAGATGTAGGAAAAGCGGTCATTATAATAATAATGTTTATTTAGTTAACATAGTTACATGCAAATATAATTGTCATTACTGATTCATGGACAAATTCGTTTTGTTTTGGAATTCTAAATTCTCAACATGGAATTTTGTATTTTTAAGGAGGAATTTGTAATATTTTCTCATAAATCGAAAAAATGGCTGAAAGTTAGATGATGAAGACCTTGTTTCAGTTGTGAAAATGACATATTTCCATTAAAGGAAAGTTCATTTTGTCACAAAAGGGTGAAAGGTGAAAGGATGAAAGCGTTTTCCCTTCGAGGGACTAACCAACTTATTCAGAAACATTCTGATGAGACCTCATTACTTTTTTGGCAACAAACTGTAATATCGACGACTTTAGTGATTGTGATAGGTAAGTAACGCGCTGAGAAAAATGTTGGAGAAAATGCAAACAGCCTCCCATTATCTTAGAATGATACGCCGTTTTTCCATTTTCAGAATTTGGATCATTTCGCCATTGTTTACCAAAAATAACATTATGAAGTCTGTACAGTAAACCACCAATGAAATCGAGTGTCTCGACCACGATTTTATGACAAGGGTTGAGCTTTATTTTGACGCGCAGAAAAATGCGAAATAAAAGAAACGATAATAAAAAGCACTTCAAAACTATCAAAAATAATTTAAAAACAACAGTAGTTTTTGTTAGTGAGGAATTATTTACGACAGACAAGCTGTTGACTATAAACAATTCGTTTATTATTAGTTTGTCAGATAGTTTCAATGCTTTTTTATTGGTTTTCATTCAGTTAATGTTTTTCGGTATCCATTTGTTTCAAATAATTCTAACTATTTATGACCGGTTCTGAACGGAAATAAAAACTTCCTTGCACATGTTGTGAAAAACGGTACCTACCTACCTTATGCTATTATTTGTCGTTTTTGTTGAGTCAACAAATAAAAATTTAAAAAAAAATTGGCATATAATCAATCGGTTGTTCACTCCAAAATTCACGACGGTATGATATTTGTCAAACTATCTCAAAAAATTTACCCACTTTTAGCCAAAATTCGTTTATATTTAGAAATGTAAACGATTTGTATTTATTGGAATTGAAAACGTTAAAATTTTAGTTCTTCACCTGCTCCAACTTAAATTGCAAAATTCATTTTCAAAATTGGAAATTGAAATTTACCGTCGAAATTGTGGATAATGAAACTTGAAATTAGCAATCCTAGTTTTAGACCGTAAATTAAATAAAAACGTCTAAATTTCATTCGACCCTTAAAAGAATTGAAGTTGAAACTTTCATTTTAATTTAACTAACTTAAAGTTTTAATTTAAAATCTCAGATTTAATTACGAATTTAATTCTCGGTTCGAATATTTCGAATTGTTTTTCAGAAACACACTTTCAATGAAATAGGAAGGCAACAAATTTTAAACAAAATTAACAGTTTAGGTAAAATTACTTCTGGATGAAAAAAAAAGTTAATTTATCGGTCACAAATTCTATCACCGTCTGTAATTACACCAAATGCCACTTTGAAGAAATAATTTAAAGTTAACGTTAACACATCTGTTCCTCGCGTATCCATTTACATATGAGTAAGAATATTCTGACGCATCCTTCCCATTTAAACTCACGTAAAATATTTCAGTACGTTACACTGTGACAACTGAAAAAAAATTGTACTACATTTAAAACTAGAACAACTCCTATATAAATATTTTATTAAGCTTGGCACCTGGATCTTTGTATGTTATTCTTCAAAGTAATTTTTGTTACTTCCGCTCTGGCTTTTCATCATTCATATACAGAAAGAGGTAAATGGGTAATACGTTTCCGGTACAGTTTTTGCACGTAGCATAAATCTTAATTAGGAATCTTACGTAATCTCCGGGAGTTTAATAAAGTATCATAATGGGGGGGGGGGGGGGGGGGGATCATAAAGAGAAAGGAACGCGATACCAATTCGGTTCACAAAAGGGGAGGAAACTGAAAATATCTAAGACCAAAATAAACCAGACGGCACTATTAATTAGAATGTGTGAAGTTTAACACCTGAGCGTATAAAAACTATATTGTTGTATTTCATTTTTCTTTTCGAAATTACCTTCGCCATTTTATTACTTGTCATTAATGTTTACGAATTTGCTAATTCTAACTTCCGTCGGGGAAATATAAAGCATGGGTCCGGGAATTATACCTTGTGAAACACCTATTTGATTTCTGATATCGTTCTTGAATGATTTCCTAATCCAATGGAAAAGTATGAATAATTTTCTCGAGCGAAGGAAAATAATACAGGGTGAATTTTTCCAAAAATATTGATATTCTACGGATGCCCTTTGAAATTCGTCGATAAATTCTAACAAATACAAATTTCAAAGTTCGCTTACACTAGAACTCTAGTTTAGGCCGATATGTTAGTTATGCTATAATTTGAAATGAAATATTATCAGTAGCTTGAATTTTTTAATGGAATATGACCTTTTTTGATCAATGAAGAACCCATTTACGTACCTGATCAGGAAATGTTACAATTAACCCATTTGGGTTTCCTATTATCTTTTAGAGCTCAACAAATTTCAAAAATATTCAGCCAGACCAGAATTCTTTAAAAACTTTGTTTGCGATTTTGCCTGACGAATATGTTTTTTTGTAAATTGGCCCACTTGTTTTTGTAGTTTCTATGCTATTGAATATTTTTTAAATACGATCATTCTGAAATCTTTTTTTTGGTCAAGATACGTTTTTGTTCTTGAAAATTCAAACCCGTTTTGAATACTAAATTTACCTCCCCTTTCACATGATTATTCAGTTTTACGAACATTTGTAAGGGACACAAACTTAATCTATAATGAATAATTGGCGATTATCGTTAACTAATCTCTTTTTCATTATGTCTAAAACGTTTAAAAAATAAAAACTTTAAAAAATACAATAATAAATCTAATTTTAAAACACTATATTATTGTATTGTCTATTACGAAGGACCATAATTTCTCGCAGCTTGGAAAAAGACCAGTTTTCGAATTTTTGTAAATTCTATGTGCGGTTTTGTTTGAATTGTTTATAGTAATATCATATATTTTGAAACGGTTACACACACACACCTTTTTGTATTCCCTTATAAGGCGATGGAAGTGCTACAGAATTTTGAATTTTGAAAACCATAATTTTTTTCATGATTATAGGTTCAAGTATTTCTTTTTCAATTCACCTTTATTTGGATCAATACGATGTTCACTTTTCAAAATGCAATTTTTAATTTTCTAAAATTCCACAACTTACTATCAACCGAATGACAATTTTTTTAATTTATCTTGAAAATCTATTAGAATACGATTTCGAATTTTCGAATATTTTGTGTCAGTAAAACGACAGTACAAGGTGCAAAATGTGCACGGACATTTTTTACACATCGTCTTTTCTTCATTATTGCCTTCAGTAATAAAAGAAGAAAGGAAAAATAAAATCAAAATTTTGTATATTACCTACTTAAATGTAATTTTTTCGAAAATTTTCACTGATGAAAAAGTGAATTGCACGTTTTTCGAATCCTTCCCAAGATTCGGCTTTTTAAAAAATGCCTCACTTTTTTGAAATATAAGAAAAATAGTGGCTTATCAATCATTTAAACAAAAATTGTGAAATGCAGCCTCGGCTCAGGCACAACATTACTCTATTTAAACCAAAAAATCCCAAAATTACTGTTAACTGTATTTTGTATCATTAAAGTAAGTGATTCGCGACTCGCGTAAAGAATGAGGTACTTATATGCTCCTACGCAAAGTGGACATCGTAATAGAGGTCGAACTCGTCAAAACTAACACTTTTTTTAAGTATGTAATTGTGTTTCATTTTGGCTTTTATTTTCGAATTATGAACCTTTTTTTGTTTTTTTACATATCTATAATCTATATCTCCATTGTTTGTAGTTGGATCCCCAAAAGTCTAAGTTTTGGAATCAACAGTTTAATATCTATAACTTTTTTGCAAAAAAATTAAAACAGTGAAATGGTGGTGATTTTAAATTATTCTAGTAGTAGATTTTGTGCTGTTCAATTTTCAAAATTTTAATAACCGCCATTCGTGTGTTGTAAATTTTTTGTAAAAAAGTTTTGAACAAACGTTGTAGATATTAAACTGTTGATTTTTTGAAATAATGGAGATATAGAGATGTGTAAAAAAACAAAAAAAAGGTCTATACCTAATTCGAAAACAAAAGCCAAAATGAAACAAATTATTTTAAAAAACGTGTTAGTTGACGCGTTCTATAACATCTATTACGTTGTCCACTTTGAGTAGAAACGCCCTGTATAATAAAAATTATATCAGAATCGCGAACTGTTTATGAACTTTGGATTTTGATACCAGAGCTTTAAAATTGTTGCGATCCTTTACGTAAATAGGAATGTGACCTCTTACATGTAAATAAATTAAAATTTTGACCTACATTGTGCTATTCCTGGTACAAAAGACGTGAGGATTACAAAATTAAATCCTAGTTTGATGGTAGGTTTAGTGACAATATGGTCCTTAGCGAGATGACGATGAAGCTCGTTTCTAGTTGTTTCATTTGGAGCATTTTTATTGTTTCTTTCTCCCAAGTTTGCTTTTCGTGATCTTTTTGAAAAAACATTCTGCTTCGTCATTTGAAAACGGATGAAATGGAGTCAAGTGTTTTATGTCATTCTTGCCATAGAAATCTTCAAAAGTTCTTGAAGATTCGTTACTACTTCATTGATCTGTAGAGGGTTCTGGTGCCTTCCACATATAACATTTAGGATACGATATTTTCTCGTTAGTATATCTTTTGATACACCTTGCCTTTTTTTCGCGACAATCCTTTCAAATGCAGTTATGTGCGGAACAAAATTTTGATGTTAACGTTCTCAATTATCTCTTAAAATGTTGAGTCTCGCATTTCCCGAAATTGACAGCAAAGTACGTTCGTAATTGATGGGAGTAGCTAATTGAGGCTTATAATAGGTCTTTCGTGGATGACTACACCTTTTCCAATTGTAATTCATAAACTGTAACTTGTAATTCAGATTAATGAATTGCAATTCAGAAAGTGTCACATATAATTAAGATTAATAACTTGTAATTTAGAAAGTTTAACTTGTAATTCGGATTAATGAATGTGTAATTTAGAAGGTGTCACATATTCAGATTAGTAACTTGTAATTCATAAATTGTAACTTGCAATTCAGATTAATGAATTGTAATTCAGAAAGTGTCACATATAATTAAGATTAATAACTTGTAATTTAGAAAGTGTAACTTGTAATTCGGATTAATGAATTGTAATTTAGAAAGTGTCACATATAATTCAGATTAGTAACTTGTAATTTAGAAAGTGTAACTTGTAACTCAGATTAGTCACTTGTAATTCAGAAAGTGCAATTTGTAATTCAGAAAGTGAAACTTGTAATTTTCTTGGAATTCATATAGATCAAAATCTGAATTAGAAATGCCATTGTGAACATCATGTGGGAAAGCTGAACACATACTGCTTCCAAATATGTGCGAATTACAAATTATACTTTCTGAATTAGAAATTACAAGTTACTAATCTGAATTACAAATTAAACTTTCTGAATTACAGGTGACTAATGTGCATTAGATCTGACACTTTCTCAATTACAATTGACTATTGTGAACTACAAGTTACACTATCTGAATTACAATTTATTAATATGAATTACAAGTTGCACTTTCCAAATTCCAATTGACTATTCTGAATTACAAGTTACTAATCTGAATTACAAATTACACTTTCTGAATTACAGGTGACTAATCTTAAATTACATCTGACACTTTCTCAATTACAATTGACTATTATGAACTACAAGTTACACCATCTGAATTACAATTTATTAATAAATATGAATTACAAGTTACACTTTCCGAATTCCAATTGACTATTCTGAATTACAAGTGACACTTTCTAAAATACATCTCATACTTTCTGAATTACAAGTTACTAATCTGAATTACAAATTACACTTTCTGAATTACAGGTGACTAATCTGAATTACATCTGATACTTTCTCAATTACAATTGACTATTATGAACTACAAGTTACACTTTCCGAATTCCAATTGACTATTCTGAATTACAAGTTACACTTTCTAAAATACATCTTATACTTTCTGAATTACAAATTACACTTTCTGAATTACAAGTTACTAATCTGAATTACAAATTACACTTTCTGAATTACAAGTTACTAATCTGAATTACAAATTACACTTTCTGAATTACAGGTGACTAATCTGCATTAGATCTGACACTTTCTCAATTACAATTGACTATTATGAACTACAAGTTACACTTTCCGAATTCCAATTGACTATTTTGAATTACAAGTTACACTTTCTAAAATACATCTTATACTTTCTGAATTACAAATTACACTTTCTGAATTACAAGTTACTAATCTGAATTACAAATTACACTTTCTGAATTACAGGTGAGTAATCTGCATTAGATCTGACACTTTCTCAATTACAATTGACTATTATGAACTACAAGTTACACCATCTGAATTACAATTTATTAATAAATATGAATTACAAGTTACACTTTCCGAATTCCAATTGACTATTCTGAATTACAAGTTACACTTTCTAAAATACATCTTATACTTTCTGAATTACAAATTACACTTTCTGAATTACAAGTTACTAATCTGAATTACAAATTACACTTTCTGAATTACAGGTGACTAATCTGCATTAGATCTGACACTTTCTCAATAACAATTGACTATTAGGAATTACAAGTTACACTTTCCGAATTCCAATTGACTATTTTGAATTACAAGTTACACTTTCTAAAATACATCTTATACTTTCTGAATTACAAATTACACTTTCTGAATTACAGGTGACTAATCTGCATTAGATCTGACACTTTCTCAATTACAATTGACTATTATGAACTACAAGTTACACCATCTGAATTACAATTTATTAATAAATATGAATTACAAGTTACACTTTCCGAATTCCAATTGACTATTTTGAATTACAAGTTACACTTTCTAAAATACATCTTATACTTTCTGAATTACAAATTACACTTTCTGAATTACAAGTTACTAATCTGAATTACAAATTACACTTTCTGAATTACAGGTGACTAATCTGCATTAGATCTGACACTTTCTCAATTACAATTGACTATTATGAACTACAAGTTACACCATCTGAATTACAATTTATTAATAAATATGAATTACAAGTTACACTTTCCGAATTCCAATTGACTATTCTGAATTACAAGTTACACTTTCTAAAATACATCTTATACTTTCTGAATTACAAATTACACTTTCTGAATTACAAGTTACTAATCTGAATTACAAATTACACTTTCTGAATTACAGGTGACTAATCTGCATTAGATCTGACACTTTCTCAATAACAATTGACTATTAGGAATTACAAGTTACACTTTCCGAATTCCAATTGACTATTTTGAATTACAAGTTACACTTTCTAAAATACATCTTATACTTTCTGAATTACAAATTACACTTTCTGAATTACAGGTGACTAATCTGCATTAGATCTGACACTTTCTCAATTACAATTGACTATTATGAACTACAAGTTACACCATCTGAATTACAATTTATTAATAAATATGAATTACAAGTTACACTTTCCGAATTCCAATTGACTATTCTGAATTACAAGTTACACTTTCTAAAATACATCTTATACTTTCTGAATTACAAATTACACTTTCTGAATTACAAGTTACTAATCTGAATTACAAATTACACTTTCTGAATTACAGGTGACTAATCTGCATTAGATCTGACACTTTCTCAATAACAATTGACTATTAGGAATTACAAGTTACACTTTCCGAATTCCAATTGACTATTTTGAATTACAAGTTACACTTTCTAAAATACATCTTATACTTTCTGAATTACAAATTACACTTTCTGAATTACAGGTGACTAATCTGCATTAGATCTGACACTTTCTCAATTACAATTGACTATTATGAACTACAAGTTACACCATCTGAATTACAATTTATTAATAAATATGAATTACAAGTTACACTTTCCGAATTCCAATTGACTATTCTGAATTACAAGTTACACTTTCTAAAATACATCTTATACTTTCTGAATTACAAATTACACTTTCTGAATTACAAGTTACTAATCTGAATTACAAATTACACTTTCTGAATTACAGGTGACTAATCTGCATTAGATCTGACACTTTCTCAATAACAATTGACTATTAGGAATTACAAGTTACACTTTCCGAATTCCAATTGACTATTTTGAATTACAAGTTACACTTTCTAAAATACATCTTATACTTTCTGAATTACAAATTACACTTTCTGAATTACAGGTGACTAATCTGCATTAGATCTGACACTTTCTCAATTACAATTGACTATTATGAACTACAAGTTACACCATCTGAATTACAATTTATTAATAAATATGAATTACAAGTTACACTTTCCGAATTCCAATTGACTATTCTGAATTACAAGTTACACTTTCTAAAATACATCTTATACTTTCTGAATTACAAATTACACTTTCTGAATTACAAGTTACTAATCTGAATTACAAATTACACTTTCTGAATTACAGGTGACTAATCTGCATTAGATCTGACACTTTCTCAATTACAATTGACTATTATGAACTACAAGTTACACCATCTGAATTACAATTTATTAATAAATATGAATTACAAGTTACACTTTCCGAATTCCAATTGACTATTCTGAATTACAAGTTACCCTTTCTAAAATACATCTCATACTTTCTGAATTACAATAAATTGAAATAGGCGTATGAAACAATGTACCACATTCTTCACAACTTTGCTAATAAAATGTGGATGAGGACGTTCCCTTCTTAATTTCTCAAATCGGTTTTTTTGAAAATAAAGTTAAAAATGACAAATGCGAACTTTAAAAAAATATTGTTAGAATCATCCATAAGATAAAATGTAATTATATTCTTAAGTAAATAGAAATAAAGAAAATCGACATAAGGTCGGCAGAAACTTGAGAATTTAGATTTCATGCTTGAATCATTCTTTTGGAAGCTGCATTATTTTTTGAATTGTACAGATTAAATTTTGTTGAAAATGAATAATGTTTTAATCAATTTCAGCTTAATAAAATCGTTCTTTTAAAGAAATGAAATCATTTCAACTACTATTCATTGTTCTCGCGAATAGAATTTCTGTCATATTCAAAAATAGTACAAATGAAACGGTATCGATTATTCGTATTTTATTAGTATCGCGACAAACTCTATAAATGTCAACCTCGGCGATCGAGATTACGGTTTCCAAGCGAAAAATCGTATGCACACTTTTTTTTAATTAAAAATTAAAAAAAAAATGACATTTGACAAATACGTGAGATCTAGATCTGGAGTGAGTTGAAAATGTCAAACCAGATCCAAATGCGGTGCGGCAATTGAAACCTTTTAATTATGAGAGGCGACCTGAAATTTCGCAGAGTGTAATAAATGTCAATTACAGAGATTATTAAGTACGAATTACATCATGCCAATTTCGATGTAGGTAATAAGTAAAAATATTCTTGTCCCCGATTGAGAGCGTTTTTACGATATTGACCGTAACCTCGTGATTAAATATCGTTATTAATTATCGCGTTAGCATAAATAGTGATAATCTAAATGTTTACGTTGCAATATGTTTATCTTACAGGTGTGTTAACACGAATAGCTTTAGTTTCGATAATAATATTCATTACACTAAATTGCTAAATTAATATTTACGTTATCAATGTACTTAACCCTTTAGTGGATACCACAGGCATTTTGTTACAAAAGTGACCTCGCCGAAAGTATAAATTACCCTTGATCTATCCTTCACCTTTAACCACCTCAATTGACTTACTTAACATTTACCTGATAACAATCATTGGTAAACGCGTTTGTTTTAAACATATGTTTAGTTTAAAGCGAACGTCTCCAATACCACTTATCGAAATTAGAAACTAGGAAGTAGACTGTACAGTTAGATAGCTTTGAATATTGATCAGGTGAATATATTCACGGTAGTCACGATCAATCTAATGACACGACAGTTTCCCAAATTAACTCTTTTGTATTAAAAATTCCTTTAGAATGATTCCTATCGGATCATACTAAATGAAATATTTTTGATTTACAACAAAATGGTGCGTTTTAATTAGTAATTATTACAAAAATGCTCCCCCTCAACAATGTTTAACGAAATTAAATGAATGACATTGTAGATCAGGATGTTCCAAATTTGATAATAATAGATATTTCCGGAAATGGTAAAAAGAGCAAAAAAACGCAACGTTTCAATGTCTAGTTGTTCAATATCTAATTTAATGCGCGAACGAGTCCCTATTTCCGATTCTTTTCAATTTCGAACTCTTTTTCTGGTTTAAAGCTTTGAACATCTGCTATTCTTGCGGACTTCATCATTTTCGAAAGCTGTGTGATACTGTAATATTTCGTAAAACGTCAAAATGAAGTCGATAAACTTTCCATAATCAATTTTGTAGAAAATGGTCGCTGGTGCGAAACGACTTATACCTATACTATCGAACTCCAGCAACTTGCTATGATAATCTGAAAGTACGGAAAGTTTTCGCGAAAAGCTGGCGAACTACGAGGGTGGCAGCCTAATTAAGAAGGAAACATATTACAACTTTAACGACGTAATCTCCTAAAAAACTTATGTCATTCAACTAGGAACTGTAGATCCTGGCAGTGTTGTGGAATTTTCAGGAGACATTGCGAAACTTGCGCGTTATTCTGTAATAATATCCTCCCCTTAGTTTTCCTCTGCCTTTAATACTCTTAATTGGAAAACTGCTCGGTTGCTAAACGCCGGTCAGAAATCACAATTTCCCCTAGTTTTTCCACCATTTCACTTGTTGCAACACGACACACAACGTTTGAATTCCACAGATGACTTTGATGTGGGAAATGTTGCAGATCGTGAGAATATATCGGTTTTGAGCTTTCACTTGAACTTTTATGGCTGGGAAAGCTTCTAAGTTTTCAACTGCACGGATTGATTAACTTTTCTACGAACGTCGAGAACTATCGCGGTTTCCTCTTCTTCTTCTTCTGTTCTGTTTCCTGTTGAAGAATGTGTTTACTTCAACCTTGGTCGGTATTTATTTTTATAACAATGTATGTTAATTCGCAATGTTCATGAATATTGTAGCTAGGTTGGTTATCATGAGTCAATAGTGCGGAAATTGTACGTTTCAGCGTTAGTGGGCTTGATTCAGCTGCAAGCACTATTAATTATTAAGTATGTCTTCAAAAACTCAGGTTTTCTTTTGTGATGAGGTCATCGTTCTCGTGATAATGGCCACGTTTGCGGAATTTATGGTAAAAAGTAAATGATTCATCAAAAGGAGCCTTAAAGCTCTATGGTTCTGACTTTGATACGCTTCCAGGTCATTTACATGATTATTTAATTCCAAAATTTGGAATGGCGACTTGAAAATTTTGCAAATAATGGCCCACCGCTCCCCTAGCAAATTGACGATAATTGTCCGCATCAGCATGCTGTTGTTTCTCAATCTTTAGCCGAGGAAATAAAGCACTAAAATGAGGCAATCCTACCAAACTTTGTAGTAGGACGGATTGAGATGGGGTTTTTTGCATTCGCTTCCAATAGGAAACTTTGTACTTACTTTTGATCATGTTTTTTTTCGAAATTGCATTTGTGCAGTGGAAAATGCATCCTCAAAAATGCATTTTAATAGAAAAAATTTATAACTTCGTTATAAACTTCTAGAATCGACGGGTTTTCGATGTCGCTGATCCCGAGTATGTCCTCCAAATTGGCTCACCGCCCATCTGGAGCTCAGGGTGGCCGAGCAACGCCATCTCCGAAGCTTTTCCTGAAATTCACTCTCAAATGATTCTAGACATATCATCCAATTGAATTTAGGAAGCGAATGCAAAAAAAACCCATCTCAATCCGTCTTATTGGTAGGTTAATAATAATAATAATCGTCTTTATTTAGGTGAACATGAAAACAAGACAAAGTATGCTCATAAAACATAAATGATTAGAGACGAAGTAACTTAAAAAAACATCACTAATATCACATATACATGAGGCGAAGTTTAGCGATAAGCTATTCTGCCACTTAACCTTAGGTTTAGTGCTTTATTTCCTCGCCTGTTTCCTATACTTACTTTTGTATGAACCTGAAGGAACAACGAAGAAGAATGAAATGGGAATTATATTCATGTTATAGTATAATCGAACGATTTTCATTCAACTTCTACTGCTCGTGAGGGACTTAATACCACACTCCAATTATTTTTGTTATTTGTCTGCGAACTTTTTTGAAATTGTGTTTGTTTTTTCTTCATAACTTTATTCTTTTTCTTCACTCTTTCCTCTTGAGCACTTATCTTCCAACGTTGTTTAAACATTTTTTCTTTTGACCTTTACGTGAGACGTTTTCTTATCTGCAATTTTTGCCATAGCGAATATTTTCTAACTTGCCACTTGCCAGACAAAGCAAATTTTCTTCGTATGTACTTCCATTTTCTTCAACGCGTTTTGGTACTTACTTTTAGAAATATTTCCGACTTTATTGGTTTTGCCCACATTATTGCCAAATACCCGTATTAATGTTTGTGTTGTGAACCGAGATCTGAGAACAGCCCATCAACTGGCTATAGTTTTTAGATCTTTTAGCCCCGCTGAGATTCTCTCTTAAGCATCGCGGTGTAGAAAGTATTCAAAATCTAGCTTCACGTTCTTCGTAAGTTTTACGCTGCAAATACAATACGATAATAGAAGTTTTGCAATTTCAATTTTTACACTCAAAAAACTCAGACTAAAATTTTAAATTTCAAGTTAAAATCTTTTACGACCAAAGCTGTAAAGCTTCAATTGGTACTTACCTCACCATGGAATTATAATCTAAACGTCGTATTTATCTATCTTTAAATCTTCGCGGGCCTTCTAACCGAAATAGTTGCCATGCCTCAACTGGTGAAGGTTTAAACTCAAGCCTTATGGTACAGGATTTCAAGTCTACGATTTTGATTATCTTCCCCAATAAATTTATAACAATTTCTACAAGTTGTTTGGGTGAACGAAATAATTCTATCGATATATGAGTGTTCTAAAGGAGCTTAACTGGTTTTCAAACCAATTAGACAAGAAAATCCTGATGAAATTGTCACTAGAATTTAAATTTTTACGCGTGCACCACAAGAGCAAAACACGAAACCCGTAGCGTTAATGGTTAATTTGGTTCCCCGACTTCGCGTGCACTACAACGGTAAAAAAAGTGCTTCCTTCTCCTTCATGCATTGATTGATCCCTGCTCACCGTAGATTTTTATGTTCTGGGGATCTTATAGTGTTCCTTATTCTCCGCGCTAAGGACGTTTCCATTCTGGGATGCATATAACATCGATCTTCCACAGGGAAACCCTTTCCAAAAATGGAGAACCTTGGTGGACCCTGAGAAATGTTTCATCCGGCGTATAATTATGAACGAATGCAAGAGGAATGCCTTCCCAGTTAAGTCATGAGCAATAACCTTCACGAAATTCTTACCATCACTTTAAATCAACCCCCGAATTAATTCTCCGGTTTGGAAACTTTCTTCGCCCTTAATGAAGGTGATGGTCCATCGTAACACTGCTTCATCCATCCTCTGCAGATATATTTTCATCTTATGGTTGTCACCATTGATCAGCTTTGTATTTTCGTAGGTAAAACTGCAATGGATAATTGTCGATTATTCTTCCAAAGCCGCGAAAAACAGTAGTTTGTTTACCATTTTTCCGAAATAAGGAATTCGTGGACAATGGAAGGGATGTCGTCAGTAGGTCTTGGTTAATCTCACTCTCCGCTTCAGTCACTCTAAGCAGTAAGCAGCATGGAGTCTTCCGCAGTTACTACACCTTTGTCGAGTTTTGCCGATGTCCAGTGATGCAGATTGAAGATGGAATTGAGGATGTGGGATGCCTTTGGAATAATATTTGGTATCTTAGCGTTTTGGTTACCATGGGAGGGATCGTTTGAAAGTCGAGAGGAATATGGTCTGATGAGATTCTGTTGTTGTGTTTCATGTTTGTTATAGAGGGAATTGGGCAATTAACTTATGGAGTTGAAATTGAGTTGTACTGCACTTGCGGACTTTCCTTCGAGCAGACTTCTTCCAGTTGCTCGTTGGTGTTATTAAGGTTCGAGCCCTTGGCGTTCGACGCCATCTTTGACAAAGGGACCCTGTACGGATCGCCTTTATAAGTTTGTTTTCCCGAAAGTGGTAGATGTTGCCTGCTCCATCTTAAATTTTGCTCATCTTCGGTTGCTGGTCGAGGCATCCCTAGACCTTAGCTGTAGAAGTGTGGTTTTCATTAGAAAAGGGGGTGCAGAGTTCGTTGTCGTTTTCCCTGGCTTTCAGGTTTTCGCATGTTTGAAGCCTCGTTTAGAACAGAAACGAGTTCTCCGAAATGGAAACCACACTGCAAAGGGGCGGTTTTGTATACGGAAAAACCTTGATTGATCATTGTAGGAAACCAAGCTAGCTTTTGTGATTCGCATTGCTTGAAACTCTGTATTGAGCCTTTTCAATTTAAGGAAACAACCAATTTTCAATAAACTTCTTTTTTGTATCATGTTCGTTTTACTCATGTCCTTTTTTTTTTAATATTTAGAGAACTGTCATTGCTATTTTAAAGCTTTTAGCTGTGATATTTGCTAAACATCAACAACGATGAAACGAAAGTGACCGTTTTCATATTAAGTAGCTTAAATAAATTTTAAAACTGTAATTAATAAACTTTCCAGGTATCTCCTCCGTCATGTACACCTGCTCATACTACATCCTTTTCGGGGTCTTGGGAATATTCCTTTTGTAGTCAGCTGCGTATCACTAAACTGACTATTATTAATTTTCCGTGCTTAAAAATGACTTATTTTCAAATGTAGCAACGTTTTAGTATCTTTTCCATTCTGTGATGATCCACATTTACCCTTCTACCGTCTTTGACAATTCAAACGCGCACTAAAACCAGGTAGGGACTTGGCATGTATATTCTTTCCTCTATCAACGAACAACATATTTTATTGCGGCCCATTTCAATACATGGGGGTTCGAAAATTGCAAATCCTTTTTGTCAGAAAATTGGTCAGGTAAGCTAAAGCCGAAAGTCCTGAATGATATTGACAGTTCGAAGAAGTTCGAAAAGCTTCTAAAGCTTATTTTATTCTGATTTTATCTACTTTTTTTTTTGAAAGCTCTCTCTGCTTGCTCACCTGTTTATAACACACGCACCCTTTTTATTGTGATGCGCCAGGAAATGGAATTAGCCCCTCCGTACATTTTAGCTGATTTTTGAATTTTCCTTGTGTCTAAATATAATCGCGGTGCAATTTGAGATGACTATACGTAGCCTTGCACATTTCGTGCGTTCACGCTTATAAATAAATGAAAAATATTTTATAAAGTGTTAAAGTAGAAAATTATAGATTCGATCGGCTGAAATTTAATCGATTCATCAAAGTTGTGTAAATTGCTAGCGCGCAATTTTTTAACCTTATCGGTCATAGGCGTTACGTAATCAATCAAGTACGATTAACCTTTCAGTTTGTTCATTAACCCAACGCGATAACAGATAAAATAACCTTTAGTCTGGATGAGACTGGGAAATTAACTAGATTAATACCAATCTCAACCCTATCAATCAGTCTCTGCCCTTAACGTGACAATAGGGCGTAGAGAAATATATCACGGTTATATAAGCATGACTCCTTCGCTAACCTAAACACGCTATTTTCTTATATAATAAAATCGATGCCTTTGCAATTTTCTAGTTTGCGTGCCTTATCTGAAAATTTCTAATTTTATCGAGTACTTTTTCTTTTTGTTACAGCCGACGTCACAAAGGCACAATGATAAGGACAACAACAAAGATGACAGACTATCGAATAATAACATTAAAATCTCTCCGATCGCGACCCCATCTCAACAAACTCCACCCGCGTCCCCACAACAAGCAATTGCATCGAAGAGACTACTCCAAGATACTTTGGCCCGTTCGGCACCCTATCCTATGATAGTTATTCCTGATAAGGGCTACTGGATCGATGGGACTGATCACGAATGCCATTACGATCACAGGGGGCAACCCGTTATACCTCACGGCACGTGGAGGGCGAAAATTGAAACCGACGATACAGCTAAATGTTATCGAAGATTTTTTGTCGGAAGGGTAAGTTTTACTTAATTTCAATACATTCGACCTATAAACTTTAACGAGAGTTCTCTTTCCATAATTTAACTATCGAATACGTATAAGGTATTTTTAGTTTCCAGTTTGGAAATATGCCAAATGTTCGTTTTTCCATCAACTTGTGTTTACTTTATCGTAATTAGCTTCTTTCACAAACTTCCTTTTTTTTATTGCATTCAATGCACTTTTAAGAACCAAGTATAAAATGAACTTTAAATCTATAAATTGCTCGCTTAATTAAAAATTTCGGTATTTATACCCATTAGAATGATCAAAAAGTGGGGTGTTAAGTGACGTGTGCTATAATTAATGTTCTATTATTAAATTTTAATTAAGTTGTGGAACTCCATCAGTAAGTTATATTATTATAATAATATAGCAATTCCATTAAAATTATTTTTCATTCTGTAGCCTCAACATTATCACTGAACCATCAACGTGTCTATTTTCAAGAGGAAATTAATATTTTTTTAAAAATAAAATTGAAACGGAAACCGAGAGTTTTAAATTGAAACTTACATAAAAATGTGTAATTTCACTTCATTTTGGAATCCCCTTGAAATTTGTGTATTAATCCTATCTAAACAGATTGAATTCGCGAATTTATAATATGCAAATTACTTTTAGTCAAATTTGAAACAATTTAGAATTTGAAAATTCAAACATATTATATCTCTAATTAACGATTATTCAAATTTACATCTTTTGGATTAAAATTCTTGTTTACTATGTGTCGGTGCTTTAAAGCTCACACTATAAATTAAATTTTGATTCGTTTACAATCAAACTTTAAATTTTCAGTAGAATATAACTTCTGTTTGAGACAAAATATTGAATTTCAGCATGGAATTAATTCACTTAAAAAATTGTAAAGTGAATTTAGGAGTGTAATGTAAATCATTAATCAATGGTAAAATTTATAACTTACACTCTCCATTGAATAATCTTAATGTGAGTTTAACTTCTAAAGGGCCACTTGTATAAAAGTCTAGTTGAGTTTAACCGGCGGTTAGTGTAAAATTGAGTCGCACAAACTAGGGTTAACGTCCGGCCTAGGGTTGGACTGACGGTTTCACCACTCATTGTCCAAATTGGAATTGGTAAAATCGTCAGTTCAAGCCTAGGCTACACGTCAACTGGAGATTGTGCGACTCAATTTTACACTAAGCGCAGGTTAAACTCAACGAGACTTTATACAACTGGCCCTAAGTGTTACACTCAATTTCTCAAACAGATCTTAATCTTAATTTTGCTAATTATTATTATATGAAGTTTTAAATTATAATTTTCGCCGTAGTTGTAACCAATTTTTTATTCTAAATTTTAAGCGTTAATTTTGATTTCGATATTTAAATTTTAGTTATAATTTTGTGAAAAATTTACAGTAGCATCAAGTTTAATTGGGAATTTGAGACAAGTTTAAAATTTCCAACGCAAACTTGCAGAAAATATTGAAATAAACGTAATTTTTCAAATTTTCCCTTGAAAGTAAAAATTTAAATCAAATTTCGGAAGTATGTATTTACAAAATTGAAAACCAAAATGATTTTTATATCGTGCGATATCAAAGAAACCTTGAAATGAAATTTTCAAATATCAATTTCTGTTGAATTTGTCTTTATACATCAATTTTAATTATTACGTAAAAATCAAACATTCCTTGGACGAGTTCATTTTTACATGAAAATGTCGATAGCCACTAATGGTTTAGGTTACTTCCTTCATTTACGTTAGTTAGTCGAAAGAATTCAAAATGACGTACAGTTTGGCAGAAAAAACAGAAATTATATTTATTTATGGGCGCCAAAACGAATGTGCTCGACAAACTGCCCGAGTTTTCAATGAAAGACATCCAGAAAAACATGTGAATCACATATATATTCTTGAACCGGTCAGCAAATTTGTTCAAACTGGCTCGGTATTGAATAAGAAGAGACAAGCTCTAATGGTTTTGAATGAACCGAAAGAAATTGAAATACTGGGAAATTTTGGGATAAATCCGATGACTTCAACTCGGAAAGTTTCAGTCGGTTCAGTTCATAAGGTATCACATGTACATTTTTTTTGTTTTTGGATGATTTGATATTTTTTTTTATTGTACTGAAGCTTCATAAATTTCATCCCTTCAAAATACATCTTGTTCACGAATTAAACGAAGATGATTTCGATAGAAGAATCGAATTTTGTGAACAAATGATAGAAAGGATTGCGCAGAATTCAAACCTGACTTAAAACATTTGTTTCAGTAATGAAAGTACATTTTATCTCAATGGATTTGTTAATAGACATAACACTCGCTATTGGGACAAGGAAAATCCTCATCTTACAAAAGAAGTTCACACTCAACATCGGCAAAAGATAAATGTGTGGGTTGAAATTCTTGGTGATACCATAATAGGTCCAATATTTATTGAAGAAAATTTAAATGGTGAACGGTATTTGGACATGTTGGACAATATTATTGATCCTCTGATAACCGAAAATCTTGAAAACCAAGAAGATGAAGACGGAAATTTGCTTCTTTCTGAAGAAAATTTGCATTTTCAACAAGATGACGCACCTGCACATTACGCTCTGATGATCAGACAATGGCTAAATGCAAGGTTTCCAGGAAAGTGAATCAGGAGAAGAGGTCCAATTGAATGGCCAGCACGTTCTCCGGATTTAACACCGCTAGACTTCTTTTGTGAGGATTTTTAAAATCCGAAGTTTTTAAAATTCAACCTGATGATATGGAAGAGTTAAAAAACCGCATTAGGCAAACCTATAGGTCTCTTACTCGTCTGACTTTCAGAAAAGTAAGGACGGAATTTGAAAATAGGCTATTCCGTTGTCTGGAGGAAAATGGTGGACATTTTGAGCAGTTCTAGATGACACATTTTTGTATTAAAGAAAAATAGCATTTAATTTATTAATTTTCAATAGGACAGGCGTTTATTTATTTAATTTTTGAATTATTTTAATAATTATACAGTAATGTCAGTAATAACTACTTTCAGCAATCAAAAATCAATTACAATTGGTAATAATATATTGGAAATCTCCCTTTTATTTTGAGGGTTTATTGGTTACCTGCTTAAATAATAAAGGAAAGGAAGGCTTAAAATTCCAAAGGTAAAGAAAAATTAAAAATTGCAACCTCATTAATGTGCCATTATCATTGTATGTACCATCAACACTAGCACTAATTATCCTAACTAATTATATAGATCCATTCTACAGGTACCTATGTAATTTTAGTATTCTTCAAGCATTTATTTAAATTTTGTAAATGTTACTAAAATAACTTAATGTATTATTTTGTTCTGTTTATCATTTTGATTTAAATCAGATTTTTTTAAAAATAAATCACTTGATTTTAATCGCGATTTAAATCAATGATTTATTTATCCTCTTTGAAATGATGTATCACAAGCTGGGGGGTGCCATTTAAGATTTTAAAGTTGGGGTGGCTGTAGCCGCGGGGGTGAGTAGTACGAATGTCGCTTCCACGTCATAAAGTGTCACCCTCGAAACAGAAATTGACCGGTTTCAGGAAATTTTTATATTTTACATTAGTTCGAAGTTATTAAAGGTGACTCGTTTTAAAATGAACACACTGTATATTGACTTTTGAATTTTCAGCTTAAACTCGACATTTAACAGTAGCAAAAAATTTGATTATACGAATTGTTTGCCTCGATGACAAAATTTTTGTGCCTTTTGGTGTTTTCAGTTGTGGTTCATTTCAACAACCATAGAGTATACGTTCTATTTTATTTTATTTTTTTTTTATATTTCTGTTCTTACATCGCCAAAAAAGAATCTTTCAAAGAAATTGAATTGAATATTAATCGGTTCATGTCATTATTTCTTAATACATTTTATGTTTTCAATGTTAACTATAAGTTTTGATTTTTTCAATTTAATATAACTTTTAAGCCTTCGAACTGTTCAATAGAAAAAATGAAACTTAATTAGTACCTACACAATTTATTAAAAGTTTCCTTGATCATTTAAATTTATGACAATTTATTAAATTGGTTTAATTAAATTTTCATATTTACGTTTAGATTATAAAGTTAGTTTTACCTTTTCATTAAAAATTTGAAAGCTGAATAATGCAAAAATTTTAAAGTGAAAACGATTTTCATGCAGTGAGATACGAAAGAAATTTATGAAACATTCAAACATCCACATGTTTTGAAATTATATCCCTACATAAAAAAATTATTATTTTGTTTGTCATAAATTTAATTATTTCAAATCCTTTTGTTTTTAATCACAATAATCGTTACCTTTTTGTTTTAAAATTCAAACTCCCATTGGAAATTCTCTTAATTTATACATCAGTTGTATAATGAAATTTAAAATTAGAAATTTGCAATTGCAACAAGTTCTTGTTTTTTATGCAAAATTTTAATACAGTTGTAAACTGTAATTGGAAATTCAAAATTTGAACAAAAATTTCATTTTAATATAATAATCTGATATTTTGTATAAAATATTTTTATTATATATTAATTAACGTATTAAACTTTCTAGATCCTTTAGTTTCGAACAATAAATCTGTTTTTCTGTAATCAGAATTCCGTATTTAAATTTAAACATTTAAATTTACCGAAGAACAATATTTTATTCACATAATCATACCATGGTAAATATCGAAACTACGACATGCCCCATTACAACTATCATAATATTTACGCATAAATTCATTCAGTTCTATAAACTTTACTTTTAGATTAAGTAGTTTATAAAATAGGAATAAATCGTAATGTTTATACTGATCCATTAGTTTCTATAAATTTTGCTTTAGATTCTGTAGTTTATATAATAAATCGTATAATATTTATAATTTACACACAGATCCATTAGTCTCTGCCTATGAAATAAAAATCAAGAAGGCAACGAGGCAGTGAATTACTTGCATTGTAATTAAATATTCTGAAAAAAGATTTTTAACGAACGTAATTCGTAATTTAATTTGCAATTTTGAATGTTCAGTTCTAATTAAGAATGTATGAGCTAATCTGAACGATTAGAATCTCATTTGCAAGTAAATAAAATTGAAAAGAATTTTCCAATGTAAATTTTTTTAAATAGGTAATAAGTTTAGCACTAAAATTTTAAATTGTAAACGCGAAAAATTGGTGTGAGTTATATGATTAATCGAATAATTGTCGATAAGATTGCAATTTAATCTTAAATTGGCAATTTGTCGTAGTCGCTATTCTCTTTTTACAATTTTATCATTAATCATGTAACTTAAACCAATAATTTCTCTAATATATTATAACTTTGTGATATAAATTTACTACATAATTAATTTTTTCCGACCGGGCCCCCGTTTGACAAAATTTTAATTCATTTCTTCATGAATCATCCCCAACATGTTATTCATTTACATTTAAGCTTGAGGATGAGTATAAGTCGAAACTAGTAGCGATTTTAATAAACGCAGGAAGGTTTTGAATTTAATATTTTTTATCGAGTTAGTGGGAGTTGCGGTCGTGGGACTTGCGGTTAAGTAGATTTTTAATTAAATGCAGTGGGACTTGCGCTCATTTTTATTTTCATAGTGGGACTTGCAGTCACTTTATAGTTGCACATATTTACATATAACAACAATAATTTTTTTTTCTCATACTTTTGACATTAAGTTTGAAACATTTAGTCCAGTCATTTTAAACATGAACATTGCAAAAAATCCTATATTAGGTTTGACTTTTTTATGTTGTTGGGTTCAGTCCCAGTAGTAAATACTCAATTTTGCAACTTCGAAAAACTTGTGGAAACTGGGGGGGGCGCCAAAAACCGCGATTTTTTCGGACTTTTTTCAGTTTTAGGCTCGTAGCTCAAAAACTAGGAGTTATAGTGCAAAGAATATGATGATCTTTTTTAAACTAGACTAAATTTGCTACAATTTGAGCCTAACCGAAAGTCTGTAAGTATAATAGTTTCCGAGATACAGCTCTTCAAAAATAGGCAATTTTTCTCAAAATTTTTTTTCAACGTATCTTCCATGTTTCGAGCCAGATATTGCCATAACGACGTGCCCTACGACTCTTGTCACGGAGAAAAAAATTGTAGGACATTTTATCACCTTTTATTTAAGCATAGATGCATTCCTGCGGGCCTAACAGTTCTCGAGAAAAAGACGGAAAGCCGGAAAACAGTGAAATCCTCCACATATATGTAATAGCATTAGTATGATTAGAAGACATTTTGTGATTATTCTTATTTAGCCTAGCGACCGAACCCTCAAAAAGGGCTTGTAGACAGACTTTTTGACCCTAATGATTTTATTTCTAAGATGTGTTTGGAGGTGTTTGGTGATAATTATACGAAAAGTCCCCGGCCCTACCGTATGAGCTAACTCCGTAGCGTAACAAAATTTGCGGATTTGTTAAGTTTTCTCTTTGTATCTCTTGAATAGGCGATCGTAATGGGAAATGGCCAATTATAAAATAAAAGCTGCCTTGAGAAAATACTTTTGTTCTTTTCGTCAAACATTAACCCTATCATAAATGTATTTAGAAAAGACTAGAGGCCATTAAACATGGTGGCGCATAAGACTGAAATTGTTTGGCTAAGGATGCAGGTAATCTGTATTTAATACTCACATATCAGATTTAGCTCCAAACCTCCCACAAAATTAGTTGTTCTCTAGTGCCCTCTATTCCATCTTGAACTCAACGTTTTTTTTAAATAACTATAACATCTAATCTATTTGAGATAAAATATTAAACGGTATATGTATTTTATAGGAAATTTTATGGTCTACAACTTTTATTTCAGTAGTTTTTGCTATAAACCCAATACTTTAGGAGCTAGGACACAACATTTGCCGAAAAACGTCGTGTAAAAGCGATTTTCAAAAAAAATGTCAATTCTTGACAGCGAATATCTCTTCAACGGATAGAGATAGAGAAAAAACGCATAGAAGCAAACTTGTAGAAAATTTAATCAGCTTTTTTTATAGTTGGCGATTTCCCACTACGATGGCCTGTTCAAGAGATGTAAACGGAAAACCAAACAAATCCGCACATTTTGTTACGCTACTTTTCGTATAATCATCACCAAACACATCCCAGAAATAAAATCTATAGGATCAAAAAGTCTGTCTACAAGCCCTTTTTGAGCGTTCGTTCGCTAGGCTAAATAAGAATAATCAGAAAATGTCTTCTAATCATATTAATGCTATTACATATATGTGGAGTCGTAGCGATTTCACTGTTTTCCGGTTTTCCGTCTTTTTCTCGAGAACTGTTAGGCCTACAGGAATGCATCTATGTTTAAATAAAAGGTGATAAAACGTCCTACAATTTTTTCCTCCATGACAACGGCCCTAGGGCACGTCGTTGTGGCAATATCTGGCTCGAATCATGGATGATACGTTAAAAACAGATTTAGGGAAAATGCCTATTTTTGAAGAGGTGTATCTCGGAAACTATTATACTTACAGACTTCCGGTTAGGCTCAAATGGTAGAAAATTTAGTCCAGTTTAAAAAAGGTAATCATATTCTTTGCACTACAACTCATAGTTTTTGATCTACGAGGCTAAAACTGAAAAAAGTCGGAAAAAATCGCGGTTTTTGGTGCCCCCCCCCAGTTTCCACAAGTTTTTCGAAGTTGCAAAATTGAGTATTTACTACTGAGACCGAACCTAACACCATGAAAAAAGTAAACTTAACATAGGATTTTTTGCAATGTTTGCATATTTTTGTGTTTAAATTGACTGTACTAATTTTAATGCTACAATTTACATTAAAATATAATGCGTTGTCATAGTAAGATAATAAAAACGAAAATTGACGCGTAATGCATTTTTAAATAATCATCCACACGCCCGAACAGTAAGACTTTACCTTCCTTGTTCACGAGGAGGTGGAGGAGTAAGAAACATAGCCTTCTTACACCAAACACAAACTACGAGAATACTTTTATAAAAAAAATGGCACATTTCAGCACTCCACAAAACAGTCACACATGCACACAAATCATACACGACCTTAAATATGAGTACATAATAGAAACATTACACTACCAATGAGTAGAAACAGGTACTACATCACACATTATAGTATGTAGTATTAAAAAAAAGTACAGTTTCATTTATTTTCTTATTGCTTCTATCGCAAAATAACTCTCCAAATTAATTATGCAAATATATAATGTAATTATACTATGAGGTGATTGCAAGTCCCACTGCATTTAATTAAAAATCTACTTGATCGCAAGTCCCACGACTGCAACTTCCACGACACGTTTAAATCATCGCTTCAATGTAAATTTTAAACGATATAAAAATTGTTTTCTTATTATTCAAAATATTCTTTTCACTTTTAAAAGTACAGATTTTAATTTTTATTGTTTGATAACGTCTCTATTTTAAATTATAAAAATTAAAATTCCCATTATGAATTTGAATATCACTTTAAGTTATTCAAATTTTCTTTTAACTTGAATGTTACTCATACCGAAACTTAAATTAATTTAAAATTCCATTTGATTAAAGTAATCCAATATTTAAAGGATTTTTTACTATATTAAACTTCACTCATTTTGTTAATTCCGTTTACAAAAGTATGTTTCTTTGTGGAATTGTGTTTCAATTACTAATTATTAAAAATTTTGAATTTCTACTTTTTTAAGCACCATTCTAAATTGCAATTTATAAACGAAAATCTATTTATTGTTGCAATTTTAAATCGATTTTAATTTCTAATTTTAAACCTACCAAAACTAAATTGATACGTTTTGCCAGAATTTTAACTTACAGATAATGTTTGAATTCCAACTCTTTAAACTAGAAATCCTATCTATAATTAGCCATTTCATTTAAAATGTTCAATATTTCGATTATTCATTTAATTATTCTAAAAGAACTAAGTTTTATTTTAAAATTTCAAACATCAAATTTAAATATAAATTTTAAAATGTTTGTCTTTCCCCTTAAAATGTCAAGCGAAATGCTTTTTCAACTTTTTCAAACAGAATTTCAACTTTTGCGCATTAGTATGTGATATAACTGTCCCTAATTAGGCCTCCATTGTATTTCTTAGCGTATTTATACTTATATTGTGCAGTTTATTTTTAATAGTAAATAAACCTTGAACTAATGCAACTTTGCAACAGTCGTTTGAAGCTACAATTTTCTCATATAAACAACAATGCAAATTTTATTTAAATTCGTTCGGGTCATAAATTAAAATGCGACCCGGTGGCCATTTTCCGCTATATGAAGATGGACTAAAAATAATATTCCATTGTGTCTTATCTGACATTTTGATTTAATATTAATTAAAAGAACTACAGCAACCGGAAGATGTATATCCACAGAATTGCTCTACTTCATGCCTATGAATTGGCTCAACTTTTATAAAATAGTTTCTATAGACCTTTCACTTATACGACACTTAAAAAACAACCTTTTAACTTTTATTAAAGCTGCTCGCTTTTAATGCTGCGGAAGCAGCTGAAAGCTTCCACCTTTACTTCTTTTATTTTCATTGTCATCACATTATTTTGTTCTTAGTTTGATTGACACAAGACTCAAGAGACAATTTTCTTTAAACCTGCGATTTAATAAATTATTTCTAATTACACGTAAAACTTCTTGTCCGATCGGTTTCTTTAGATAAACTCACTGTAATTTGCGCGGATGATTGTTGTTATTTGTCTTCATTTAATGATGATGGTAGAATTTTAAAACAAGTTCTAAACAAGGGATCGTTACAGTTAAAAAGTTCGTCATATCCATCCACGTCCTGTTAGACTGTTACGGCTAAAACTTGTAATTAAACCAGAAATTTCTGTATAATAATTTCATTAACGACTTTGTAGACGTTCCGTAATTGTTGCGCTAATGACAAGCTTTATGTTTGATTTTCATCATTTTTGTTTCTATGTCGTTATTGTTTGACCTACTTCGGTTGCGTTTTGCAGTTAATTTGTGGGGCACGAGGATCGTTCACACATCAGCCGAGATTGGGCGCTCATCATCAGTGCATAATTAAATTAAAAAAATATCCAATTAGTGACGTGTTGAAATAGCTAATCGTGATTGTTCCAGTGACATTGCCAACTCGATCGTGAGAACCGTAAGACAAAGATTCCGTTATAATATAATCAATGTACGTAACTTCCAAGTTATGTATGTTCCACTAACTCTCATCCTTCTACGATTGGTGTAGTAAGGAGACGAATTAATTGAAAAGGTGTCCGACAGGATATTCGAAACCAGTTTTTTTTTCCATGCGGGATTAATTATCTAAGTACAAACTAAAAACGGTCGAGTTTGAGAATTAAACCCGTTGCAAATTGTACTGTATGTGTGTGTGAGTGTGTGTATGAAATTTAAAATGCAAGTTCTTGAGTTTCCCATGTATCATTACGGTTCAGTGGCCATGAAGGTCCTTATAATACATTCATACACTTGTGTCGTGTACAATTGCTCGGTTATATTATATGGGTAGACTTTTGTGATTTTCATTAAGTCAACATAATAACAAAAATTACGAAATATCGTGACATTTAAGCTATACGAACGTGGTTTATTACTTTCTTGCATCACTCGAGGTTACAACATGCAATGTGCTTTTAGCATCACAATTCTTGTAGATTTTCCTTTAATTCAATTGGTTTAACCGTGACTGATGATAGTGTAGTCAAGGTTCTCACACTTTTCAGTTTTGTCATTACAAGAACTTCTTTTCCTTCACTTCCCTAAAGTTCATTTGTTTTCTTTTTTCTTATATCGATAACTTTCGATTTTGACGTTCCTTTTTATTTTTGGTCCATTTCCATTTCGATTTGTCATTCATTTTTTTGTGAAAGCTCCATTAAACATCACCTATACCCACTTGCCCTTCGTTCTTCGATAAGTACCTTTAATATTAATTTTAGAACAAAAGGTCAAGAGACATTTCTTATTCAGATGTTCCTTGTTTACAGCCTAAGAATATTTTCAGGCCCGCATTGCTCTCGGTTTCGTCTGTACAGCATCGTACTCGATTATTTTAAATGGAACACCCTATAGATTTTTATATTTTTGAAATCTATATTCGATTCTAGACCAAGTTTGTTTAGCCTTTCACCTACTAAAGTCAACTCATTTAGGAGAAAATAAATGTTTTTTTAAAAATTGTCGCCGAAATCACAACAATCAGTAAAAAAATCATAACTATTCAATCATTGGCAACAGAGCAACAAAATTTGAGATTATCATAAACAAAAGAGCGTTTTATTTCTCGATATGCTGATTTTGAACGAAATTTGTTGCAAAAGGGGCGTACTGAATTTTTTCTAACAACCACAGAAGAACTGGCAAAAGTCGACTATTTTAAATAGAACACCCTGTATATTTTTTCATGAATGAACTGCTTTTTAAGTTAACTTTAATTTTTGTTAAATATGTCCTATATCTAAAGGTAATAGTTTCCGAGATAATAACCTTACTTTGGATTATTTTGTTTTTTCGCACAATTCTGAAAATAAAATTAAAGTTTCCTTTTCCAAGAGAAAAGACACTCATTCAATGATAGGAATAAGCTAAAAGAGGTATTCTTCAATTTCCCCAGTCTTGTCATTCAGAAATAGGGATAACTCGTTCAGTACCCTTATAAATCAATGGATTCGACTACTGAAAATGAGAAAAGTTTAGAGTTACACAGTCTTTTAGTATTTTTTCTGTTATAATTCCCAAAATTTTCATTTTGAGTGCTTTCTTTTTCTCTAGATCAACCTCAAGGTTTACCAAAATTTGTTCAATTCAATTGTTTATTGTCTTTTTTAAATATACAAGAATTCTTATTCGTCTAATAACCTAATCTAACAAACAAAACCAACTACCTTAATTAACCCATTACACATAAATGCTTCTACTACCCCCTTCTCTCTCTGAATCTCCTTTCTCTCCCTCCCCTCTTCTCTTAGCTCCCCATATTTCCTCATCATATGCCACGTACTTTCCCTCCCTTCGCTGCACATTCTACAAACCCTTTTCTCGTCCTCCCAGCAATATCTATTTTCATTCTCCTCATTCCCGCACCTAAATCTCGCCACTATTCTTTTTTCCTTCAATCCCATATCCGCCAACAAGTACTCGACCTTGCCTTCTACCACAATCTCCCGATATCCCTCATTTATACCTCCCCTTAGCTGTCCTCGCCCTCCTTTCCTGGCCTTGCACATCCTTATCTCTTCTTACCAACTCTTCCACCATATCCCTTCCTTCCTCCCTTCTTCTTTCTATCTCCTCCCTCGCATAACCCAGTTTCTCATAAAACAACATTCTCCTCTCCTCATGTCCGTACCTTATCCGTTTTTTCTTCCTCATCTCTCTCAGAATTTGTTTGAACTGCATTTTTGAATGCCTCTTAATCCATTTTCCCAGCAATTTTGTCCTTTCATTTGCCTGCATACGTAGAGTGCGTTTTCAATAATATACTCCCTTTTCTTGAATATGGTTGACATATTTCTGAAAAGTCCAAACGAATCTGACCTAGTTTGCAATATCTGTGTTTAATTTGTCAAGGTGCATGGTAATTTTGACATATTTGCTGATCGCTTTGGTCCATTAACAAGGAAACCATTTTCGTCTGTTCTTGGTTGCTCTTATTTTTATGGTGGTTCTGTAATACAATTTCTTGGGATGTTTTGCGACTATGATGCGAAAACCACCCCCCTATCTAAAGACAATTTCTTATAACGTCCAATGTCAGAATTCTTAGGATGGATGTGTTTCTTTCAACTAGTGTGGCTTTTGGTGTTACACCTACCAACATAATTCGATACCATGAAAATGTAACACTTGTATCCATAAATCGTCCTGCAACGTCTTGCCAGCAGCAAACATTGTTCCATTGAATAGAATGCATTCATTTGGAAAACTAGCGTGATCAAATTTGTAGGGGTGCTCCTATAGACCTATACTAAACTTTTTTAAGTGAACATTGCGTTAACACCATTTGGTGAGCACAGTGTTGCTTTGCCGTCTTCATTGCACTCTGAAGTACACACAATTGTAACTTATGATAACATAAATTGCCAAGAGGAAGTGTTAAGTGATGAAGATGAAGCGTTATACAGCTGTAATTACTAGTGATGCCGCGGGTACCCGGCCATTACCCGGTATCCGGCCTATCCGGCCTATTTTTGGAAATACCCGGTTTCGCCGGATAGCACGCGCTACCCGGCCGGATAGAAGAAAATTTTAATTTATTTTTTAATGCAGACATACCTTACATAACATAAAGATACATTTATTTAATTGTTTAAAAAACAGAAAACTTTATTGCCTGTATAGAATTGAACACGCATGTTATTTACAATCTCTTTGTTATTTCTACAAGCGCCACTTTTTTATACAATGTAATAAATGGGGCAATAGCATTATTTTATGTACACTCACCCCTTCAGAATGATTCTTAAGAAATGCGTAAATGTATTATTATAACGTGTTTTTCAATAACAGCAGAATAAATGCTTACTATGAAGTATGAACTGTGAGATACAAGAAATATTAGTAATTAATCACTAATCAGCAGGAAAGTTACATTTGTAAAGTAGCTTATAACTATAAGAAACCCCCTTTCACAAGGCCGTAGCCAGAAAAAATATTCGGGGGGGGGGGGCCAAATTTTAACAATTACACGCCACCCGATGTAACTGCAAACTACTAATGTAATTTACATTTCGTTTAAGAAATTGTTATTTTCCACTGAGTTTCGGGGGGGGGGGGGGGTTCTGACCCCCTCGATCCCCCCCTGGCTACGGCCTTGCCCTTTCAGCTTTATCCCGTTTAAGGAATTTTTCCATTCAATGTGCAAAAGATTAATTAAAACTTCACCATATAGAATAAGTTTACAATTTAATATTACATTTAAAATACTAATTTCTTTATTCGCTGTCGCGCGGACTGCTCTGACACGGCCCGAATTGAAGACTCGGTATCCGGCGGCCGGATACCCGGTATTCGGGTACCCGGTTATTGATATCCGGTATTCGGTCTGGAAATCTCACCGGGTATCCGTTATCCGGCATTTCCATGGAAGTGGATCCGTGGCATCACTAGTAATTACATGGGAAAACTCTGCCGCACCTTTCAGGCAAATACGCCAAACCCTTTCTTCGAGCCTAATGTTCAGCACTCTTCACTCATTCAAAATAAAGAAAGGCCAACATGTTACAGTTTTGATGGGACGAGCAGGTGTAGTTCCCCCTGAAAATGTTACCGAAGATGTATCGACTGCTGAATCCATTAAGAAATTTGCTACCATTGCCACCCAAAATCCTTATAAAAAAAAGCAAGTGAATCGAGAGATAAATATTTCTGACGTTTTCTGTCACTCTCTTAGTTCCCATACCTTGGCCACTCAATGAAGGAACTTTAAACCAAAATGTTCAAAAACTGAGATGGCAAAGTTGTAGTACAATTTATTCTTCCACTTCAACATTCCGTTTTTTTAATAAAAATCTCTCTGATACAACGAAGAACCCGATTTTCCACAATTTTGCAAAAATTGTTTGGCCTACGCTCTGGGCCAACTTTCAAACAATAAATAAATATACAAAAATTTACACTCTCGATTAATATCAACATAAAAAAAAATGGTTTTTTTAATTTCTCGGCAGCAAATTGATAAAAATTACCTTACCAACACTTTACTCGAGTAGTTTTCATTGCAGAACCCATCATGAAGCTGTGTTTCTATCGTTTTTATTATTTAAAAAATTCTGGCAATGCCACGAGACTTCTCTCGTATTACCACTTTTTCAAAAAATAAATATAGCACAATATGTATTGCTGAATTCAGAAAAAAATACTCTTAAGCTACATAAAAAAATTGCAACTTTATCTTATAAAAAAAATGAGTGCCGCCATTTTAGCATATACCGGAAGTGACGTCATCAAAGGTAATATCAGAATTTTCCTCCTTGGCCTTTTTTTTCATTTTTTGGATCTGCGTATTCATATGTACCTAAAAATTTGCATAGGTCAATTTTTTTTTGGAACACTAATACAATACTTCCCTTTTACTTCGTACTCGGGAAGTAAAAAAGGATATGTACATTTTTTGGCGGGATTTTTGGAAAAAACGCCTATATTTTTATATGTTGATTTGCTCACACTGCTAATGAAGTACGTAAGCGGCAAGGTGAAAGGAAATTCTCATAAAGTGCTTTTTTTGCATAAACGTTGTAACAACATCAATTTGGAATTAAAGATTGATTAATTTTTCATCCAAGAAGAAAAAGCTCTCAACTCTTTTTAAAAGCTCCTTCCAATAAGAAATGTGTCGGGTACAAAATCATGCAACATTTATAACAAAATCGGCAATAATTACAGCGTTGCACAATTTTATTGTAATATCATCACTCATGCGAAAAATTATGGCATTTATAAATTATGCAGTATGTTAATTTCATTTTATAATTAACATGTTAAAATGCGGAAAGTAAACATAAAAATATTGGATACCAGTCCATACCAACAGTGATCAATGCATTTACATTTACATATTAATACAGTTTTGTAATAAACGTAGATTTCGATTATATAACTGCTGTATAATAACTGCCGAGGGTTTATGGCATAGATGGCTACAAATAACTACCCCTTTATAGGATCATAAAATCAAAGAAACTTCTACAGCACCACTTTTGGAGCAATTCGCTAAAAAAAACATTCTTATCAACCTTACTATAAAGCTTTTATCTCAAAGTTCTGCTGAGATGCGAGATTAATTTTTTTGTTTGTAGGTGTTACTAAACTTTTGATTGTGGATGTAACCCAAAAATCTTTACAGACATTATAGATAAATAATTCTGTAGGAAAACAAGCCATTTTCATTTATTAAAAGATTAGTATAAATCGACTGTTAAATTAAGAAAAGGGTAAAAAAATATATGACATACAGCGTGTCTATATTGTTCCTCATTTTTTTCTGTTTTGGTAATAAATCGTTATTAGTTCGATCGATCATACGTTAATCTAAATAAGTATATAATTTATTTTAGGGAAAGATGTTTTATGTAAACCCATTTTTCTTTTTAATAGAATGAGCAGCATCGCAATTCGATCCATAAATAAACTTTTAGCGTTTACATTTTTATTAATAACAGGAACCATGTACGGTATAGTCGTGATAAAACAGTTTTATTGCCATTAATGTCGCATGTCACATGTCACTATTATTTTTTTACGAAGCGTCAACTAAATTCGCGCAATACAGTTACTATAAAACTGTTACAAAACTGTCTTTGTGTTTAACATACACATTATCGATTGAATTATAGCCCTTTTCACTGTGCGGTGTTTCGCGAAGGTATATTTTTCCATGTGGATGGTATGATTTTTCATATTCCTTTGTATAGTTACATCTACTTTAAAACAACTGTAAATTGTATAATTGCATCTACTTTAAAACAACTGTGAAGTCTAATTTTTAGTTCAAAACCCCTTTTTAGGTTTTTACTAAGGATGTCCAACTCGGTGTCAGAAAAAATAAAATTGTCAATGTTTTAATTAATTAGGTTCGAAAAGAATACAAACACACATTGCAATATAAATCATTTTATATTGGTATAGGTAGGTGTATTATAACGTATACACAGAAATTAATAAATAGATTGAATTTTAAATAAAACTCCATGTGTCATTTTGACATTAACGGTTATTTACTTACCATCTTATATAAAGACACAAATCGGATTTTATGTAAATCATCTTGGTAGCGGAATTTTGATTCATATTCTTATTTTTGTATTGATTTCTTGTTTATTATTTTACAAAACATACATCGACTACCAAAATTGTATCAAGGACGGCTTCTTGAATGTATCGAGCTGTTTGCGTGGGGTATTAAAATTAGATATCGGTTGCCCACATGCTTGTATTACAAATATTTTGTTACGGTGATATAGTTACAAATGACATGAACTAGTCGTTCCAAAGATTAAGTAATCATTCTGTACCAAAAAAAAACAGCACTAGTTTAGTTAATTATTACCAAAATGAATAAGTAATAAAACCGTTATACAGCACATTGGTTTTTTTATCTCAACATTATTTTTCTTGGTACAGAGAATTTTAAATTAGGGTTAGGGTTAGGGTTACAACGTTCAGGATTGTTTTGTGAATTACTTTGTACATCATTTGAGGTTAGTACTTGACTAAAGACACTAACATCAATATTATAGTTGCACTACGACTACACGAACGGTGTTTTAATAATTGTATCTTGTTTTTAAAAACAATTGACATAATTGATCCATTTGACCTCAAAGTGACCTTTTTCGATGTATTTTATTAATAAGAGCTCGATCCGATTATAGAAATTTACGTATGATTTCTCATAACATTTCTCAAGTTTTTGGTACTTTCCGGTGAAAAAAAGAAAAATTTGATAAACCGTTTTCTCAGCTCTTTTCGATTAAATAATATATTTTTTTATGCTAGCATCATAAACGGCTCTATTGATAACTAGAAATCGTTCATAATTTCCAGTTTTATTGCATCCGTGCAATAAATAGCGTATACAACTCGTTATAATCTTGGTGTTAATTGCACTCGGGAAATTTAGCGTGACTCGCTCGCTGCGCTCCCTCGTACGTTAAACATTCTCTCGTGCAATAAACGCCAAGATTATACACTTGTATAATATACTAGTAGGAAGTGCGAGGATGTTAAAATTCTCTGCTGCTGCTTCTTCTTCCATACAGGCATTGCCTCAACATACGATTAAAATTTAGAAAAAGTTTGGTGAATTGCTACTTCATGTTAGCTTGTATTACTGGAATTGTGAAAAATTACAAATGATTCCTTAGCTTATACATGGGGAACTAATATGTGAGATGGACTCTTTGGGATTTCTTGTCCATAAGCACCTAAACCGTGGACTGACCTTTAGTCAGGGCCGTCATTTAGGGGGGTCAGGGTAGGGCAATTGACCCCCCCCCCCCTGGAATTACTACTACTACAAAAAAGTACAATAAACTTATAAAACTGACAATCACGCCCTTTTTTCACGAATATTTTTTTTCCTTTTTACTATAGATGCCCCCCCCCCCCCGTAAAAGACTCAAATGACGGCACTGTCTTCAGTTTGATTGACCGGTGATTCTGCAAAATTTTCTTTGCACTACGACACGCGATCCTCCTTTTGATTCGTAGTCGTACTATAAATTCTGTAGAGGTGGTCAACCTGCGGCTCGCGAGCCACATACGGCTCTTTGAAGGATTATTTGTGGCTCTCCATAAATTTACCCGAGTTCCATTTTCATTTTTTTGTTATTATATTTTAACAAATTATTATCGTTCCGTATGTGTTTCAAAATGTCTTTTAAATTACTGACAACAAATATGAAAGACCAAGTGCAACGTTGTAACAAATTTCGGGTCGCGAAAAATTTCAAATTTTTGGAAAATGGCTCGGACTACCAAATACCTTGGCCACCCCTGTATCTGTAGTATGAGAGACTGTTCTCATCAGTTTTGGATCTCTTTTATCGTTGGCCCTTTACCTTGCTTGTCTTCCATGACGTGTGTTTTGTACATATAGGCGGCCAAAGCAGCTGTGTTATACAACCGTCGTACCTTATTTATTTTTACCTTGCCTTCGTATATTTCAACCCTCTTCTACTGCACTAAGGCTGCATCCGATGGAACAGTGGGTTTGTTTCCCAAACATTCGACTGCGAGTCCATAGAACACTGAATGCTTTATTCATTGTTTTCCCTAAATATGCTTTGTATGTCAAGGTTTCGTCTAAGGTTACTTATGTACTTGACTTCGGTCACCGTAGGGATGGACATTACATAGTGCAGAAGGTCGCGACTTTTCCCATGGTGTCCTTTTCCTTGAAAATGTTATGAGGGAAAGTTTTTGGGTTTACCAATAGTCAATAGCATAGTTTTTGATAGCTGCGTCTGCGTATCCTATTGTTTTATACGCTGCTCTATCGAGCTCTTGTCATCCACAACACGGTACCATAGAGGAGGATCTCTCTGCGCGAGGTTTTTCTTCGACGATTAGCGATTCTTTGCATGTATTGTCATGCTTACCAACTTTTGCTTGCTAGACGTCGTTGTGTATGGAATTTTGTTTTGATTCAATTATTTTAGATTGTTCTCCTTAATAAAGGGGCCTTCCGGAGGAGTTTCTAGTTATACCGGTTAATAACCCACTGTGTACTTCGTAAACGGCCGACGTTTCGGCTAGTTAGGCCTGGCCTTCTTCGGGGCAACAAAATATATGTACATGTGAGACAAAGAGACAGACTATAACGGATTTATCCACTAATTCTTTTGTTGGCCCGAAGAAGGCTAGGCCTAACAAGCCGAAACGTCGGCCGTTTACGAAGTACTCAGTGGCTTAGTAACCGATATAACTAGAAACTCCTCCAGAAGGTTCCTTTATTAAGGAGAACAATCTAAAATGCTATTTTTTTGTAATGTAGCTTTGAGAAAAGGCAGGAAGAACTTGTCTTGTCGATTAGAATCCTTTCTTCTAATTTTTCATTTAAACCATTCAAGGTTGATACGATCAACAACCTTAGTCAGGAACACTATGATAACTTCCTGTGGTTATACAACAAAAACATTTCTTGGAACAACCAACAAACGCGGCGAAATTAGAATATACACCGAAACTCCACAGTTTTCCTTTTGCGGAATAAACATCTTTTGATCTTATTTAATTAATCGTCGAAAAAATCGTGTTGGAATTAAATCGCCCACTAATTAACACAGGAAATTTAAGCGTCGATTGTCAATGTCCTGAAAACATGCAATGCTTTCGTTTCGCAAACGCGTGGAAAACTAAACGACCTTTATTTATACTTAATTAAATTCAGTTTTTTTAATGAATCTAGATTTTTTCGTTCTAAAACCTGAAAAATTTGCAAATTTTCTTATTAAATTGTCTTGTTTTTGTAAAACAATTTTACTAATGAACGTAATTAATTATTATTGTTGTTACGCGTGACAAGATGGCGATTAAAGTTACATATTTCAAATTGCATTCGGTCAACACTCTCGTCCGGCTTGATTAAGTGACAGTTTTATTAGTTTTAAAATTGAAGGGAGTGATTTGGACTTTATTTAGATTAATTTGTCTTAAATTGATATCAATCAAAATACTTCGAGCTGGTATACATTTTTCATCATAAACGCTTTTGGTGTAAGATAATTAAGAATTTTTTCCTTGACAATAGTTGCTTTTTAATCCTTCCACTTCGTGGGTTCAATTGTCACTTAGTATTTTCGTACAGCGGTGGATTAAAAAGAAACATATTCAGATCATATTGCAATAATAACTTGTAAATTCCACTTAAATATTTTATATTTTAAATACAACCAACGCTCTTGGATAATATTATCGTATAATATATAATAATTTATATGTATAAATTATCGAAACCACTTAGGTTGTATAAAATAAGTATTTAAGTCGAATTTACGACCATCCCATTTCATATTATACAGGATGGGAGCCTCAAACAAACATTCACGATCTGTATTAAAACTTTATATGGGAAACGTAGCCGAAATAATTATGCTTCCTGGAGGACAGTAGTAGGTACTACTGGGAATATCGACTCTTTTCCATATGCATCTGTTCAAGATGATTTCCACAAGCGGAATCAATCTGCTGCAGTGGTTTTTTGATTAGACAACACTTCGATAACAAGCAAAATGTGCCCTTTTGGGCTACCAAGAATCCACAACTGCTTCATGAAAAGAGCATCATACACCTGATCCTTTATCTTCGAAAATTCTATAAGCAGTGAAGGTTACTTGGGCAAAATTTCTTGGTACTGCTTTGTTCATCAATGATATGCAGTGATTCGTGCAAGACGGTGCAAGACTACACTCTGCGAACATTGAATATTGACATGTAATTTTCGCCGTGACGATCACTTGAAAACGGTTTCCAGCTCTTTTGGCCTCCCCAACAGTCCAGATCTATGCAATTGCGACTTTTGTTTAGGGTTACGTATAATAAAAGGTTCATCATCCTCATTTAACTATCTTTTCTTCATGTTGGCGAGAGAAGTTCGTAGAAGCAATAAATTCATAAACAATATTGAAATATTTGGTCCAATTTTTGGATTTTCTCATTTTTTTAGACATTGACCACGTTTAATTCTAACTAAAAAATGTGGAAAAAACATCAACGTAAAACAAGGCGACGTACGAAAATTCCCGAAAAATTGACCATTTACGGTTATGCACACTGCAAATTATTTATGTTATTTTCCACTACGAACATCTTGATTTTGAAAACTATGACGTTTTGATTTTTAACAGCATTGAAAAATTTGCTTTAAAAGCGATTTTCCAGAAACATCTCCGAACGAAGTAAGTCATTGTAAACTAATGGCCTTGGAAAATTTCTCTTTATCTTCACTTGAAATAGCTACATTTTATAGACCTACTTTCTTAAAATACATACAATGGCAATGCCCTATTTCCACCAATCTCGATAAAGATCAGTTCGGAGTTTATTGTGTTCACTTTCATAACGTTTGTAAATCATTCAATGTTCGTTTGGTTGTGACGCTTTTATGTGCGTTCAGATTCATTTATTATCGGTATCAAAAATTTTCAAAATCTAGTTAGTAAATTTTGGGCCACCCTTTTCGGTTCACAGTATTCGTATACCAGTGAGACTCAAAAATGCAGAAAGAACATTGCTGTAGTGTTTGCGCCATTTTTGGTAGAATATGAATCTTATGGCAAAATTTTGTTTTGCGAGACAACTTTGAGCAGAAATCAATTATAGCGTCGCAAATCCATTAATTGAGCTTTGACGCAATCAGCCGTTATTGTGTTTCATATTCATATGTCACAAATTCTTCCCTTCTTTTCTACAAATTTTAAGACCCACTTCCTTATTTTCTCATCACCTGCAGTGACCTTTTTGTAAATTTGGAGATTATGTGGTCCGGTGTTAGCCAATTGATTTATCGCTCGTTCCCAATTTTTTTTGTGTTGACTACGTTAAGTCGTAGGTTTTACCCAACAAACAAGCAAAATAGGCCCACTTCATAAACAAGATTGATCGTGTGATTTCTGACATTCCCCCTGATTTGTCTGGAAAAATAATGGAAAATTGGGTTTGGCGAATCCATTCGTCCACACACTACTATGTGTATGACATTTTACGGCCATAATTTTGAATTTTAAGAGATTTTAATCAGTTTGTTTCGAAATATGGAAAAGAATGAATAGTATGCAGATGATAAAATATCTTCAGATGAAAGATTTTCTGCCTGAAGATATTCCTGTGCAGGGGCGTACCTATAGATAAGTTTCGGTAGGAGGGGGGGGGGGGTCAGCATGAGAGTTCGTCAGGTCGAGTCAACTATCCCCAATTCAGTAAGGAGAAAATTTACGGCTTGTGATTTAGAATTTAGTGCAGAATGTTTCAGAATGCTTATTTCGGGGAGGGTTCAAACCCCCTAACCTCCCCCCCCCCCCCTATATACGCCGCTGTTCATGTGCATATAAAAAGTGTATTTGGGGAAGATTTCCTTTTATACCAAGTTGTAAAAAATTCGTTTCCGGGGTGGTTTTCAAAGGCCAAAATCAAAAATATCGATCGTGTTAACTATTTGGTCATTAATGACCATCCACTGACCACTGGGCGACCTGCAGAGTTAACCGCCCAACGTGATGACGCTTTGGAAATATATGTTCTGAGGTCAATTTGGAGTTGTTTAGAATTTTTTTTGCCGGTTTGTGACCATTGATGAAAATGAAACCTAGGTTCATTATTTCGAATTAGATTCAAAAATAGAGAAGTTACAGCCACATCCTTCAAACATTTCATTTGTAGTCTTTTATCCGAAATATTATGACCACTGCTTTCACTTGATGGCATCAAAGAAAACTGAAATTATCATCCCCTTTTATCAAAACAACGTTGAATAAACAATAAAAGTTTGATGAATAGCCTGAACGGCATTTATCATACCAAATGTAGCTCCGAGCGAGATTTACTTGCTCCCAAAATGTAAGGGTTGCTGTTTGGAACAATATTTGAAGACGACGATGCTGTTATGGAGACTGTTGGAAATTTCTTTAGAAAAGGGTTTTGGGCTAGAAGCGGAGGTGAGGTTCATTGTGATAACTACGTGAAAAATAATTCATCATAAATGATCTGTTCACCCCCACGTACGTTTCTTAGGATTTTACATTTTAATAAGGAATAAGCACAGAAGTATCTTTATTTAAGTGACGCGGACCATTAAAAACTTCCAACTAATTATGGGGTCCATTCAGTTTTTTGTAGTACAACCGCAGAACTGTGCTGTAATCAAAATATCGTAGTTTCATCCTATTTCTATTCCTCTTTTTAATTAAATGTTATTATTGGTTTCAAAGAGATCATATCATACATTTACCTATTATTAACCTTGTTATGTGCCGTACTGAATTTTTCTCGCAGATACTCAAAAGGTGCGACCTATAGTTATAACCAAATGACTAATAGAGGTATCGCGTGTGCTCCGCGTTAAATCACTAATACACGGAGGGAGTTGCCACCTTACGTGACTCATTGAGGTCTGGATAATTTACCTACTTTATCGTCTATGGTAAGTGTAAAAACATATACTATTATAAGATTCTTTGCCTATTAACTTACATCCACTTTAATGATTAACCGCATTACTTGGCATCAACGTTAAAAATAGCAAGAAGTGAAAGTATACCGACAAGACAACAAAAACAAAGCAGGCCGTTCTTTTAAATTCCTCTAAAGAAAAAAAAAATCAGTTAATAAATTGCAACAGATGGATCTCCTCAGGGATCGTTAATGGGGCACTTATTATTTTTAAATTTCTTAGTAAATCTCTATCGTACTGTTGCGGCCTTTTTTTCTCCACAGATTGAGGTTACTACTGTCACCATTATGACCGCGGGCCACTATTAACCTTTTCCTCTTGTTGCTTTCAACAAGTGTTTATTATTTAACGATCGGCCATGTACAATCGCCTACAAAAATGTATATTTCGCTCAGGGCCAACTCTCTATTATAGTAGTCGCGGTGCTTTTATTATTGTAAACATCTTCGGTTCTTTGCACTAAGAAGAAAAACGCAAAACATGTTGCCTTTATCGCTGAGTATGCCATTTGACCCAGTCTTTGGCGTTTGTTTACATGATTAATCTATATCACGTTTTGGGTTTAGAAAATATAAGAAAATGAATTTCGAAAAGTTGCCACTGGCACAATTTTTATTTCTTGTGAATTAAGTGCATAGGGCTTTAGGCGGTAATCATTCTTTATTTGTGAAAACGTAATTAAGCTCGAGTCTGTGGGTGCTACATTTTTCAGCTGACGATACCCTCCTCAGATTCGAGTATAATGCAGGTTAGAGGTTATGTGGTGTGGAATCTCAGATTTATAATCCTCGACCAATTGGCACCAAAAGTTATTGCTTAGCAGTATATTTTGTGATCTCGAAATTGACTGTATCCAGTATCTAGTATCTGGAAGAACTGGAAGACCATACATCAGATGTCAATAACCGCAGTAATATTTTATGAAACCGTGGGCGTTTCAACAGCATAATATGTACATTAAATACGAATTGAAACAGACTCTAAAACGAATAAGAAGATATGCACCAGCCGTAACCAGTGTTGATGAATGAATTAAAGAAGAAACTGGAGTAGGTGCAGCTTTATCCAACTGTAGTATCAGTCGGTTATCCAAAAAAATAAGAATGGTTCATGTTTCTTCCAGATAAGTGTAGACAGGCCCGGATTAAAGAGTTGAGGGGCTCGGGGCTCTTTACGTGAAAAGGGTCCTTTCTGACTGCTTGAGTAGTTTCTATTTTTGAATTTTATTGCAGTTAAAAATTAAATGACCAGTAAACTGGCACACAACTTCCCGTGTTTGCTACAATTACGTATTAAGTAAAATAGTTTTTGCGTACCTAATAACGATTTCTGATTTTCTCCTGAAATAATACACAGGGTATGTCATAAATATTTTTAATATTTTGTAAATTGCTATACTTAAATATACTCGATTAAAAGAGTCGTATGTCCTCTACTTCACTGTACAATTTTACTTCATTATCTTTGTTAACAAAAAAGTTATGCATTTTTTAAATTTTAACTTCAAACATTCATCCTCCTTCCCCTTTCCTTATGAGAAATAAAGAAATAAATGTAGTACCAATAGTTTTTCAAGCACTATATGAATAAGATTTCAAAAAATAAAAAAATTCTCAGAACAGATTTTGAGAAAATCGATTTTTAATTTTTGACCAATTTTGCCCACCAATAAATTGGCCACGTTATATTTTTGTTCATTACCAATTATAAGTAAAAATTCTGGCCATCCTTTGGCTATAATTTCCAATTTTCAAATTTTAATTAAGTTAAACGGTTCTTGAGCTACCTACACCCTAAAAAGTAAAAACTTGGAGAATTGCTATATTGGCCGCCATTTCGAATTTAGGAACAAACGAAAAACGGCGTTTTACTTGTAACCATGTCTACTAACTTTTCACCGCGGGAAATTAGTTTGTGTTCAAATTTGAATGTTTGCTCCCAAAATAACGCCCCTCTTGTTTTACCGATGAAGTTCTTTGATAGGCCTTAGTTTTAAATTTCATCCAGATCGGTCTAGTAGTTTAGGCTCCACAGCCATAACGTACGCACCCACCCACAGACAAACATTTTTCAAAGATGGTGGTTTTGAACTCAGGGGGACTCAAAACGTCGAGATTCATCAAAATCTCGAGTTCATTTTTTTTTTCGATTAAGTACATTACTTTCCCTATGTGTTGCATATGCACGGGAAAGTAAAAATGCATTTCGAAAATCTACTACGGTATTTATGTTTTGTAGGCTCAAGTGGTATCCCCCTATGAAATGGGGACCCCCTATCTAACGGGGCCCGGGGCTATAGCCTCCCCTAGCCCCCCCCCCCCAATCTGACCCTGAGTGTAGATCTTTCTGGAACGTCTCTTGTGTCACTCTGTCATTATCATCGCTACCATGGTAAGATTTTTTAGGTTATTCGACGTTATTGGTGTAATTGTATAAATTTCTCCATTCTTATTTAGCTTAATTATATTAAATAAAATACTTGAGATGTAGCTAAAAATTTTTATTGAGGTTTTCTATGGCTATCGATTTCGACATTCTTGTCATCATCAGGCCGAGCTGTAAGTATATGATGTATAATGGTATATTAGGCTTAAAGTATGGGAGTTTACCGTCTGGGTGAATTTTTGAAAGCATGAATGAACAATATGGTATATTCTTGGTCAATCTGTAAAAGGGGTTAGTTATATAAATGAAAAGCAAAGGTACTGATTTTATTAAATATTGCTTTTCATTTATATAACTAACCCCTTTTACAGATTGACCAAGAATATACCATAGTGTTCATTCATGCTTTTAAAAATTCACCCAGACGATAAACTCCCATACTTTAAGCCTAATATACCATTATACATCATATGTATACTTACAGCTCGGCCTGATGATGACAAGAATGTCGAAATCGATAGCCATAGAAAACCTCAATAAAAATTTTTAGCTACATCTCAAGTATTTTATTTAATAAAGTTATCTAAATCATCATTGATTTGAGGAAGTTGCCATTTCTGCAGCCTATTATCTCCGTAACAGTCTTTTCATTAAAAATGAACGGTCCCCGAACCTTTGTGTTTCATGATGATTTGTAGTCCCCAAGTATTGATTTTTCCTCTTCAATGAATATGACTTCACTTCTTCCATCTATTGAAACGTAGATCCACGCGTATTCTACGCTTATCGTTTGCAAAAAGATATTGTACCAGTTGTGGTTCGTCAAATGGTATTTCATCACCTGGCTCTGTTGGTTCACCTCTACTACGCTCACCTTTTGGTCTATTGTGGTCTCCTCTGTTGTCTACCCTTCCAGAATACCTCTATCTTTAACAAAGTACAGGATTTTAGTAGGGCGAATCTTCGTTACTTCCTCTTGTGTAATCTTTTCATTTCCAAGTTGGTGTTCCCTTGCCTCATATTGGCAAATAACGTGATACGGCGTTTCTTCTTCCTCACCACAACCCCTGCATATCGGGCTATCGGTCAGCCCATGTTATGCGGGCGTTTGTTCAGATGGCAGTGGCCTGTGACCATTTCTGTTGCAAGTTTTATCTTCCTGCTGCTTAAGTTTAAGATAGACTTTGGGGTTTCCAAGAAAGATCTTGGAATGACTCTGTCCTGGGATTTTCGACCAGTGTCTGCAATGCTGTTTCGTGAGTATTGCCTGAATCTTCTTTTTGGCTGTGTTGTATGTAATACCACGGGTCCTATGAGTGATTTTGCGCTTGCCATTCTCGCAAGCTCGTCAGCAACATGGTTACCTGCGAATCCCGGATGCTCAGGTGCCAACGCTAGTATGACTGTGTTACACTTGCCTAGTGCGTTTAGCATTTGTGTGCATTCAAGGACTAGCCCTGAATTTACCACATATGAATCTACTGCTGCAATCGCTGCTTTGCTTTCTGAAACTATAAAGATTTTCCTTTTGGTAAGGTACTCTTTCAATAGCTGAGAAGCCACTGTTAGTTATCTAGGCATGGATGTAGGTGATGCTCTTGTTGCCACTTGGTCCTGGATATTCCGGACAGTCTCCTAACCAACTCCATGAAGGTAGTATGCGAATGGAACTTGGAACATCCCTCCTTGGCACACGTGTATTCAAGTGAAAGTTGACGGTGAAGACGAGAAAGATGGATGCTGTAGGTACTCCATATGGGCAAAAACCCTCATCACACTATTTTGGGTAGTACCAAGTTCGAGTTCATCATTATACTGTGGAGGAACATCACTATTTTAGGAAAGGTCAATGTGAATAGAATCCTTGCCATTGAATGAACCAAAAGCAATACCATTGTCAAACGAGGTCGTGGTTTCCGGATTCGGAATTCAAAAAGTACAAGTAGGTACAGATAAAACGATGAATCTGGCAAGTAGAAAGTTAAAACTAAACTCTTTGGCCCAACCATTAGAAGAGAATCCCAGCACTGGTTTTTGATTTGGTTTTTCTCGCACCGTGTTTGCTGAACTTCAAAATATCCTTATAGCACACTTGCATACTCTAATGTTGCTTTAACAAAGTTGATGAATTCGCCGAACTTGAAGATCTGCAACAGAGATTGAAAGGTGTCATTTTGGCTTTATCATAATCCAAAAACCTGAATGAGGATTAAGAATTTGAAAATTCCATAACACGTAAAACGTAAAATCAACAAATCTTCCACCTGATCTTTACCAAAATCCCACTGATTTATTGGATTGCATAAGAAAGTAATATGGGCCGCGATTATTAAATGAAGATCTTCCATTAATCACCCTGTATGTAAGCGCTCAACGCATCAAAAGAAATTCCAGTGTCATGTGCGTATTGTAAAGCAAATACATTTGGCATACAAAAAGATCGAAAATATAATTAGAAATAAAGCCAAAAAAATGTCTCGCGAGATTTACAAAAACAAAATACTGTAGGAAGATAGATAATTTATTCAAAATATTTCACTGAAGAACTAGATTCTATGAAAACGCGTACACAATAAGGTACGTACCTTTAGAATACGAACGAGGCGTGGGCGAGAAAGTTGTTAAAAAAAATAAGTTCTCATTGTTTGTAGCCCTACCCATTGTTGCTAGATCGACCTCATCTACTAGGCACGTTCCCTTGTTTAACCGGATCACAAATTCAAATATTGTATTTATAAGTAATACATATGTGCATAAAGGATGACTGTTATTTATTTATTTATTTATTTATTGTTATTATTCTTTGACTAAAGCGGATATTTTTTTTTGTTATTAAACGCCGCCGCCGTAGTTTTCAATTCTGTACGCACTTGAGTAGTAGTTAATAAACCGTTACGATGGCAATGGTAACATTCTGTAGCTTTTGTTTAAAATTATAATTTTACGCCATTGTTTTGGTTTGCTCATTTGGTCGGTCACGTTACAAGAAAAAAAAAAGTTCAAAGCCACGCTTCGAAGGCGCTCGTCTGAATGCTTTCGATATTTTTAATTTTGTTTTATGACGTCTAAAAATGTGTAACTATTTGTCTTCAATTTCACGCATTTATTGTTTTTAACATTTCAATATTTTATAATTATGTATTGTCATTCTGAATTTTTGTCATGGTCCTTGAAATCGACTTTGTCGCTCTCCCGCTGCGCTGTTTTATTTATACGAATTTCTTCTTTTTTTCACCCGTTGGTTGGTTGTTTGAGGTTTTCATCCTGTCGACCAACATGAATCCTTTGTAGATGAACAATGAATGGGTCAATTGAATTTTTTTGGAAAGCTCATTTGGTGCACGTGCTTGTTCTGGTTACCTCGGAAGTATTTCCCACAAAATATAGATTCTTCCTTTACAGTTCTTTAAGGACATGGGATTATAAACCTGTTCGTAATTATGAATTGGACAGTCGATCCCATTAATAGCGAAACTCGTAGGAAAGGAAGAAATATACAATGGAAGTATTATTATTATTATTAGCGGATGGCCAAACAGTCTAATTTGCAAAGGGGTAAGTTCCACATCACACACGAAATTCTTCTGAGGTGACTATTTACTAACCGCCTTTTATTCGGTTATATGTTCAACCATGTATAGTGTCTTACGTCCTTCAACAGGGATTGAGTTTCCTTGCTTGATTCCTAATTTTTTCTATCTTATGTGTTAAGGTTCAGTTATTTGCATGTACAAGATGGCCACAGAAAATTTTAAAATGCAACCCTGAGTAGCTCGCTGGTATTATTATTATCTTTATTTGCTTTATATTTACAATTTTTTTACATATGATTCTTACTCCACCTACCTTACAAACTCCTAATTAAATTCTATCCCTTAATACTTCCTCCCTGTTCATACATTTGTACTTTTACTTTGTCACAAATTTACGTAATCACCCCCTTAATTTAATATTTCCCTTGCTTTCCCCTTCCTCTCCTCCAATCCTACTTCTTCTTTCTTCTACTTCCTCCATCCATCCTATTCCTTCCCTCCTCCTCTAAAATCTCCCTCAGCTGTCCCATCCCATTCCACCATCCTGCACCTTCTCTTTTCTTCTTCACACCAATATTTATTTTTCCTCTCTTCATTCCCGCATCTATATCTCGGTATCATTCTTTTCATTCCTATACTGAACCCCCCCCCCCCTTAAGTACCCTGGTACCCTCTCTATCATAATCTCACATTACACTTCCTTTCTCTAATTTTACTCCTTCCTTTCCTGCCTCTACGTATCTTTGTCTCTTCCTATTACATCATCTCGTGTGGTCTCTCCCCATCCTCTTTCCCTTCTCCACTGCACCTCCTTCCTTTCATACGCACCCTTTCCATAATATTCCTTCCTATTCCCCTTTCATGCCATTTTACCTCGTTTGGAATACAGAGCTCCTCCACGCTATTTAGTCCATTCCAGCGTTTTAATTATCAAAACTTCAGCTGTTCTTTCACTGCCTCAATAATAATATAATTAATTGGCACAGACTCGCTGTTCGTTGCCGAAGCGGTGATGTAAAAAATAAATTGTTTTCAAAAAACAGGATAAAATTTTTGTTTTTAAATGAGTCTCATTTTATTATTGATATTACAACGAAGACGTTCTTGTAAGTCTAATGCTTCTGCGACTCTCCATTCCCGAGAATTCAATGTGCTACAAAATCGTCCTTAGCGTATATAAAAATCAAATTTTGATAATAAAATTTTACAATCGTATTAACAAAGGTTGAATTTACAATACACTAAAATTTCGTACCATTTGAGCCAGTAGTTTTGTTTTTCTGTACCTCTAAACTTAGGTATGGCGCGGCGTCGCAAACCCCCAAAAACGGGTCCTTGGCATCGTTCGGCCGTAGAAATGGTCCTTAGTTCATTGTAAAAAAAGTTGTTGCTCCTAAACAACGTAGAAATAAACAGACTTTAAATTGACACCAAGCCAATTCGGATCGGCCCAATGGTTATTTTTTTGTTCAGCTTCAATCTTTTTGGGGCGACCGACAGTAGGTTTTTGGCGGCGTTCGATGGTACCAGGACCTTTAGCGGACCAGACATTGACGATTGTACGCTTGTTAACTTTTCGTCCATGAGATGAATTTCATCCACTCCACCCCTTCTCCTCCATCAACCAATATCTCCATCCTACCTCCTCTCTCAACTCTCCACATTCCCTCATCATATGTTCCAAGCTCTCCCACCTTTCCCCACACAGTCTACACATTCTACTTTCGTTCTCCCTCCAATACCTATTCACTCCCTCTTCATTTCCGTACCTAAACTTCGCCACTATTTTTTTTGCTTTCATGCCCATCCCTCCCTTCAGATTTCTTGGAATCCCGTCTACCATTATTCCTTCATATTCTTCGTTATATTTTCCTTCCTTTATTTTTGCTCTCCTTTCTTCCCTCCCTCCTTCTCCTTTCCACCTCCTCTCTCGCCATACCCCCTCTCTCGTAGTATTTCTTCTTGACCTCACTTCGTCCTTATTCTCCTTCACTTTAATATCTTGTTATCTCCTCTTAATTTCATTCCTTCTTCATACCTCACTGCCCGCCTTCCTGTCGAACCCTTATTTTCTCCAATTTCAACTCTTCCTCCACTATACATCCCGGTGTCTTTCGTCCCAGACGGTCCATTGCCAAGCTCCTTTACACCATGTATATGCAACCGCGTGGTTCCTCATTTAAACAAAATTTGAACCGTTTACAGTGGGCCAGAAATTTATTGTTACTCGGATGTATTGGTATCGTCGTCGTTATTTTTCCTGCAAATACCATATTAATGTTGGATACTACAAGTTTTTTAGCATTTCATATATTCACATTTACTGATGTGTGATTACTATGTGTAATAGGAAACTGTGGTAGATTTCACTATCAAGGATATCACCGTGCCGCCGTTAATACAAAATTGTGTATGTCCAAGAATACATTTTATATGGTAATAAAATTTTAGTAGAAAAATTTATGAGATGATCGAAGGTTAGAATAATAATAATGAAGGAGGACAATGATTGTGACAATAATATTCTAGTAGATGAGAAAGTGTGAAAGGTGAGAGATATAATATTTAATGGATTAGAAACCTTTATAGAAAGTGGAAGCGATCGTAGCGCGTTACGAAATTAGATTAATATTTCTGGCACTGTCCAGCGTATTTAAAAAATTCGTCCCTCTTACTCGCGTTTATTATGAAAGGTTACGTAATTAAATCTTTTTGACCTATTTTTTCCCCCAAAATTTAAGCCCACCCAAAACTTAAATCCGATACTAATTATATACAAACATGTTCAAAGATCAAACTTTGAAGTAGCTCGCGTGTGATTATGGTGGAAATTTTAACACTTCAGCAATAAAATTAAAATAACTATTTTATTAATGGCAAACAGGTTCTTCTTCACTATTTTGAAGAACAATGTCTGAACAAACAAAAATATAACTACTCCGTCTTCTGAAGTTAATTTTGGATGATCTAAGTTTAATTAATTCCAATGGAAACGTCTGGCGTTAGAAAAATATTAGCTTATTGTGAAAAAAAAATGCGTATAGGTTCATTCAGCGGTCTCAAATAAGTTCTGATATTTCTCTACTTACATAAGTACATAATGGCACTAAAGGTTTGCCAACTACATTTTTCAGTTACTGCTTAATTTTAGTGTATTATACAACAAGTTTATAATCTTGGTGTTTATTGCACGAGAGCACGTTTAACGTACGAGCGAGCGCAGCGAGCGAGTCACGCTAAATTTCCCGAGTGCAATTAACACCAAGATTATAACGAGTTGTAGAATATACTAAAATTAAGCCGTAACTGAAAAATGTAGTTGGGTGCAATAAACCCGTGCAATAAAACTGGAAATCTAGTTATTAAAAGAGCCGTTTTTGATGCTAGCATTAAAAAAATGATTTTGACACTATTTTCTACCAAATCCCATAATTTAAGCACGGAAAAGCATGTCCAAATGAAGGAACGAGGGGTGCAAATTCGAGGATATTTTTAGTGACGTGTAACCAACCAACCAACCGAGGGGAGTAGTTTTTGACACCAGCGGAAACATTCTTCATCGGTCAAAATTCCAAATGTGGCAATAAGAAAAGGGATCGATTGAAAAATAACACGCAACTTTTTAATTTGATAAATTAAATTGTGATGAAGATGGCGACATGTTTCGGGATAACCAAATGCACTTGTGTTCATTTAACTTTTCACCATATTTTCCCTTGTAATGATGGCTTTTTTAGCCAAATCGGGGTTTCTCGTTTATAGAACCCTTTCATTACATTATTTAAATAAATTTTAATAATTCTACACATGTAATGGTTTCCTCTCAGCTTTCAATTTTAGGCAACTTTAGCATGTCAAGATTATTTTTCGAACAAAAATGTTTTTGGCTTGATAATGGTATCAGATTATCCCCAAACATGTCGCCATCTTAATTAATCATATTACAATTTAATATATCAAATTAAAAAGTTGAAGGAGAAGGTTGTGTGTTTTTTTTTCATTCGATTCATCTACCCCCCTTTGAGAGTTCCTGGACTTCATCATGATAAGAAATGGAATATCATCCAGGAACAAGAAAGTAAAAAACAGTTATAACACTTTCCCAATCGACTTGACCTAAACAGAGGAAAAGAATGGCCGCCATTCAGTTTAGGGAAAACTTCCTCTGTTGGTACTCAAAGATATCAAAGTAATCTTAAAAAGCTTTGCTTGTAAGACTCAATAGAGAAAGCGACCAGTAGTAATATGACACGTAACACTGCAGTTATTGAAATGGAATTTGACCGCTAGATGTCTATAAAGTTGTTAATAAATTGCTACAGTCTTCAATCGAAAATCGAAATTGCCACTGACGGCCTTATATTATTTTCGTAAAACACAAATGAATATTATAGGAGTGGTCTAACTTTACGAAATCCCCTGTGCAATGAATTAGTTATTTAAATAGCAATTCTACAGGGTAGCCCATTAGTGCGAGGAAGTCCAATATTTCATTCAATATCATACGGATTAAAACATTTCTCAAATAAAAGTTGTAGGATACGAACCATTGCATATTTGTAAAATATTTATATATACACAGGGTGCTTCGAATAATCGTGGCTCCGTGCCGACCTGTTTTTCTAAATGGAACACCCTATATTTGATGTCATATTTCGATTGCTCTCTTAAAATGCTCTATGTCCATATTTTTGTTTTTTGTTTTAAATGCAGCGTTCCCAAGGTATGAATGTTTATAAATATTTTACAAATATGCAATGGTTCCTATCCTACAACTTTTATTTGAAACATTTTTTAATCCGTGTGATATTGAACGAAGTATTGGACTTCGTCACACTAATGAGCTACCCTGTATATAAAATTATATTGAGATTGTTTGAAACGGCATTTCAGCCAGCCGTGAATTGGCGAAACGTCTAATCTACTATTAATTTTTATTATTTTAATTAAAAGAGTTTTTAATATACTAAATACTCAAATCTTTGGCATCAATAAAATAACCCTATTTCTAACCATGTAAAATTATATTCAAAAGTACAGGGTGGTTCAAATTGGACACTTTCTTATGGCAACAGCCTTTATTTGAAGAGATAGAAAAAAATGGACCAAGGTGTCTGGAGCTCAATTTTAATGAGAAAATCACTGGCACAAGCAGAGTTCAGCTATCTCTAATCGTTTGGCCGCTAGGGGGCGTTTCTCGAATTTGGTCGATTTCTTTAATGTTCCATAACTTTCTTATTATTAAAGATAATTGATTTTGGCAAAAGCACTTTTTTACGTAGAATCCACCGCGATAGATAGTTTTTATACAGGATGTTTGGTTTTTTGTGTACGACCCTAAACTACATTTTTCATACGGGCCACCCTATATATTTTTGGGTATATTTTGGAATTGGAGAAGAAATAGCCATTTAATATTTCATACATGTAAATAAAATTGCCAATTGTTGAAAACATAAAATACGCAAATAATTCTAACGATAATCAGATGAAGCGAATTCTATTGTCAAAACGGAGGCTTCCACGGCCAGAGTCATTAAGATAAAGACGACTTGCGGCGCAGGACCGTGTCATAGTTGAGAAAGTCAACGTTTCGCCCACTTTGTAAGGGGTTTCATTAGGACAAGAAAATAAACAAAATAAACAACAAAAATAAAATAAATATAAAAAATGCATTTTGGTAAGAGTTTTATATTTATTTTATTTTTCTTGTCCTGATGAAGCCTCTTACGAAAGTGGGCGAAACGTTGACTTTGTCAACTATGACACGGTCCTATCCCAAAAGTCCTCTTTATGTTAGTGAATTCTATTGCGTGAAGAACGTTTTATCTAAAGTTCGTAAATTGCGTAATGGTAAAGCGGTATGTAAAGAAATGGCGTACGAATGCAGAATATGAAATTAAACAAAAAAATCGCAAATAATAACGTAAGAAATGTTATTCCTCCTGATTTTTTGCGCTTTGTCCGTTACGGATCAACAAAATTTCAACAAGCTTATCCAATGGAACACAAATCAGAACTCTCATTGTTCCACATCAGCAGCATCATTTCAGTATAAACGGGGGTACACGCGATTCTCGCGTTTTGCGTGCTTTGGGGGGAGGGGGGTATCTGTGATTGTAGGTTGTAATAGCTGTTGTTTTAAAATATCACACCTTGTTGAGCTGGCTTAGTTGCTTGAAAAAAGAAAAAAAATTTACGTTTTTGTACCTTTTCAGATTTTTGACCCTGTAGGTATCTGTAATTTAGCAAGTTATTAAAGTAACTAAAATAAAGGATTACATTTACTTACATTTGACGTAAAAATCACAAAAATGGGTTGATATTTGGTAAAGATATACGAATTCGTTCCTACCTACTTATAGTAAATTTTTACCAATTATTAAAAAAAATGTAAAATGCAAACTTTTTGGAATAGATTTGAGACCAAAAATACATAATGGCCCTTTCACAATGTTAATTACGTCTTTGCACATAGTCTTTGCCCAAAAATTAACGAAAATATAACAAATTCCGTGTGAACTTCATAAGGATAGTTTAGAATGAATTTTGAATGTAAAAGAACTCAATTTGGACACTGGCAACTTTTTGGGAATACGAATGGCCTTAGGGAGAACGTTTTAACATTCATCTTTAACTATAGTATAAAAATACCATAAAACATAAAATGTACAAATAGAAGCTGGTCTAACGTTGCATAACATCTGTTTTATTGAGAGACCTTCTCTACCTTAAACAGTTTCAAATTTTTGTTTTTTTCACTAACTAAAGGCATCATTTACACGCATATGTGCAGCATTAAATATGGATTTTACTTCCTCTTAATTACAATATAAGTTGTATATTTAGAAGTGTAGTGTAACGTAACCATACACTTGCCACCTACTTTCATCAATATTCAATATTAATTAAGTTAAATATGTAGACAAAAACATTTTTCTCGGTGAAAACATTCGACTATATATGTTACTGACGACATCGTCCATCGTTCAAAATCTCTAAATTCGAAATAAGCACACAAACATGTACATTTCGAAAGTTACCGAAAGAAGGTATCGCGACACATAAATTAGTCTACGATGAATGCTGTTGCTGCTTTTTACATCATTTTAACGATGAAAATGTAAACCGAGGCATAATAGAATCATTTTTCATCATTTGGATAACTTTTCAACTTGAAATAATTAAATTTCTATGTTACCGAGAAAAAGTTTCCGATACTTGTCATTTTGAAAATTTTCACGAAAATACTTTCTGGCATTGTTTTAATGTTCGAAATGGGTTAAGGACCTCGGACAGACAAACTTTGCATGTTTACACAAAATTTTTACCGAAAAATAAGCACAAATAGCGAATTCTATTTTACACGTAATCTCCATAAGGAAACTTTGAACGTATTTTCTAAGTAAAGAAAATATATTTAGACACAAATACCGCTTGAATAAGATGACAGACTTTTATACTAAATGTTTAAAACTTACTTCGAAAAAAATATTTAGGTAAAGGTTTGGGGGGCATCTGTAATTCTTAGGTTAAGTAATTGTAGCATTAATTTGTAGGCTTTGGTTTTAAAATATCACATCCGCATTCGTCAGGATTCGGCGACTGTCGGAAAAGTGTACAGCAACACAAACATATACACACGTCTCGGTTATTATATGTGATTTTACAAGGGGAGGCAACTATAGTAAAAAGGAAAAAAATGGCCCACCGCAGGTAAATTTTTTTTTGAAAAAGGGGCGTGATTGTCAGTTTTATAAGTTTAACGTCCTTTTTTTGGTAGTTGTAATTCCAAGGGGGTCAACTGCCCTACCCTGTCCCCCCTAAACGATGCCCTGTTCCACATATTTCAGAATTCAGTTTTTAGTTTATAATGTGCGCCCTATTCGTTGAGAGAGATCGAAATATCTGTAGTAATTGTAATGTTTCAAGGGTACGTAACGTTGTAGAGAGGTTTTCAATATGTAAAAATACTGCTCCATTTTTCATAAATCCTGGGCGCAAATCTTAATAAATTCTCCGGAAATGTCTGGAAAAATCCGAGACGAAATACTCTAGCGGGGAAAGTCCATGAGAATACCTCCTTTACACCTCTTGAATTAACCCAAGTATTCTAAGTCAGTTAAAGTATTTTTTATTATCGAGATTTTAAGTAAAAATGAAAAAAAAGGAGAAAATAAGATGTTCTCATGGACTTTCTCCGCTAGAGTATTTCGTCCCGGATTTTTCAACACATTTCCGGAGAATTTTCATTGATATTTTTTTTCCAAAAAAAACCTTACCTTATCGGCATCATGAAAAACGGAAAATTCCCTTTGTCACCATGGATTCCAAAAAACAAATAAACTTTTCGTGATCCGATGCTGAAAAGGTAAAGTTTTTTCAAAAAACCAATTTTAAAAATTAAAAATCGAATTCATTGGTGGTAAATAAAATGAGGACCCCCCTTAAATTCATTCGTTCCGATATTTGAATTATTCACATTTTCCTTTTCCCTTTCTTAAATAGTTTATACGGTTCCACGTTTTACTTTTCGAAAAATTCTCATGGGGAAGGATCGGATACTCGGAAAAAGATTTTTCCGACTTTCCTCATCTGAGCCGTTATTGACTTTACTATGTGAATTGTAATAATGTCGGTCATGTTCTGCTCGCCTATTTTTCCCTGTGGTTTTTATTGAAAATTCTGAACCATTTACCCGCATTTTCCAATAGACTGGAAGACAACTACTTTCTGTCGGGAAAATGAACGAAATAAAAGTATCGAGCTTGAAAAACGAGAAAAAGGACTAAGTTCGAGAAGCGTTCAGATATCGTGCTTTAATTGAACTTTTTTACCTTCAATTGCATTTAATTCCTTTGGCTTTTAATGTAAAGATCAATATTCTCGCATTTATATCGCGTTTGAAAACTTTCTTATGACTAAACTAGAATCTCGCCTTGTTTAGAAATCGATATGGTGTTGAATACAAACAAAACTGGCCTTCGGGCACATTTGATTTTATCGTTAAAATTTGGCACGCAAAAACGTTTTGTAACCGCTGGATATTGTCACTCTATATGGGCTTGGCGAAGATTCCAAGATTATACTACAAGAAACATGTGGGAAGATGCAAGATTTATTCTATTAATAGCGCGAACTTACAGCTTTTTGTTAATGTTCGTGTAGGTACTACATTTTTTAATGTAAAAGTAAAAAATCGGTACCGTATTTGTATAATTATCCGACTCGAATTTAGTTACACATTCTAAACATTTTATATTATTAATTAAATCGAGGTTATTATTCATAAATTTTCCTGTAACAATAATGGGAACATTCCCAGTCACACACAGAGACAAAAGGAAACTGCAATTAAAATTTTCTCTCGTATACTCGAATAAAACATAATAACACTATTGTACTAGTGAACGCTCTGATTTACCTACTCCATTTTGTCACTAACGACTTCAATTCAAAACAGTTGCAGTATTAACATATTTTTCCTTTTTATTGTTACAGGAGCACTCGAACTTAATAGGCCAGGATGAAACACTGGGACCCGTATTATTATCAGTAAAAACCGAAAATGTAGCGAATCAGGAACACACACGAATACTTCTAAGGCTAAAAACGGGAACTATGCACGAGATTGTACCGACCTCATGCCTGGGATCATCACCAAATCCTGCACGTATGGCAAAAATTTTAAAACGAACAACTGAATATCGACAACTTCACACCGATTCTATGCCCAAAAGCGTCGCAGGCAATCGCAAATTACGACGAGCATGTTTTAGTTACAAATTTCAAATTTGGCATACTTTACCAAAGATTCGGACAAACAACCGAAGAGGAACTGTTCTGTAATAACGAAACGAATGCTTACTTCGACGAGTTTCTTAATCTCCTCGGACGAAGGATACAATTAAAAGATCATAAAGGATATCGAGGAGGGCTTGATATACAAAATGGCCATACGGGAGATCAAGCAATTTATGAAATTTTTAAGGAACGTGAAATTATGTTTCACGTTTCGACACTCTTGCCATACACTGAAAGTGATCCACAACAATTACAACGAAAAAGGCACATAGGAAATGATATTGTCGCGATTGTATTTCAAGAGGCGAATACGCCATTTTCACCCGATATGATCGCCTCCCATTTTCTTCATACGTTCATTGTCGTACAAGTTATTGAGCCGAATTCCTCCAATACCAGGTAAGATATTGTGTTTAAGTTTATAAAAATCTGAGTCACTAATCATAAACACTTTGAGAGAAACAAATCTAAAAGACATCAATCACTAAAATACGTTTCGACGTTTCGTGCATACCATCATGAGCAAATAACGCACTGATGATGATCTTGGTATCGAAACGCGTCCGATATTTTGATTATTTTTGCAGCTTTTAAGTTTGTGCCACAAATTCCATTGTTTTTGCTAACACACGTTCGATGTTGCCATTCGTATCAAATCAAGCAAACTTAAGATCCATGGCTTACTTAAGCACCATTGTATTAAGATCTCGTACTTAAGTTATTTGCGTGGTGCTGCGTTTATCTCAATTTTTCTATTGTAGCTCAGCTCAGTGATTGGCGAATTGAAGTTGAGATGGAAGCTGAAGCCTCCTCCTTGTTAACACCGATTTCGGCCTCTTCGAGTGTGTAATGATTGCATTATCGTTCATTACATACGTATCTTATGCAGTAGCAGCAATCTTTCCTACGCCAAACTACACCCTTCTTTACAGTGGCGTGTTGAGAAAAATTCTGAAGAAATTGGTACCTTTTGTATGGTGATTCATTATGGTAACCATGCGATGGTACTGGTCCAATATTTTACATATGGACCCATTTGGATCAACTTCTTCATATCTGTCAACTGATTATTTCAATTCTGATTGGATGATCTCTTTTTACGCACAGTTGACAGTCACCACACAGTGGATTAATATACGTTCAAATCAAAATTCGGAACGTCTAATGGCATCATCTAATCTTTTCCATTGCTGGGGTACAAAATTTTGTTCTCCGACGATACTAGATCTGACAAAAGAAATGACATAAGCCCTTAATCCGTTTCGACGACTAAAGGATGAGGCGTTTTGTTCAAGAAGACTTCAAAGTTCAGGTGGGAGATCTTCAAAGGGTCGTGTTAAGAGTGTTCAAGGAACATAGGATAAATGTTCAGGAATTCGTGAGAGCAACTGCATCAGTAAATGTTATTGTGTCAAATCGTCGTTTAGAACTAGCGTTTCTTGGTCAATTTTTCGCTCACGTTGATCATCATAAATACTGAAAACAATATGGGACACGAAGCATCGATTCTTCCTAAGAATTGCGAACGGGTTCTGGATATTTAGAACCACGCACCACCTAAATGATTTCTTAAACTACACTCAATTTTCTGTTGGAACCTCCCCCAACTTTTATATAAATTTGCACAAACTTTGTTCAGTCATGGTGCTCCTAGCACATTTATATTACTTGCCAAACCACCAAAAAACGCATGGTGACAACTTTGAATCCATTCTCATTCTCGAAGATTATCTCTTCCAATTATCCAGATGGTCGACCAAAGTAATCGTTTTTTAAAAGTGGGGGGGGGGGGGGGGTAGGTGCCGTGACCCTTTCTGGAGGTGAAATTTTCTCAATTACGCAAAATTCTAGTAACCGTAGCAGTTAAGGCGCATGGAGAAGTTTGGAAATCCGGTGTTCTTGGATCTCGTCGCATAGGTCGTCAAAGGAAAAACCAAAGTTGCTCATTTCAATTATAAACGAGACAAACTTCTTATTCTGTAAAGATGTTTTGACGGCCAGGTATTTCCATTTTTGACGCTTCTTCAATTTATTTCGTATTATTTTTCATTTGGTTGGGTATAATTTTACGCTAATTGGAAAATTAACCTCAAATAAGGTGTGACAGTGTACTATTCCTCGACAGTACATAATACAAAAGAAAAAAACAAGAATACACACTGAACATAATAAACCACTCCCCTCCTCTCTCATTTCTTAATGCCGTTACTCCTTCCAATTCCGTCCTGTACCTACTCCCCTCTATCCACACCTTTCTTCGGTTCTCCGCCCCTTATCTCTTTCGACCCTCAATTTTTTTCTTAACTCCTCCGGAATTTGCATTTCTTCTTTTGTCAGGTTCTCGTTGATGAAAATACTCGTACTTTTTCTGGATCTCCCACCCCACCTCCTCTTACTGTTATGTTGATCCTTCTTCGAGCCCTTTCCTGTTTCTCAGTTTCATCCTTCAACTGTCTTATCTCTTCCCTCACTCCTTTACTTTCCTCCCTCTATTGCAACTCATTTCTTGCCTGTTTTTCCCTTACATAATTTATTTCCATCACAAACTCCTTCATATCTCGCATCTCCTCCCTTACGAGCCTCGTTCCTTCCTTGTTCTCTTTCAACTTTCTTCTCATTTTCTCCATCTCCCTTCTTATTATATTCATGCTCTCTGCCATACTGCACAATTTACTCATTATCTTATCCATCTCCTTCCCTTCTAATTTTGCCACCTCCTTATTTTCCTTCCCTCGTGGAGACCTCTTCGTCACCTTACTTCTTTTAAAGATATCCTTTTTCCCCTCTCTATCTTTTCTCTTCTCCCTGGTCTCCCTTTTCTTCTTAAGGAACTCTTCAAGCAAACCTGTACTTTTCGCCCTCTACCATCCTTTGTTCATCCCCCTTAGATCACTTCCTCCAACGCAATCAAACTATAATAAAAGTACACTACCAAAAACATGTCTACCTTTAAATGTTTGTGTCTAAAGAGGGCACTCCCGTACTAATTATTTACTGAAAAACTGTTTTAACAACTGAAACTTTAATTCTATACGTATGTCCAGGGCCGCATTTGGACGCCTCCGTTTCATACAATTGATTGATGTGAAGGCCGAGATCGGTAATTTTCCTCAAGAATGATATAATGACGACTGTAATAAATTAATAATAATAATAATACATTATTATTATTAGGCGATGAACCGATGAAAAGCATCATTCTTGGAATTATGGCTAACGCGAGAGCGTTTTCAATCCATTTATTGCAGGGCCGACCAGAAGGGGGGGCGCAGAGGGGGCAAAATCCACAGGGCCCGGCCTCCAAAGGGGCCCGACTGCGTTCCTACCTGTACAGGTATTTTGTAAAGTAAAAAATTTCCCTTTTTTAAAAAGCTCAAAAAAAATGCGATTGGGGGATGGGAGGGACCCGGTTAAGTCTTTATCCCCGGGGCCCTGCTCGCCTCTGGGCGGCCCTGATTTATTCAGGTGGATCAATCCTCTTGCTCTTTTTTGATCCTGGCGGTCTCTGTTATCCTCTTCCATTCTTTCCTATCGCTGCATTTTGACCTCCAGTATCTTCTATTCCCAATGCCCTTATGTCGTTTTCCAGTCTTGGTCTTCTTTGTTTCCTGAGTCAAAAGGGTACCCTGTGAAATAAATTTGAGTATCTTACTTTTGTTTCTTCGATAGCTATCAACACATTGACATAATTATGTTAACATGTAATAATTTTTATCGTGCGCCTCCTGATATTATGGCCCCTAGGCCCAGGCCTAGTGGTAAATCCAGTCCGGTGTATGTCTTCGCTTGTACCCATTATATTTTGGCTTAAGACTGTGTCCCCCACATCCCATATTTAAATTTATAGCTCTGTTTCTTTGGAAAAACTGGCAAACTATTACCTCAATGCATAAGAACGAACTTTTTTCTATGTTAGTCATAGTTTGCTCTCAGGAATGTCCAAAATCTTTGGGGCAGTGTTGTCCAAAATCGTTATAGACCAATTTCTATGAAAAACAGCCCGCAGTGCATTATGGCGATGGTTTTGCATCGTTTGGGAATCTTCTTGTTACCCCTTTTCGCTCCTTTGTCTCCTGACATGGTTAATAAAATAATTTTTTTGGGATTGACTCATTTTTGTGGTTTTGAACTAATCTTTAGGGATGAAACTTTCTATTTCACAGGAAGTAAAGTGACACCGTCATTCGTATGACTCTGAAGATGCAAGCTGCAATGTCTTGCGAAACGTCAGAAATTTTGGTTTCATATTCAGCAGGCCTGAAATGCTTGTTTTGGCTCACAACGTTGGCTGCGGAACGACGTGGTATAAGCCGAAAATCTTGACAAGTAATACCTTGTTATAGACATTACAGTACGTAACAACCACTGGTCTATTAAACTATTTAAATAATTTAATATAATTCCGCCGGGGAATTGCTAATTTCTCTACATTACACAATTGCTCCACATCTGATTTCCTTACATGTCGTTTGGCCATGAAAGTTGAAGGATTTAATTAGTTCCAGTTTTTTTTTACAGTAATTCAATAACACACAAGAAATAAATGAACGGTATTATGCGTGTTGCATTCTTGTAGCGGTATATATAAATTAAACGCGCGTTATAAGTGCATGGTGGGTATCTAAAATGGAAATTAATTCAACTTAGTTGTTTTCCGAAAACGGCTAAATATGGAAAACGAGTACCATTTTGTAAAACCGATTCAATAGGTCATTATACAGTTTTTTAAACTGCGAGACACATTAACCTACCTACTCGTTATTAATGCAAAAAAGTCACAATTAATGAGGAAAAATTGAGTTTTTCCTTTGAAATGCTTTTTTTTTCGTCTTCTGTTATGTAAGTGCGCGCTTAATGTGCGTTTTAATTTATTCGTGAAAGGCGAACGACTTTTTGTAAAAGTAAATGTGGCCAGTCTACGCGTAGACACACCACCAAAAATTTCAACATACCTTGATTTAGAACCGCTCACTTTGTTATGCATACTGACGTTTCTATTGAATAAAATAATAACTAATCATAAAATATACCTAAACATTTTCATCCACATTTGCATATTGAGCGTCCGTTTCCTACTGGCCTAAAGTTAATTACGCCATACAACAATTTGGCGAAGAAATACTGACGATAATTTACTTTCAGATACAAAGTAAGCGTAACGGCACGTGATGACGTTCCATTTTTCGGACCAACCCTACCGACTCCCGCCGTATTTCGACACGGTCCCGAATTCAAGGAATTTCTATTAACGAAACTAATCAACGCCGAAAATGCATGTTACAAAGCCGATAAGTTCGCAAAATTGGAACTGCGAACGCGTACCTCCCTATTACAAACTCTGACCGATGATCTTCGCGAGAAAACCAACGAGTTCCTCGGCGGAAGTGGGAGCCTTATCCCTGGTACCCCCAAAAGTGATTCGGGAGCAGGTTCGAGGTTTATCGATACCGTAAAGAAGGCGTGGAGTGCACGTGTAAAATCAAGTCAGAGTATGGATAACAACCTGTCAACCTCCCATGTCCATGAGAAGCTCGCAAAGAAATCCAGTCAGCCCACGATTTCGGAATCGACACCATCCGTAAGTAAACCACCCTTCGACAAAAAACACTAACATTTCCCTTTTTCAGAGCGGGCGTTCTTTATCGAAAAGCTCGATCATCTCCAACGGGAAGAAGAGTGGAAGTTCGTCGACTGCTTCATCTCCAGATCTCACCGCGCATGCGCATACGCGACCTGCCATGTCGGAAGCGAGCGACGATTCTTCGTTAACGAGCGAAGACTTAGAGCATCTAGCTGGAGGCTACATTGATAGCGATACCGGATTGGAGAGTATGTCCAGTGCGGAAACAGCTGCTAAGGCATGTAGTGTGTGTCAGGAAAGGCCAATATGTATAACAGGCATTAATAATGATTCCCTCATACAGGAAGTTACACGACTCAAATGTGATAAGCTCGATTTACTTAAGCAAAACGTGGTGGGTATCTCTTAGGGAATTTAATTCGATCGATAATTGAAAATTTGACAACATTATTATTTTTAGAATTGTCAGAGAGACATCAAACGATTACGTGAGAAAGAAATAAATCTACAAGGAGACCTAGCGATCGCCACCAAAGAAATTCTCCGGCTACGGGAGCTGTTAAAAGATTACAGTCCGAATGGTGAAGTTTCCACAATTTAGTTATTTAAATATTAAAATCGGTGTTGATTCGTACGAATGTGTGTTTTTTAATCCTTACAGGGTTCTCTGTTTTTAATTTTACTCGTTTGAGAGTTACAATAATTACTATACTAATTTTGCAATGGGCAGTGCTCGTTTATCTGTACGTCTTGTTTATTCCCACTTCCTTAAACTCTTTGTGCAATTAATTATTCCAGTGTTATTACTTAAATAATCGCAAACCTACCTATTATAGTTATGTGTGTGTGTGTGCAAATAATGTTGCCGACATTATTTCTAATTGAAATTGTTAAATTTTTAATATATATTCAATTATAAGTAAAACTAAATGAAGTAGCTAGAAATCAAAAAAATTGTTGTCAATTAATGTTTGCACCTGTCACATCACCCCCCACCGCATATTATACAGGTTTGGTACTCGCACCAATTTATTTGGAATCTGTAATAATTCTTCTTGTCCCGTTTCTCTGCTAACTCTTGTACAATATTTATTTAAGTTATACAAACAATTACCAACAAAATGATACCAAAGTTAACATTCCCCAAAAATTTAAGTGTTTTCAAAACTAAGTTATTTACTAAAGTGTACATAACAAAGTATTTATAGGTTTGTACGTTAACGTTTACTTCGACGACTCGAAGTAAACGGTAGTATTAAAGTTTGTTGGAGGAGAATGTGGAAGGCAATTTTGAAGAAAAAAAAAATTTTTTTTTGTATTTTGATCTGGATTTTTTTACGGTGAAGTTTTCGGTTGAAAAGTATTATTAATTTTATTGTCGTTTAAGTATTTAATGAATTGTACATAAACTTCAATGTGATTTTTTAACCCATATATTATGTTCTTCGTGTTTGAGAATTTCTTAAATGGCCTTCGTAGATGATCTAATGTATAGTATTCCTAATGAAACATGCACTTTAGAAAGTGTTTGTAAATTATATACGTATATATATAGATAAATAAAAGATATTTGTATGTATTCTCTCTCTCTACTGAAACAAAAGCTTTTGATTACATTTAAGTTATTAGTACCTAATATTTTTTGTAAGTGTTCTTTTTGTAATGTCACAATATTAACTTTATGTACCTTTGTCTCTGACATTTATTGCAAAATAAAAAGTATTACACTTAACATTGTGAAGTTTGTCTCTGTTTGTGCTTTAATTCTTGTCCGACTTGTAGTTTACTTGTACATACTTACTAACTTATTGTGCACGGGTGTCTCTTCCTAAATTTTATAATTTAGAAACTTTATTTTCATTTATTTTTATTACATTAAAAATACCTAGCAAAAGTTTGAAATATTCCAGAATCCACTACGAAATTGATGAATTTGACCAGGTTGGACAGGCAGTATTTCACATAGGTAAACTTATTATCACCAGGATGCCTGCTAAGCCCAAACCTGTTAGCGGTATACACAGAGGAAAAACTAAGGGGGCAACAGGCGTAAGGTGTAGTGGTCGGGAAACGTTAACATATGCAGATGATGTGATGATGATGACGGGACGAAAAATCGCTTAGAGACATTAAAACAACCGAAAAGTACGCCTAAGTAATGAATCTGAAGATAAACGTGGGAACACAAAGAGAGGTGGTATTTGGGAAGAAGAGAAGAAAGAAAAACTGCAGAATTGGGGTGGAGAGAGGAAAAGATAGAGGTGGCAAGAGAAGAGGATATAAATTCACGCAGGGAAACAAGTAAGAAGTACACATTAGATATAGGGCAGAGCAACAAGACACCATGATACATAGTTGCAGAGGAGACCAAGACACATAAGATAAGAATGGAAGCAGAGAAGGCGGCAGTGAAGTACGACGGGTTGCACTCTATTGAAAGCATGCTGGAGAGAAGAATGACATATGAACAGAAGGAAAGAGAAGAATATTACAGGATGGGCGACAGGAGAAGTGGGGGAGGAATATCAGAGACGAACAGGAAAGAAGGGAACCTAAATATAATAGTGAATATGGAAAGATAATAAGCAGAGGTGGTACCAGAATACCCAAAAGGCGTGAAAAGCAAAGAGGGGAAGGAATAATAGGGAGATTTAGGTGTCGTAACGAGGAGGGAGTAGAGGATAGAAGATGAAGGTTGTAAGGGTAAGGAGAAAAGAAACATATTCTAAAAGAGTGCAAGAACTGAGGGAGGAAGACAGTTGAAGAGGGGAAGGATGCAAATAATGAAGTAATGGAATGGGAGGAGAAGGAAGTAGAAAGGAGAATGAAAGTTAGATGAATGCCCTTTTGTAGAATGTTGCTCTTCTGCATGTAACCTTTTTTTGAACAGGGATTTTTACTGCTCAAGTGGTCCCTCTGAGCTCTGAACATTGGCATCTTTCCTATTGTCTTCATCTCTTTCTCACTACTGCCGGTTTGCCTGTTGGTGCCCTGCATCCATCACCTCTGTGCTGGCCATCATGATACGGTGTCGGAATTGGTCTTACACTGCAGTACCGTGATCCCATCACAGTCCACATACTAACCACTCTTTCTCTTTTAATTTTTTTCAAATGAACATCGTTCTCTCCGTGGCCAGCTGTGAATTGCGTGAGCTTTGTTGGTCACCTACCTGTACTTTCTGCGATCCACTCCTGAGGTCCAGGATCAGTTGCTTTGCCCAGAATTTCCTGCCCATTAGTCGAGGGTTTTACTTCTGAGCAGCCCTCCAGTTCTATCTTCAAGAATGTACTTGACCGTACGGTAGTCGCCGCCACCCACAGCAACATCTTCCGTTTGACACTTACTACCTTGACAGTTGACTCTCTTTCTGATAACCTTAGCGCTGCCCCATACCTCGCACAACGCAGTTGCGCTCACTGCCACTGAAGTTTTTACGCCATCTTGTCTGTCTAAGCACCACTTTATCTATGTGCTGGATGAATCGCAAATTTTTGTCAATGGTACATCTCACTCGTCATAGGAAGCATCGCACCGTTTACTACCTTGACGTCTGGTAGGCGGTTTCTTCCCGCCACGACCACTGCTCTCTATTTCGCCCCTACTAGTTCCATGAAGTTCCCATTCATTCAGTCCTAGATTCCCCTTATGGTCGCATCCATCCTTGTCACCGTTCCACCAATGCTGCGGTCCGACAGGTGGTTGACCGTGATTACCTACACAAATGCTACTGTAGACACTCCCCGCGGGACCACCATGTTCACTACGGCATCATATGTCACGTTCCACAGCAGCGACCTTAGACCCATTCTTTGGGCTTTCACTGTTTAGTTTTGGCCCTTTAGGGTATCACTTCGGTACCATTACAGTATTTTCTTCAAGATTTCCGTTTTCCTCACGTAAGAGCTCTCTTGTACGCCATTCACCTATTCTTTTTCATCCCCTCATAGCACCGTGGCACTTTCCCTGAGTTTCTGTGTTTCTTCAGGGGACAGCTGCCCTCGAATGCTTGTACTATAAAGCGTTCGGCGGTGATTTTCCAAAAAAACGGTTTTCTTTGGCAGTGTCGACGCCTGGGTTTTGTTGCCTAGGTAGGTCAATGCTTTACCCTGACTGGTATGGGAAGCTTCTTGGCTTCAAAAAACCGTAATTTATTTTGCTGCAACCACCTGTGCAACCAGTACAGTGGAGTGCGACCACCTCTTCCTTCCTAAAGTAGAGGAAAATCTTGGTCACTATGGAGATGCCGTCCAAACAAAAAGCCGAAAACCGACAAGGAAGACAAATCTTCTGACAGGTGCACTAACGAAACATTGTCGAATGAAAAGATCCCTCACGGAATCGGCCTTGAAACAGACTCAATTGTCAAGGATTCTGGGAAGGTGGAAGGAACACCGCTCCATGTACCAAGTCATTGCAAGGCATACCTCTGTTTTGGGGAGTTGCCAAGACACAGGTTTTGTGGAGAAAGGACATTACACCCAATTACATACATTACGAAAGTCTCCCCCAGAAGGCAGGAGAGAGCTACACTTTTTTGAGGTCACAGAGATCCAGAAAGAGTGAATTTAAAACTGGCGGGTACGATAGTTGGCATGGCTACAATAGAGGGAACCACCTCTGAGAGAAATAATAATAATTCGCCCTCAATTCCATTACTAGGTAATATTTAAAAAATATCATAAAACCCCAGCCAGACTATATTGCCTCAGAGCAGCACACCGACTGCCCTTTTAGATACAATCGCAGCTGTAGGTTTTTGCTGTTGTGGAACTAATCAGTAACTGTAGATAATTATCGCATACTATCTCTGTCGGCGAGTTAGGTATGCAACTACTGTAAGTAGGTATGTTTTTGTTCTTAGAATATCTTGGAATCTGTTTAGGTACGGAGTGTTTTCTTTTTGATAAAAGACGAGTTCAATTCTTACCATTGACCAATGTTCTTACCTACCCATCAGTTGTCAAAATTTACCAAGAGTCCACGATTGGATCGCCTCTACTACCAAGGTTTCTTGTTTATATAAAAAATGGGGGAAGATAAAATGAGCTTTGAGTACTCAGCACTCAGCAGCACTGCTTGAAGCGAAACAAATTTTACGTGGGGCAGGCTTTCATTGTTTAGTTTAGTTAGGGTATCATTTCAGTACCATTACAATTTTTTGTTCAAGATTTCCGTTTTTCTCACGTAAGAGCTCTCTTGTACTCCATTCGCCTAATCTTTTTCATCCTCATGCTATTGTGGCACTTTTCGTGAGTTTCTGTGTTTCTTCAGGGAACAGCTGCCTTCAAAGGCTTGTAGCTATTATGAACCGCGTTGGGAGGTGATTTTCCAAAAAAAAACGTCTTTCTTTGGTAGTGACGCCTGGGTTTTGTTGCCTAGGTAGGTCAATATTTTACCCTAACTGGTATTGGAAGCTTCTTAGCTTCAAGAAATCGCAATTTAGCACTTTTCTAAGGTGCTTCTTGCTGCAACCGCCTGTGCAACCAGTACAGTGGAGTGCGACCACCTCCTCCTCGATTTCATCAATTCTTTTGAGAACTGAGGGAACAATCAACGGCGACAATAAGGTTACTCTCATTATGTTGCATGGAGCGAAGTGTCTTTATTTCCAAGTCTTCTGCCATTTCGGCACTTTTCGTGAGTTTCTGTGTTTCTTCAGGAAAGAGCTGCCTTCAAAGGCTTGTACCTATTATGAACCGCGTGGAGAGGTGATTTTCCAAAAAAAACGTCTTTCTTTGGTAGTGACGCCTGGGTTTTTTTGTCTAGGTAGGTCAATATTTTACCCTAACTGGTATTGGAAGCTTCATAGCTTCAAGAAATCGCAATTTAGCACTTTTCTAAGGTGCTTCTTGCTGCAACCGCCTATGTAACCAGTACAGTGGAGTGCGACCACCTCCTCCTCGATTTCATCAATTCTTTTGAGAACTGAGGGAACAATCAACGGCGACAATAAGGTTACTCTCATTATGTTGCATGGAGCGAAGTGCCTTTATTTCCAAGTCTTCTGCCATTTCGGCACTTTTCGTGAGTTTCTGTGTTTCTTCTGGAAAGAGCTGCCTTCAAAGGCTTGTACCTATTATGAACCGCGTTGAGAGGTGATTTTCCAAAAAATACGTCGTTCTTTGGTAGTGACGCCTGGGTTTTGTTGCCAAGGTAGGTCAATATTTTACCGTAACTGGTATGGGAAGCTTCTTAGCTTCAAAAAATCGCAATTTAGCACTTTTCTAAGGTGCTTCTTGCTGCAACCGCCTGTGCAACCAGTACAGTGGAGTGCGACCACCTCCTCGATTTCATCAATTCTTTTGAGAACTGAGGGAACAATCAACGGCGTCAATAAGGTTACTCTCATTATATTGCATGGAGCGAAGTGCCTTTATTTCCAAGTCTTCTGCCATTGCTTCCTATTCTGTGCCCTTTCGTTCCATTTGGACACTTCTGTTTTTAACAGATTTTTTTACTACTCTCCCTCATTTCGCCCTTGGCCTTCCTTCTTCTGTGATATAGTCCAATACTGCCTTGGGTGACGTTTCCATATACCATTCTCTCTATGTTCCCTACCAACTTCAGTGTAAGTATGTGGTTTGCGCCTCCATTACACCTACTGGCTACTACGTCCGATTCGATATATAAAACGTTTGGAAGGATCATTTGCAAGTCGTATTAAAAATGCAACGAAAGTGGCCATCTTGGTGAACTTAATTTGTGACGTTTCACCGTTGATGTAAAAAACTTTAAAAAAATAGGTATAGGTAGTACTCAATTTCTATGTTTGTAATGTCTTAATCTTAATTTACTGCTATCGCCATGTTGGTAAACCTACTTTCTGTCTCTCGCTTTGATTTACGCTCTATAAGCACCACTATGTGCTGGATGAATCGCAAATTTGTGTCAAGGGTAGGTACACCTAAGGTGATTATCTTACTAGTTATTATAGGAACTATCGCGCCGTTTACTACCTTGACGTCTGGTAGGCGGTTTCTTCTCGCCGCCACCACTGCTCTCTATGTCGCCCCTACCAGTTCCATGAAGTTCCCATCCATCCAGCCCTGAATTCCCCTTATGGTGGCTTCCATCCTTGTCACCGTTCCACCAATGTTGTGGTCCGACGGGGTGACCGTGATTAACTACACAAATGCTACTGTAGGCACTCATCGGGGGACCTCCATGTTGATTACGGCATCATGTCACGTTCCACAGCAGCGACCTTTATACCCATTCTTTGGGCTTTCACTGTTTAGTTTTGGCCGTTTAGGGTAACACTTCAGTACCATTACAGTATTTTCTTCAAGATTTCCGTTTTTTTCACGTAAGAGCTCTCTTGTACTCCATTCGCCTATTCTTTTTCATCCGAGTGAGCTCCTCATGCTACCGTGGCACTTTCCGTGAGTTTCCGTCTTTCTTCAGGGAACAGCTGCCTTCGAAGGCTTGTACCTACTATAAACCGTTGGGAAGTGTTTTTCCAAAAAAAACGTCTTTCTTTTCTAGTGCAGACGCCAGGGTTTTGTTGTTTTGGTAGGTCAATATTTTACCCTAACTGGTATGGGAAGCTTATTAGCTTCAAAAAATCGCAATTTAGCACAAAGGTTCTTCTTGTTGCAACCGTCTGTGCAACCAGTACAGTGGAGTGTGACCATCTCCTCCTCGATTTCATCCATTCTTTTGAAAACTGAGGGAACAATCAACGGCGTCAATAAGGTTACTCTCATTATGTTGCATAGAGCGAAGTGCCTTTATTTCCAAGTCTTCTGCCATTGCTTCCTATTCTGCAGTGCCCTTTCGTTCCATTTGGATACTTTTGTTTTTAACAGATTATTTCTGCTACTCTCCCCATTTCGCTTTTGACCTTCCTTTTCTTGTCATCTCTTCTGTGGTATACTCCAGTACTGCCTCTGTTCGATATATAAAACGTTTGGAAGGCTCATTTGCAATTCGTAGTAAAATTGCGACGAAAGTGGCCATCTTGGTGAACTTAATTTGTGACGTTTCACGGTTGATGTAAAAAACCTTTAAACGTAGGTATAGGTAGTATAATTCAATTTCTATGTTTGTAATGTATGTAGTTGTCAATTTATTGCTATCGCCATGTTGGTAAACCTACTTTCCGTCTCGGTATTTGAATTATGCTCTTTGATGAAAAGCCGAAACAACAAAAGTGTAAAGTTGGCTGCATATCCGTTGAACAATATTGATCGTTATTTATGGGAAACTGCACTAACTACAATCTCGTCGAAAGATGGCGGAACAGTGACAATTTGAGACCTTATATAAAAATAATCACGAGCGTAAAAAATAGGAAGCTCCAAATATAATTACGTTATCGATTTTAAAATAAAATAAAGATTAGTTAAGTGCGTAGGCTTAAATGATTGGTGAATGTTAAGAAATAAACATGTACGTCTTTTAGTTTTCGAAACGAAATTGCGCATGTGTATCTGGCACCATTTCGTGATTAGATAGAAAGGTCTGAACTGTATTTTCAGATTCACAATTCAGATTGTAATTTATGATGGGTGTGAGCTAGTTCCTAAGTTCTTTTATTGAGTTTTTTTTTCATAAAAATAAAATTGTAGCCTATTTTTCTTCTGGTATTGTGGACTTTTTTTTTTTGAGGGAAACGATAGGTTTGAGGTGATTATAATTTTTTAAGTTTATTGTCATTATAATTCAAGGCCGTAACGATTATCGATACGTAAATTTTGAGTGTGTGTGTGTATTTGTAAAATAATAAAAAAAAAGTTGACACGCACACGTTTTTTGAGAGAGAAATGCACCACTGGGTTTGTTGCGCAAATGATGATGCGAAGTCAATTTTTACAAAATGGCCTTAAGAGAGACAATAGCGGAACCCCTCGTGCACTTGTTCCATTCCGAGCTAAAATGTATAGAAATTTACACAATAGAAACGAATACATTGAAAAGAGTGGTCGTGGAACACAAAACCCACTGAATTCGCGCGACCCAGAGACGGAAACCCCCCTTTTAAATTGTGGACTCGCCCGAGCCTCAATTAAACAGCCTACTATGCGTTCTAAAAAGATTTTTTAAATGATGCAAGCAAAAGTTTATTTTTGACTTTTTGCGTTTATGATTAGGTATTATTCGTGTAGGTAGGTTTTTTTTTTCTTATAATTATCGGCGTAAATGATAAAATGACGGAATGCGTCATAATTATCTTAGTTGAATGTAAATTACGTTTTAATTACTAGTTTATTCAACTAATTTCCTTCGTTATCGATAAATTATTAATGTAGCAGTTACGTTTTTGTTAATTAATGCGTGATGAGGTCGTCGTTTAATTGCACAAGGAAAATTTTTGCTCGTTTAGGTATTTAAAAGGTTCGTTTTCAATTGTTTGACGTATCCGATTTATGAGGGTGGTTACGTTAATTGTTGTACGTAATTCGATTGTTTTTACCAGTTGAGGAATAAGGAGAAAAAATGAAAAAATATGTATAGAATGACAAAGTTTTGTAAGACGGTTAATACAACTTTACGGGCGACCGAAAAGTCCAACTAAACAAGGATCAAATATAAAGGAAAGCAACATTATTTTCACGAAACTGTACGATGCTTTTACGACGTACGTTAGCGTTGTCCTTGTCAGTTGCATACTAATCCGTGTAGAAATCGTAACGATTGTCTTAGCGTATGGCAGTTCTAGAGGCGGAGCGGCCTTTAGAAGCGACGGGGCCCAGTATGTTATGTGAAGCGAAAATACGTAGGGAAGTGCTCTCGCACAGTGTTACAGTGAAAAATTAGTGCAACAAATGTGAAAATTTATTAAAATAAAGTGGTGAGAACGTGTGAAGTGTCGTTATGTGATGTGTTGTTAAGTGTTGAAGCCAGTGCAGCCGTCATGAAGAGCAAACGTCTGTGGAAAATGTGAAATAGTGTATGTGTATGTGTGGCGCGACGAAAAACAAGATTTCTCAATGAGGTGTTCAGGGCAAAATGGTCAGAGAGACTAGACACCTTTGGGTTGGAAATTTGCCCGATAACATACGTGAAGATCGCATTCGAGAACATTTTAAACGGTAATACCTTAATTATTATAAATCTAAGTAGGTATTTATGTGCATTTATTCCACGTGTCCCTATCACGAAATTCTCACCCACAAATAACGATCGTCGTTTGTTTTGATAGAAAAAGGGAAAGGCCGCCCTTAACTACTTAGTAGTTTTTTTAATCGAGCGCCACAATTTTTTAAACGATGTTTATTATTAAAGGATGTTTATTTTGTGTGGGTGTGCCCTGTGTTGCAGGTCATAACGTGTTCGAACGTAACACAGACATCGCCACGTTTCGCATTCTTATTCCAAAACATTTTATATAAATAAGAATTTCTAAATTTAATTGTAGAACGTCCCGTAAATGTTTTTATGTCAGTTAGTAACTTGCTTTAGTAACAGAGTAGACAGAAATATGCGTAAACCCCCCCTCTCCCCATTTTTTTTTGAAAGGGGTTGAAGTGCGTCCCTCGTTGTGTTAATCTCGAAACTTGTTCCACATCTTAAAAATTTAGCTAAATACCAATTGTGTGTAAAAATAACGTATACGTTTCGCCTTATCAGGTCATTAATTGTGATATACAGTTAGATATTTGTGAGAAAGATACGAAAAATGTGTTTGCATGAAAAATTTTACGTTTTCAGATCTCTGTGAGAGCAAATTTTTACCGTTTTCGAAGCTCGAAAGATATGCAGTTAATTTTTTATTTCAGAATCTCCACATCTACCTATACAAATTTTGTAAGTTTATTTGCTCATGAAACAACTCACAGTGAGTGGATATTTCAGTTGAAGATCACTTTCTGCATTTATATTGCTTGAATCGTGGTTTTCTGAAAAAATTTGGGTTTAATTTACGAAATAGAATTTTTTTGTAATAAAATTGCGAACGAAATATCTTTAGACGTCCAAAACGTTCTTGGAAAGATTTTTTGAATTTTTTTTGAAACTGAGAAGTGCCCTTTTTTGAGTTATGGCACAATTTATTTGGGATTTTGTTTAAAAAGTGTCTATTGTTGGTTGAGAGATCACTTTTTGAATATATTACTTGGACACGGAAATTTACACATATTACCCTACTACATATTAACAAAAAAATGGTTTTTTTGGTGCTTTTAGATCTGTATTGACAATCTTCTGCACTTTTCGTGTAAAAAGCGCAAGAAAATGTTCCTCTCTAAAAGATGTTCACTAGATATTAACAAAAAAACAACCAAAAAAGCTCCTTTTTTGAAGATTACAATGCAAAAAATGGTTTTTCGGTTTTGTTTTTACGAAATTTGGTTTATAGGAATTTTATATTCCGTTTGGATGAATAGTTAAACTTTTTTCGTGTAAAAAGCACTAGAAAAGATTGAAAAGATATGATGCAGTTCGTTTTGATTTTTGAAACTTTTATAAGGAACAAAATCTAGATTTTTGTAACAATTTGACTTCTTCTAAAACCCGTTGAAAATGAATCCACAATTACTTACTTAATGAATATTTTACGTGTTGTTTAAGACGATAATGATAGTTAAAGATCACTTTCTGCATTTACATTGCTGGAATCATGGTTTTCTGCGAAAATTTGCAAAGTAAATTTTTTTTGTACGTGAATGGCTATCCAAAAAACGATATATCTTGCGATATTCAAAACGTTCTTAGAAACAGTTTTTTCTAATGATTTTTTGAATTTTTTTTTAAACTGAGAAGTGCCCTTTTTTGAGTTATGGCACAATTTATTTGAGATTTTGTTTATAAAGTGCCTATTGTTGGTTGAGAGATTACTTTTTGAATATATTACTTGGACACGGAAATTTACACATATTAGTATATTACCCTACTACATATTAACAAAAAAATGGTTTTTTTGGTGCTTTTAGATCTGTATTGACAATCTTCTGCACTTTTCGTGTAAAAAGCGCAAGAAAATGTTCCTCTCTAAAAGATGTTCACTAGATATTAACAAAAAAACAACCAAAAAAGCTCCTTTTTTGAGGATTACAATGCAAAAAATGGTTTTTCGGTTTTGTTTTTACGAAATTTGGTTTATAGGAATTTTAAATTCCGTTTGGATGAATAGTTAAACTTTTTTTCGTGTAAAAGCACTAGAAAAGAAGACATACGCAGTTCATTTTGATTTTTGAAACTTTTATAAGGAACAAAATCTAAATTTTTATAACAATTTGACTTTTCTTCTAAAACCGTTTGAAAATAAATCCACAATTGATGAATATTTGAGGTTTTCTTTAAGAAGATAATAATCACTTTTTGCATTTACACTTTTTGAACCATGGTTTTCTGCGAAAATTTGAGTTAATTGGCAAAGTATTTTTTATTGTACGTGCATTGCTATCCAAAAAACGATATACCTATCTTGCGATATTCAAAATTTTCTTAGGAAAAGTTTTTTCTAATATTACCTTTTTGTATTTTTTTGGGACTAACAAGTCTCTTTTTTGAGTTTTAGTAGAATTTATTTATTTAGGATTTTTGGTTTAAAAGACCTACTCTTGGTTGAAGAGATCACCTTTTAAATATAAAATAAAAATGATCAAAAAGCGCCCTTTCTGGGAAGTACAATGCAAAAAATGGTTTTTCAGCTTTGTTTTTACGAAATTTGGTTTATAGCAATTCTAAATTGCGTATGGCTGAATAGTTAAACGTTTTTTGGTGTAAAAAGCCCTAGAAAATGCAGTTCGTTTTGATTTTTGAAACTTTTATAAGGAACAAAATCAAAATTTTTATAACAATCATTTGACTTTTCATCTAAAACCCGTTGAAAATAAATCCACAATGAATGAATATTATATTTTACGTTTTGTTTAAGACGATACTGATAGTTAAGTATCACTTTCTGTATTTACACTGTTTGAACCATGGTTTCCTGCGAAAATTTGAGTTAGGTAAGTAATTGGTAAAGTAGATTTCTTATTGTACGTCAATTGCTATCCAAAAAACGATATCTAGGTAACTTGTGGTATTCAAAATTTTCTTAGAAAAAGTTTTTTCTAATCACTTTTTGTATTTTTTTGCGACTAATAAGTACCTTTTTTGAGTTATAGCAGAATTTATTTATTTAGGATTTTTTGCTTAAAAAAACCGACTCTTGGTTAAGAAATCACTAAATATAACGATAAAAATGACCAAAAAGCGCCCTTTTTGGGAATTACAATGCAAAAAATGGTTTTTCGGTTTTGTTTTTACGAAATTTGGTTTATAGTAATAAATTGTAAATTACGTTTGGATGAATAGTTAAACGTTTTTTGGTGTAAAAAGCACTAGAAAAGATATGCAGTTCGTTTTCATTTTTGGAACTTTTTTATAAGGAACAAACTACATTTTTGTAACAATTTGACTTTTCTTCTAAAACCCCTTGAAAATAAGTAAATCCACAATTAATGAATATTTTACGTTTTGTTGAAGAAGATAAATGATAGTTAAAAGATCACTTTCTGCATTTACATTGCTCGAACCACGGTTTTATGCGAAAATTTGACTTAATTTGCAAAGTAGATCTTGTGGTAGGTATTCAAAATTTTATTAGAAAAGGTTTTCCCTAAGTACCTAATCACTTTTTGTATTTTTTTTTTGAGTTATAGGTACTTACTAGAACTTATTTATTTAGGATTTCGTTTAAAAGCCTAGTCTTGGTTGAGAGATCGCTAAACATTATAATAAAAAGCCCCCTTTTTGGGAATTACAATGCAAAAAAATGGTTTTTCGGTTTTGTTTTTACGAAATTTGGTTTATAGTAATTCCAAATTGCGTATGGCTGAATAGTTCAAGGTTTTTTGGTGTAAAAAGCCCTAGAAAAGATATGCAGTTCGTTTTGATTTTTGAAACTTTTATATAGAACAAAATCTAAATTTTTATAACAATTATTTGACTTTTCTTCTAAAACCCGTTGAAAATAAATCCACAATGAATGAATATTTTACGTTTTGTTTAAGAAGATAATGATAGTTAAAGATTACTTTCTGCATTTATATTGCTCGAACCATGGTTTTCTGCGAAAATGTGAGTTAATTTGCAAAGTAGATTTTTTTTGTACTTGAATTGCTATCCGAAAAACGATATATCTTGTGGTATTCAAAATTTTCTTGGAAAAAGTTTTCCCTAATCACTTTTTGTATTTTTTGCGACTATCAAGTCCCTTTTTGAGATATAGTAGAATTTATTTATTTAGGATTTTGTTTAAAAACCTACTCTTGGTTGAGAGATCACTAAATATAATAATAAAAATGACCAAAAAGCACCCTTTTTGGGAATTACAATACACTTTCTGCATTTACATTGCTCAAACCATGGTTTTCTGCGACAATTTGCAAAGTAAATTTTTTTGTACGTGAATTGCTATCCAAAAAACGATATATCTTGCGATATTCAAAATTTTCTTAGAAAGTTTTTTTTCTAATATTACCTTTTTGTATTTTTTTTTGGACTAACAAGTCTCTTCTCTGAGTTATAGTAGAATTTATTTATTTGGGATTTTTTGTTTAAAAGCCTACTCTTGGTTGAGAGATCACCTTTTAAATATAAAATAAAAATGATCAAAAAGCGCCTTTTTTGGGAATTACAATGCCAAAAATGGTTTTTCAGCTTTGTTTTTACGAAATTTGGTTTATAGCAATTCTAAATTGCGTATGGTTGAATAGTTAAACGTTTTTTGGCGTAAAAAGCCCTAGAAAAGGTATGCAGTTCGTTTTGATTTTTGAAACTTTTATAAAGAACAAAATCTAAATTTTTATAACAATTAAGTATTTGACTTTTCTTCTAAAACCCGTTGAAAATAATTCCACAATAAATGAATATTTTACGTTTTGTTTAAGACGATAATGATAGTTAAATTACACTTTTTGCATTTACACTGTTAAGTAGATTTTATTGTACGTGAATTGTTATCCAAAAAACGATATCTAGGTAACTTGTGGTTTTCAAAATTTTCTTAGAAAAACTTTTCTAATCACTTTTTGTATTTTTTTTGCGAGTAATAAGTACCTTTTTTGAGTTAAATAGCAGAATTTATTTATTTAGAATTTTTTGCTTAAAAAAACCTACTCTTGGTTGAGAAGTCGCTAAATATAACGATAAAAATGACCAAAAAGCGCCCTTTTTGGGAATTACAATATAAAAAATGGTGTTTCAGCTTTGTTTTAACGAAATTTGGTTTTTAGTAATTTTAAATTGCGTTTGGATGAATAGTTAAACGTTTTTTGGTGTAAAAAGCACTAGAAAAGATATGCAGTTCGTTTTCATTTTTGGAACTTTTTTATAAGGAACAAACTCTACATTTTTGTAACAATTTGACGTTTCTTCTAAAACCCCTTGAAAATAAATCCACAATTACTTAATGAATATTTTACGTTTTGTTGAAGAAGATAAATGATAGTTAAAAGATCACTTTCTGCATTTACATTGCTCGAACCATGGTTTTTTGCGAAAATTTGAGTTAATTTGCAAAGTCAATTTTTTTTGTACATGATTTGCTATCCAAAAAACGATATATCTTGCGATATTCAAAATTTTCTTAAAAAAAGTTTTTTCTAATAACTTTTTGTATTTTTTGGGATTAACAAGTGCCTTTTTTGAGTTAACTAAAGCAGAGTTTATTTATTTAGGATCTTGTTTAAAAAAAACCTACTCTTGGGCGAGAGATCATCTTTTAAATAGGTATAATAATAAAAATGACCAAAAAGGACGCTTTACAATGCAAAAAACGGTTTTTCTGCTTTGTTTTTACAAAATTTGGTTTTAGTAATATAAGTAAGGAACAAAATCTAGATATTTATAACAATATGACTTTTCTTCTAAGACTCATTGAAAATAAACTCACAATTGATGAATATTTTAGGTTTTGTTTATTAAGAAGATAATATTACATAGTTAAAGATCACTTTCTGCATTTATGTTGCTCGAACCATGGTTTTCTTCGAAAATTTGCAAAGTAATTTTTTTTGTACCTACATGAATTGCTATCCAAAAAGCGATATATCTTGGGATATTCAAAATTTACTTAGTAAAAGTTTTTTCTAATCACTTCGTATTTTTTTGGGACTAACAAGTAGCTTTTTTGAGTTATTGCAGACTTTATTTAAGATTTTGTTTAAAAAACCTACCTACTCTTGTTTGGGACACAATTGATGGTTGTTCGAAGTTTTGTTTACGAAGATCGCTTTCTGCATTTAAGTAAGGTCACTGCTCGAACCATGGTTTTCTGCGAAAATTAGGGTTTAATTAGCGAAATAGAATTGTTTTGTAATTGGATTACTCACCATCCAATACACAAATTTGTTTGCGGTATTCAAAATATTCTTAGGAAAAAATTTGTCTAGTCATTTTTTGAACTTTTTCTAAAAACTGACAAGTCCCTTTTTGAGTTGTAGCACAAATTTTTGGAATTTTCTTTAAAAAATACTTATTTCTCGTGGAGAGATCACTTTTTGAATATTTTGATTGAACATGGACATTTACACATACATATTAGCGTACTAGATACTACCAAAAAACCAAAAAGTGCATTTTTTGGGGAAAAACAGCAAGGTAGTTTTTCGGTGCTTACAGTATTATGCGTTTGGATGAATGGTTAAACATTTTTAGATCAGTGCGGACAATCTTCGCCTTTTTCGTATAAAAATCACAAGCAAATGTTCTTCTTTAAGATATATGTAGTACTTTTTATTTTTGAAACCCTGTTTTTATGAGGAACAAATTCTAGATTTATATACCAATGTCTCCTTCCAAAAACCATTAAAAATTAACTCACAATTCATGGGTATTCGAGGTTTTTTGTTTAAGAAGATAGCGATAGATCGCCTTTTGCATTTACATTGCTCGAACCATGGTTTTATCCGAAAATTTGGGTTTAATTTGCGAAATTTTTTTGTAATTGGATTGCTATCTAATTATGAAATTTCTTTTTTTTGAAGCTTTTTTGAGTTATAGCACAATTTGTTTGGGATTTTTGTTTAAAATGCCTATTTTTGATTGTGATATCACTTTTTGAATATTTTGAAAAATGTCTGCTTCTAAAACCGTTTGAAATTAAACTCACAACTGGTAGGCGTTTAAGAAGTATTCTACCCTTGATAGTTGAAGATCACTTTATATTGCTCAAACCATGGTTTTTTGTGAACATTTAGGTTAATGAATGAATAATGAATTCAAGCTCCATTTATTTGAGACCGATAGTACCAAAAGAATTATTCACGGTAGTGTCGTCGTTACGAAATACTTCAGCAAGTGGCATAGATGGCATTCCTATAACAACAATCAAGGAAATCTTACCAACTATCGCCAAACCATTGTGTCATATTATAAACTTTTCTATGGAAATTGGAGAATTCCCATCAAAGCTCAAATGGGCCATTGTGAAACCTCTTTACAAAAGTGGTGACGCAGATAATATACAAAATTATCGGCCAATCACTATCTTAACAGCAATTAGTAAAATCTTCGAAAAAGTGATGCATTCCAGGCTTGTACACTTTCTTGAAGCTTCAAACATTTTTCATAACTTCCAGCATGGATTCACTAGAAATAAAACTACAAACACTGCCATATTTCAATTCATAAAGAACATACACACGAAACTAGAAGATGGAGAAACACCATGTGGGATTTTCTTAGATATATCCAAAGCGTTTGACTGCGTTGACCATGACATTTTAATGGACAAGCTTTATAAGTACGGCATTAGAGGTGTGGCACTAAACTGGATGAAATCGTATCTAAACAACCGAATGCAACTCGTTGAACTAAATGTTGAACTAAATGCTGCTAGTCACATCAGATCTGATTCTACCAAAATCAACTGCGGTGTACCTCAGGGTAGCATCCTTGGTCCGTTGCTGTACCTCATATATGCAAACGACATGCCACTCATATTAAACACCGATGTACAAACTGCCGACCTCGTATCCTATGCGGATGACACAAACCTGTTAGTAAGTTCTAAACGGATTGAAGATCTACAAAGCAAATGCGCTTCGTCACTAAACAAAATTCAAAACTGGCTTTATAGAAACAATTTAGTTCTCAACACCGACAAAACAAAAATAATACAATTTAAACGTAACCATAACAATCCAACAATACATAGTATGAACATCATAAACCACAAAGATATTAAACTCAGTAGTGAAACTAAATTCCTTGGTATCCACATCGACCAACACCTTAAATGGAACGTTCACATTAGCCATTTAACTAAAAAGTTAAACAAAGTACTATTTGGAATTAGAATATTAACCAAGTACTTCGACAACCGATCTATCTGGCAAATTTACTATGCTTGTTTTTATTCTGTCATGAGCTATGCAATTATTTTCTGGGGTGCCTGCAGTGATGCAACGCAAATTCTGAAGATCCAAAAGAAAGCGCTACGGTTAATAATAGGTATGAATTCTCGGGAATCGTGCCGGTCGAAATTTAAAGACAACAATGCTTTAACTTTATGTGGAGTTTATACACTGTGTCCAAGATAAGGAGGGCCACTATGGGGATTTCGGAAACGGTAAGAGATAGAGTTTCGGTTAAATGGGAGAAAAGTTGGGCAATTTTGAGTTTAGTACAATGAAATTTTTAAACTTACGAAATTCCGAACCGTTCCGAAGTTATGCGACAAAAAGCGAATTTTCAGGATTTCGTTTTTGACAAATTGTTACTTTGTCGTTGATGTTAACTGAAAAGTAAAAGGACCTTCTACAGGTACTTTTTAACGTTCTTTAACATGGCATACAGCAAATTGGAATCCGACGTTTCGTTTTCGAGTAACCATCATCAACTTTATTTTTTTAAATACGGTCCTGATTTTTTTATGCATAATATTAGAAGAGCTTTTTATTCTGCATTCAAGCATGTATCACACTTTATGGTTTTATTGCGATTTTATACTTACTTTACGATTAGCGGAAAAAATCCTAAGTACGAACCTGTATCCTTCCTCAATAACATTCAAACTGAATTTTATTTATAAATGGACTTTTGCTAACTGTGCTTTCCTCATCAAATTAATGAAATGACACAGAATTTTAATTTTGAACACAAATTTTATAACCAAGTGTACATAATTACAAACAATCAACTAACACGTCATAAATGAACAGAAAACATTTTATGAAACGAAAATTTAAACATGACACATACCAATAATTAGAAAAAAATTATAATAAATGCTCGCAAAGCCCTCCTTAGTTCTCCAATCGTCAATAGCATCTTCTAACTGTAGATGTAGGTGTTACAGTTTGGAATCGGTTAAGTACAAGCTTTCGGAGTTCTTCTTCTATTCCAAAGGTATCTTTGTAAACATAATTTCTTACGTACCCCCAAAGAAAAAAATCCAGCGGGGTTATTTCGGAAGAACGAGTTGGCCAGGGCGTTTCAGAATTGGCGCTTAAAACTCTTTCGGCAAACCTATTTGAAAGGTAATCCTTAACCACCCGTGAATTGTGCGCAAGTGCACCATGCTGCTGAAACCAACAATTGCGTACTACGGCTTAGGGTAAAATATCAAGAGCATCTTCCAAAGTAGAATCTAGTAAATTTAAGTACAATAGTAAAATAAGTATAAAATCGCAATTAAACCATAAAGTGTGATACATGCTTGAATGCAGAATAAAAAGCTCTTCTAATATTATGCATAAAAAAATCAGGACCGTATTTAAAAAAATAAAGTTGATGATGGTTACTCGAAAACGAAACGTCGGATTCCAATTTGCTGTATGCCATGTTAAAGAACGTTAAAAAGTACCTGTAGAAGGTCCTTTTACTTTTCAGTTAACATCAACGACAAAGTAACAATTTGTCAAAAACGAAATCCTGAAAATTCGCTTTTTGTCGCATAACTTCGGAACGGTTCGGAATTTCGTAAGTTTAAAAATTTCATTGTACTAAACTCAAAATTGCCCAACTTTTCTCCCATTTAACCGAAACTCTATCTCTTACCGTTTCCGAAATCCCCATAGTGGCCCTCCTTATCTTGGACACAGTGTATACTCGAGTGTGCGGCTTACATAAAAAAATCTACAATATCTTTTGGGGACCAAAAATACAATCATATATACAGGACAAGGAATATAGAAACCTATCGTGTGCCGAAACACAAATTAGCTGTAACTCATATGTCAGCTCACAACATGTGCATAAAAATATATAACCACCTACCAAGTAACATTACAAGGATAAGTAATACCTGTAAATTTAAGACCGCTTTAAAAAAGTATCTTGTAAATCTAGAACCTTATAATTTAAATGAGTTTTTTAACTAATACTTGTTTCTGCAGTATCTACCTACGTTGTTTCAATTGTTGTTATACAATATGTGCAATTGTAAATTTTTAATTCAAATTTTTAATTTCATTATTATAATCTGTATACATATTATTATATAATTAATTATGACGTATTTTCACTCATTTCACCATTTTTTTATGTTGTACTCAGATGAAAATAAATGTGTATCTTATCTTATCTTATCTTTAATTTGCAAAAGTGAATTCTTTTGTGCTGCTGTCAACAAACGAAACATGTTTTAAAAATGTGCAATTATTTTCTATTTTTGAAACTCTGTTTTTGTGAAGAATAAACTGTTTTTTTATGAAATCTGAAGCCCAATAAATAACAAAAATCTTCTTTTTGGAGTTTCAGCACAATGAAATGGTATTAAACATTTTTAGATCTGCTGGAGTGACAATTCCAATATAATTTCAAAAAATGTAACTAAGTACTCTGATTGAGAGTTAAAGATAACTTTCCGGATTTACGTTGCTTAAACCATGGTGTTTGGTTTGCTATCAAACAAGCAATATACGTTGCTGTATCCAAAAGGTTCACAGTTTGTTCCGACCCCTTCTTGTATTTTTTAGTGATACCGAATTATTTATAGGTACTTATTTATCTTTTTTTTTTTTGGAATTTGCCAGAAATTGTAATTAGTAATTACTGTACGTTTCAACATTTAAATGATTGCAGCAACTTACTGCCATAAAAGTCACAAATTTACATACTTAATGTGTGTCGATGAGAACATTTTTTAAATTCGTGTAATCTCCATAGTGTGGTCTCATCCCCAACGACTAAAAGTCCAATTTTTTTGAACTGTAAGTCTACTGAAACTGTTTGGAACGATTCACGCGGTCGTACTAAGAAGGTTTTTACTGAAACGTCACTAACCGTATAAAAATAAAAAATTATCAATTCTCACATTCTCGTGGTTTTCAAATTCAAAAAAACACTTCAGTATTATATATGAATTTTTGTGTACTTATTATTAAAATACGTCTTGAAGGTTTTGAATAATAATAATAGGTACTTAGTGTTATCAACAATTTGTTCGCATACTTACGTCAATATAAGATTTAAAAAAAAACACTTTTATTTATATAAATACATAACTACAGGCGTACATTAATTGAAATCGCTTGAGTGGAACGTGCTGGTTGAAGAATTCATTTATTTTTTATTTCTATGTTAAAAGCTTCCGTCGGTCATTGTGTCCATCTATTTACTGTACTGCAATAAGGCACTATTTGTTCCTTGACAAGTCGTAATTGCATATTCGACAGGACAAGGTAAAGCAAAAATATTTAGAATTTTAATTTGATGATAGTACCAGGAGATGTTTTTAGTTGATCAGTTGAGTATTACACTACAAAATGTCGGACCCTTGGTGTCATCCTCAAATGAAGATGAGATTAACATTTATAACATTTGATTTCGTTTATACAAAAACTATTAATATACATATAATAGTATAGGTCCCAATATCGATCCTTGAGTAGTCCTCATCTAAAATCATACTGATCTCGTTTTGAATAATATATTTCCATTGAAGTAGGTATAAATTCATTTTCAATCATAATATGCGATATTTTTAAAGTCGTTAAATGACGCTGTGTAATTACAATTTTAACACTAAGATAATTGCTTTTACTATAATTGTTACAAAATTTTGACAGTAGTAAACTTTCTCACACTATTCATCTCACTTGGCCACTGGCTCGCCTCGTGGTAAGCAGTTATTTTTGTTTATTTATGTGAGAACCCATATGTATTGCAATAACCACATTTTCTTTAAAATAGAACTTGTATTTTTGGAACTGACAAAAGTACAACGTGCAACTCATTTTTACTTAAATGTTTTATACATATAAATGTAAAGCAAATGAAAATGTCGTTATTTTTTAAACTGGAACTCTCCAAGCATGTTTCATTTGTGACACCCACCAAGACGTCCATTACGTTAAACCCCCCACTAACAGAAAAAAAAATCACACTTATTTAAAATAATTAGCAGCAATTTGTTAACCATATTCCCAGTTTTTGAAATAGTAACAATTTCGTTTATTTATTTTCCATAATCAATATTGTATATTACATTATCCAAAATGAAAGTACATACCTAAATTTAATTACACACAGGGTTGGGTTGACTTAAATCAGATGATTTTTTAAATTAAAGTTTTTGCAAATATTTAGAGTGTAATAAATTGAATTACGGATAGTTGACGATAACAATTTATAGATGAGGTGATTTCATTAAACAATTATTAATATTAGTTAAAACAAATTAATTAATAAAAATCAAAAAAATCGCGAGTTTTTTTAAATACTTAAATCAATGATTTTTGATTTTTTTAAATAAAAATCAAGTTTTACCCAACCCTGATTACACACCATTTCCGAGTTCGAGTTTTTTTTTAATTTTTGAATTTCACTTAGGTACATTTAGATGTAATCAAATGAGACAATTTTAATAATCGCATTTCCCTCTTATGTTTTAATAAGATAGTATCATTATCTATGGTTTATAGCTTAAAAATCGTATCTGTTTGATAAATTTATGTGAAAAATATATCGGCAGCCCCTAATATAAGAACTCAAAAATTTTAAGCATTACATCTTGAAAGTACTTATGTTTAAGTAATTAATTAATATCATAATTTTAATAATAATAATAATAATGTTCTCCAGGGGCGCTGGAACAAAATTTGTTAGGGATCTTACATTTTTTAAGTATAAATTAAAATACTTGCAAATTTTTACCTATTTTTAAATTAGTAAGTAAATCAATAGGGTACGCAGAGTTACCGATGGTATAGATATAGAATATTATATATTTCAAAAGTGGTTGTGGTGTACTGGTTTTATTGTGAGCTTTTAAAATTTTTTTAAATCGGTTTACGCGATTTATGAAATTAAAGTAGGTGGGTAGCGCGCTCCCGATACTCTCCAAAAACAATATAAAAACCGGTTTAGGTTGGAGTGTTATTTCAGTTTTTCTCTATCGAAAGATTCTTTTGTTCGGACTCCATATATCGAAGTACATACCTTTTTAAATGTTTCTTTGATCAATCAATTTTATTTATAAAATACTTACAAGCGAATTAAAAATATTTTATTAGTGTTTTTTAAGGATTTTTTTAATTTCACGTAGGTACTTTGAGTTTTTTTAGGTGACTGCAATTTTGGAAAAATGAATTATATTAAAATTGACGCCGCGCCTATTCTTTTAATTATAGTCTTGAGATTGAGATACTTTTTCAATTGTTGTTTAGTGACAAAAAAAAGTTTTTCATGATTTTGTAAAATAACAGGATGAAATTCAGTAAAGGAGGAAACAAAGGCCCGAAGAACTTTTCTATTGTTATTCATTGAACAATAGTTATTTTGTATGTCACAATAAGTAGGTAATTAATTATTTTTTTATTTTTTTTTTAAATCAGTCAATTCAGATTAATAAATGTAGAATTTTAACAAACAGATTTCGGTACCTAAATTCTAAAAAAGAATTAGAAATTTAATTTTGCATTCTCGAATTTCTCAATTTTAAAATCGAGGTAAAATACTGAAATTTCAAACGCATTTAAAATCCTTAGGTGATTAACCTCACATGAAAGGTTTCTTAGAAGTTAAGAAACCCTATCTCTCGGCTCGTAAAAATGCATATGCTTCCCGTCTGCTGTATAATAACTGCATTAAGACACACCATATTTACTTTCCCATAATGTTTAACCGAAGAAGACGTCAACAGCACAAAACATCCTAGTATTGTCAACGTAAATAAATTGAGGCTCCCCAAGATGCTTTAAATAGGACCGACATTTTTTTACTATCGCGTCTGAGAACATAAAAATATTATTATATATTGTAATTTGATACGGTTTAGTCATCTTACGTTTATAGTTATCAAGTTAGTCATTGACGTAATTGGTCTGCTGGTGTAAGTAGGTAATTGTTTCATGTTATTTTATGGTGCATTGTTACACCGTGGTAATTAAAATCGTTGTTACCTTTTTTCTCGTCCACAATATACAGGATGAATTTTAGTGGACAGCTACCCACCCTTAAAATGTCAAGAACATTTTACCTTCGGTTCTTTTATAATATGGAGAAGAAGCCGTGATTCACTCTGGTCGGAAATTACGGCAATTCATATCGTTTAATAACACCATAAAACTTTCTTTTACCTGAAAAGGGTCGTTTCGTTTGTTAAAAGGTCGGTGCTGGAAAGATGAAGGTCTTTCAGGAATGTTGTTGTAATATTTGCTAACGCGATTTTTGCTCTTTAACACATTTTTATCCTTCGATTGCGTGAGAATTTAGTTAGGTACTGCTTTTTGAATAAAGAAATGAGAACATTTTATTTAGTTAGGTACTTGTATTTTGTTTTGCATTTTGTTTGTTATCTCTATTTTTGGAAAAGCTGCCCTCAGTTACCAAAGCACCTCCAATTATCATGAAATAAACTAAATAGAAATCGGTATCGGAATTCATTATGTTATGTAATGTAAATACCGAAGTAAATAGATACCAATTAGCCTTTTATTCCTCCTATTACGATCAAATAAAACCTACACTGGACTCAAAATTCTACAAACCCAATAATGTATACAGGGTGTTCATAAATGTCATGTACGTACGGAAGGGGGTGATTCTTTGGCTTATTTCATAACTAAAAGTTCATATAAACTTAGGTCCGCTTCCTTACGTCTTATAAGTTAGCGGAAGGAAATGAGCAGAATCAATTCTAATTAATATTTTTATTTGTTGCTCATTTGTTGCTCAAAAGTTGCCAAAGAAAAAAATTTGTTGCTTTGTTATTTTTTTTAAAAAACGATGTTCCGCTAAAGGAAGATTAAGTTAGCGGAACAATATACTATTAGCGGAAGGAAATGAGCAGAATCAATTCTAATTAATATTTTTATTTGTTGCTCAAAGGTTGCCAACTGTCATAATAATATAAGAATTTGTTGCTCTCGGAATATGCAAGTTCCCAATTTGTTGCTTGCAAATTTAATAACAACCGAAAACCCGTCCAGCGTGCAAACTAACAAGAATAAACTATTAGAAAAAAATAAGTTACGCGCTTCAATTTGATATTAATAGGTTGTCCAAATTTGTTGCTCTCGAAATATGCAAATTCCGAATTTGTTACTTGCAAAATAAATTTAATAACAACCGAAACCCCGTCCAGCGTGCAAACTAACAAGAATAAACTATTAAAAAAAAATAAGGTGCGCGCTTCAATTTGATATTAATAGGTTGCCCAAATTTGTTGCTCTCGAAATATGCAAATTCCGAATTTGTTGCTTGCAAAATAAATTTAATAACAACCGAAAACCCGTCCAGCGTGCAAACTTACAAGAATAAACTAGTGGAAAAAAATAAGTTGCGCGCTTTAACTTGATATTAATAGGTTGCCAAAATTTGTTGCTCTCGAAATATGCAAATTCCGAATTTGTTGCTTGCAAAATAAATTTAGTAACAACCGAAAACCCGTCCAGCGTGCAAACTAACAAGAATAAACTATTAGAAAAAAATAAGTTGCGCGCTTCAATTTGATATTAATAGGTTGCCCAAATTTGTTGCTCTCGAAATATGCAAATTCCGAATTTGTTGCTTGCAAAATAAATTTAATAACAACCGAAAACCCGTCCAGCGTGCAAACTAACAAGAATAAACTATTAGAAAAAAATAAGTTGCGCGCTTCAATTTGATATTAATAGGTTGCCCAAATTTGTTGCTCTCGAAATATGCAAATTCCGAATTTGTTGCTTGCAAAATAAATTTAATAACAACCGAAAACCCGTCCAGCGTGCAAACTTACAAGAATAAACTAGTGGAAAAAAATAAGTTGCGCGCTTTAACTTGATATTAATAGGTTGCCAAAATTTGTTGCTCTCGAAATATGCAAATTCCGAATTTGTTGCTTGCAAAATAAATTTAGTAACAACCGAAAACCCGTCCAGCGTGCAAACTAACAAGAATAAACTATTAGAAAAAAATAAGTTGCGCGCTTCAATTTGATATTAATAGGTTGCCCAAATTTGTTGCTCTCGAAATATGCAAATTCCGAATTTGTTGCTTGCAAAATAAATTTAATAACAACCGAAAACCCGTCCAGCGTGCAAACTAACAAGAATAAACTATTAGAAAAAAATAAGTTGCGCGCTTCAATTTGATATTAATAGGTTGCCCAAATTTGTTGCTCTCGAAATATGCAAATTCCGAATTTGTTGCTTGCAAAATAAATTTAATAACAACCGAAAACCCGTCCAGCGTGCAAACTTACAAGAATAAACTAGTGGAAAAAAATAAGTTGCGCGCTTTAACTTGATATTAATAGGTTGCCAAAATTTGTTGCTCTCGAAATATGCAAATTCCGAATTTGTTGCTTGCAAAATAAATTTAGTAACAACCGAAAACCCGTCCAGCGTGCAAACTAACAAGAATAAATCACTATTAATACCTCAGACAAAAACGACGTTGAGAAAACGACGTTGAGAAAATTACTAAAACAGTAGAGTGGTCTCAAGTTGAGAACATGACAGACACCATTAACTGTCTGCGCGGCGGGAAAATTCCAGTGGCGTAACATTTTAAACCGAGAATAAAGTTACACAGAAACGAAATAAACACACAAGGTGCACACAAGGGACGCCAATGACAACAACAAAGTGTCTCCCCTTTGGTAACAATTTGGACTCGCCCGAACGCTTTCTGGTTTACGGCGCATGATGACTAATGTCATGTTCTCAACTTGAGACCACTCTACCGTACACGCGTAATCGATAAGTCAAGAAATTGTAGAAGACTCAAAAGAGAAAGAGAGAGGATAAATGCTTATTATTAGACCTAGGATAGTATGTTTTTACATGAAAGAATATGAAATAACATATTTTGGCCATTTATTTAAATTATTCATATTCTTGATTTTATTACCTGAGAATGCATATTTTTAAAAGTTTTGAGAAAAGTTTCTTGAACAGTAGAATAGGAACCGCATTTAAAGGGTTTAAATGTTTAAAATAAATTTTTGTTGAACAATAGAGATGTACTAGAAAGAGGTATTTCTAGGTATAAGCGATGTAGAATAAACAAGGAGGCAAATAATCCCATTCATTATTTAAAATTTTGGTGAATCACTAATCCCTTGTCTAAATAATCAAATATAAGTGGTAGAACAGCCCAAGTTGGTTTCAATTGTATGTTAAAATGATTAGAATCAGTATATTTTCAATATTGTTACAAAAATTATAGTTTAGATTTCGATTAAGGCAATAAAAATGTAATTATTTTTGTGTAAATATCAAAAATATTGGTATTATTTGTGTTTCTGTTTGAGCATAATTAGTATAGGTAATTACCAACTTTAACCGAATATTTGTGTACTTTTTACTGCATAAATATGCGCATATACCTAATTAGTATTTGATAATGCATATTATCCTAGGACTACTTATTATACAAGAATTGAAAAAATGTATAAATAACATGTGGGTAATGTCATTTTTTTGAATGCTGTAAGTCTAAACTATTTCACCTACGAAAGTAGTAAGATAAAAACGACTTTTGTTACTTTCAAAACCCGGAAGTCGTTTACATCTTAATGATTAGGTACACTAATGTTAAAAAAAAAATGGGACAGCGAAATGCGAAAGAATATTTTGAAGGCAAAGGGTACACATCAGCTTTAAATTTGTATTGACCATAAAGGGATACCTGCATAAACTATTGTTTCTTTTGACGTTTTGTATTCATTGTTATTTAAGTTAAATAATATCTGGTATTTGAAACGATCGCAATTTTTTTGTTATCTAAGAAACAAAATCTTTAAATTGACGTTACATAACAACATGCAGACACATATGACATATCAAATGTTAAATTAGAGAATAAAGCATTGAGTACTATTAACTACTTATACTTATACTTAACTACTTATTTAACTAGTTTATTTTGAGGTTTTCAAGTCATGTAAACAATTACTCCAAAATATTTTGGGGCTGAAACAAATTTAAAGATAATTACTTATTGTAATTGTTGTTATTATAGATAGTGGGAATTAAAATTGTTCTGTCCACTTTTATTTTTTAATTTAACATTTGATATGTGTCTGCATGTTGTTATGTAACGTCAATTTAAAGATTTTGTTTCTTAGATAACAAAAAAATTGCGATCGTTTCAAATACCAGATATTATTTAACTTAACTAACAATGAATACAAAACGTCAAAAGAAACAATAGTTTATGCAGGTAGCTACCCTTTATGGTCAATACAAATTTAAAGTTGATGTTGCCTTTGCCTTCAAAATATTCTTTTGCATTTCGCTGTCCCATTTTTTTTTAACATTAGTGTACCTTGGTCATGGGAGGGTCGTGTGTAAAGTAGTAGTAAATACATAAAGACATGTAGTAATAAATAGGAAATTGAGGCGAGCAACTTATTTTTTTCCAATAAGGTTTATTCTTGTGAGTTTGCACGCTGGGCGGGTTTTCGGTTGTTATTAAATTTATTTTGCAAGCAACAAATGAGCAACAAATAAAAATATTAATTAGAATTGATTCTGCTCATTTCCTTCCGCTAATAGTATATTGTTCCGCTAACTTAATCTTCCTTTAGCGGAACATCGTTTTTTGAAAAAAATAACAAAGCAACAAATTTTTTTCTTTGGCAACTTTTGAGCAACAAATGAGCAACAAATAAAAATATTAATTAGAATTGATTCTGCTCATTTCCTTCCGCTAACTTATAAGACGTCGCTTCCTTACTAATCTACAGGGTCTTGAAATTTGAAGATTTTCGTTGTTTCTTATAATTGTGGGTGGAGGCCATTTTCAACAATAAATTGTTGTAATAAATTATTGCTACTAGATCATTTTAAAAATATTAATGTCATTTACAGAAAATCGCTCTTAAATTTTTTCTTTAATAACCATCGCAGACACGAAAAAACGACAAGAGATAAAAAAGTTTGTAAAGAAAACAGACAATTTATTTTTTATTATGGTATCCACCAGCGGCACACCGCAAAAAAGTTATGGGGGGGGGGGGGGGGAATGGGATATGATCCCTGAAAGAATATCTCCCTATAGATTTTGCAACCCTTTAGGACGCCCAATAATATAAGCCCTAATTCCAAATTTGAGTTAAATATTTCAAAAACATAGGAGCTATAAAAAAAAGGAAAAAGCTTCAAATTTCAAGACCCTGTAGATTAGTAAGGAAGCGTTTGCGGATTATATGAACTTTTAGTTATGAAATAAGCCAAAGAATCACCCCCTACATGTACATGACATTTAGGAACACCCTGTATATTATGTAAGTATGTATCTATTGCAAGAGCGAAAATCATCACCTCGTCATCGCTCCCTCAAATGCTAATCTAGAATGTTTGGCATTTATATTATTATTATTATTATTATTATTATTATTATTATTGTGTTATATTGATAGTATTAAATTAACATTCTGTATTTTATGACTTACCTTGGAACTGTTTGTAATAGGATTCGTTCTTGTATTTCATTACTTTTTGAAAGTCTTTAGCACACGCTCAATCTTTCTGGCGTATTAATGTTCCAAATAGATCTAATTATACTAATTTTGTGATCGCGCTGTGTTCTCACAAAAGAACTCACGAACCTGAGTATGCAACTCTAATTTAAAAAAATGAAAAACTAACGTTTCAAAAAGACGTTTTGCCTTACTCTTCTTCGTAGATAAAATAAGGGTTTAAACCAGGTTTTTAGTTTGTATTTTTGGAACAAAATATTTCGTTTTCCTTTTAATTTATAGAAAATCGCTCACCATCTCTTTAGCTCTATTCCCAAAGCGCTCATAAAGGAAAATTTTTTATCCTTGAACTGTTCGAGGAAAAACTATTAACAACGTAGTTTAAGATCTTCAAAACAGCGTAATTATCCACCGAATTGACGGAAAATTTGAGAAAAATTGAGAACTTTTGGTTTTTTTGAAAATAAGTCCATTGATGTCATATGTCTGCCTTTAGTATTTACTTTAACCTCTTATTTGATGTCATTTGTATGATTTTTTTAAAAGATTTTTGAAGATTTTTGAAAATCTTCAAAGATTTTAGGGGATTTCTGATTTTGGGGATTCTTAAAGAATTTTGGAAATCTTCAGTGATTTTTAAAAATCTTTAAAGATTTTTGGAGATGAGATTTTTTAAGATTTTTACGAACTGAAAGGAATTTTTTTAAAGATTACAGGAGATTTGGCGGGAGTTAAGGGATTTTAAGATACTTTTTATATTTTAAAGCTGGTTACCCTATTTTTGATAAGTTTACGGAATTTTTAAATATTTTAGGGGATTTTAAAAGATTTTATGAATCCCAAGAGATTTTAAGAGGATTTCTGAAGATTTTATGGGATTTCAACTATTTCAAGCAATTTGTACACAGATTTCTAGGAGTTAACCACCCTTCGTTCCATCGTATTGGCAACACATTATCTTGACAGAACTGCTAACATTCTTTCTACGTTTCTTTCTCTTCGTTAGCTGTTGGTCTGTATCCTATCTCCTTCTCCTGATCTTTACCAATTCTGAAATTCCACTATTCCTAATTGTTGTTTCAAATGTATTTTTTTAGAAATTCTAGTATTTCTTCTCGATTGGTGCGCTCTACTGATGCTTGTTATTTGAATGATGTACAGCCTTTTTCTTTACTTCACTCAAATCCAAAACCTGCTCATTTCGTCCGCCATTTATGCAGTTAGGTATATTCACATGTTCGGTGGTTTGTATTGGTTTTATCATCTATTCTATTTTCGTTCTCACTTTTCTTTCATTATTCCTATTCATTTCCGTATTTCAAAATCGATTTCATATTCAATTACTATGTGAACGTCTGGCAGCCTTTATTTTTTTGTATATTGTATGTTTCTTTATATTTTTTTAAACAGATTTGCGTATTATGGTGCAAATGGATTGTCACCCCCAAAAGTAACCCAAAGATGGATTTTGGTAATTGCTGTTAATAATTTTTTTCAAGTTTCTTCAATTGTCACCAGAAGTTAAGTATGAATTGTAAAAATTGTGTCCAATATTTACGGAGATAAGGGTAGTTTGGCCTTAAGAATAATTTTCTATTTCCATCACTATTTTTAATTGCATTTTCTTCTTCTTAGGTATATGTGATAAAATCATTAAATCGTAAGGAAGTTACATTAACGTGCACTCAGCAGTAACATATATTGTTTTTATTGCTATCGCCAAATAAGGTACCGCTATAATGTTGTTTATAAAGGCATCGTATACTTCCTACACCTTTTCCTTGTATATACAAAGCATAATATTGTGATCAAATTTCTTCTTTGTGTGAAGTTTCTTGCTTTCTCCCTTAAATATTTAATTTATAAAAATAACAAACAATAACTGTCCAAGATTGGAACCCCGTGACACTCCACAAGTCTCCACATAAATCTCAGGCGTGTGATTTTGTTATGTATAAATATGTTCTTATTATTAATTATTGTAAATCTTCGATTTGTTGTTAAGATCAATAAGTATAGCTTGGTAAACGTTCCTATTGTTTCAGTATCTCGTTCAGCACCTTTATCGTTCTGTTATTCAAGTTTTTTAATATATTGCCATTAAACAATACGCAATCAGATTTGAATGTGCCTCCCCATTATCCTTTTTTTTTTTGAGGAGAAAAATGTAATCATTGTGATCTGGCATTACAGAAAATTTGTCTTACCTACCACCATGGCAGCCCTTGAATTAAATTCATTGAGTTAACCTCTTCTTCCACCATTGTAAATCTTTCCCAAACCCATGTTTCATATTTTTGAAACTGAAACACATAACTAAGAGCCATAGGCATGTGATGTTTTCATTCTGAAACTTTCCGGCTTTCGAACAAATACTGATGTTCTCGTATTGCCATTTGTTCGATATGACGCAAATGTACTAGATAAGCTTTTATGTCTTTGCTTCTTTGTTAAAGATTGACATAGAAATATATTCCCTTTGATATAATTTATCTTTCTCTCTATTCAGAAATATAACATTATTATTCCAAAATAATAAGAAAATTCATTGTTTCCGAAAGTTTGAATGACTCTTTTCAAGTACCAAACCGTGCAAAATTACAACAAATATTCTGGATTAATTACGGCGTTAAGTGTTTGTAAAGAGAAAGTTATGACTTATGACGCTTCCTTTTTATAATATATAGAAAGATAATAATTTGTGTTACGAGAATCACAAAATTCAATGCAACAGGCCTATTAATTAAATACTATCTATACGAAAAATTCGAAACCGTATAAATTGTGCAGATTTTTCCTCTGACTACTCTTATGATAAAGAGACAGAATAGTATTTTTCCCTCTTTTATTTCCAGTCGATCGATTCTTTCCTTTTAGTTCTACCTAAATATAGAGAAATACGAGGAGAAATATATGAGAATAATTCCAAGCCAAATTCGATCTCTTCTCTCTAATTGGAAGATTACAATGGACGGTATTGGATAATTTGTTTTATTATAATAGAGGAGGGCATTTGATACACAATGTTGAATGTAAATTGATGCATTGTTGTATTAAATGACGTCTTTAGGATTATTATTGTTATCACATCTATTTATAGTTGTAGTAAAAACAAGCCCATAAAACTTTTTCTATTTGAAATGTTGATCCCTTTTTGGCCAGTTTGCTCTGATTTACTTTAACCGAATTAACATAATTAAACTATTTTTGTTTGTTGACATCAAAAACATGTAAACATCGAAACGATCAACAAAAACCTCAAAAACTAGATTGGAAGTATTTCCGTTCTTTAATATTCAGAATGTAAAGGAATACGAGAACTAAATTAATAACCAGTAACACTAAATAACATTAAAGTAATAATATCATCCGATGTTATGACGCAACAAATCTATCTAACTTCATTGATAATTTTATTCATAAAATTCATGTAATAAACAAAAACAAAATGGTATTTTTGAAATTTCCTTTTTTTTGTTTCCTGGTTCGTTTCTTTAATATTTCCTTAAGTAAATTGGGAACCATTTCTTGTTGTTGGGAGGTTACCCCGAAATGTACAAAACTCGACCGACCTTTTCCAAACAGTACACTATTGACAATTTCTACCTTTCCACCAATCCTTTCTACTAATTGAAGGAAATTTCGACAGTAATTGAAAAAAAAATCGTCTCTTTTGAATGTGCGTCGGATAGTTTCTGAGTAGAGAACAATTTTTTTACAGAAAATAGTACCGTTTAAGTAGTTACAAACTCAGCAAGGCTAACATAATTCTGTAACTCGTTTGCTTCAAGGCTGCCAGTGTTTTTGGAATATCTATAGAATGATCAAGAATTTTTGGTACCGTAAAGTGGGATCTTCTAGTACCTGTACCTTTTTAAGAGGCAAAAATTGTAAACGCTACGGCACATTCTTGCATCCGTACGCTATTGTCTTAGTGCACCGAAAAAAAGTAATAAGTCATCGATTTGGTTCCTTCTCCTATTAAAAAAATTTTATTAACTCTAGTTTTTTTGGAATCGCTTCAGCCTGCCTCTGCTATCTCACATCTTTTTAAATGTGGGCGATCCATGTATGATTTTGGCTTTATTGTTGGCTTCTATCGCCAGAAATGCGTTTGATTTGGAACTAGAACGTTTTGGCATACATGCGCCCTCAAATATTTTTTTGAAGTCATAGTAAAAAATCATAATTTAATCAATTTGAGCCATATTAACATTGGAGCCTATCATTTTTTCGCAATTGAGACTTTTAAACAATTAGTTTGCATTGGCAGGAATTTTTCTTAATACTCTTCGTTGAACCACAATTATGTTTCTTTCCGCAAGAGTTCGAAATTCCATTTTCGATTTTTGCCCATTCATCGCAATGAAACCAAAATTTGGATATGTAAGATGTCTAACACGCTGCACAACACCAAAACAAAATGAGAAAATTAGTTTTTGCCCATTGGAACCATGAGAAAAACCATTGTTTTTTTTCCAAATGTAGGTAAATGAAGTTGAAAGTTTTCGTATATCTAACGGATGTAAATCTCTGACCGATGCCAAGTAAACCATGGGAACAACCATGGTTCCCACAAAATCGATGTTTTCCGTTTTACTACACAGCACAAACAAGAATTTGGGAAGGTTAGTTTTCCCTATTGGAATCATATGAATGAACACAACCATTGTTTTATAATTTTATATGTGGTGGATCTAAAACTCTGAAGTTCAACTCCAAAAAAAGTAAAGGTTTTAAGACGGTTGTGAAGTTGTCCCCCATGTTGGAATTTCGAAATGAAAAACTATTGCATAATTTTGCCCAAGTTATGCCCAGTTTTGCCCAACAGTCATTTCGTTTTGGCTTTAGGTCACCTATGTATTCACACCGATCTATCCGCACCATAGAAATTCGACTATTCACTGAAACCATTTGAATAACCATTGCGTCCACAAAATCATATGAACACAACCATTGTTTTATAATTTTATATGTGGTGGATCTAAAACTCTAAAGTTCAACTCCAAAAAAGTAAAGGTTTTAAGACGGTTGTGAAGTTGTCCCCCATGTTGGAATTTCGAAATGAAAAACTATTGCATAATTTTGCCCAAGTTATGCTCAGTTTTGCCCAACAGTAATTTTGGTTTGCCTTTAGGTCACCTATGTATTCACACCGATCTATCCGCACCATAGAAATTCGACTATTCACTGAAACCATTAGAACAACCATTGCGTCCACAAAATCGAAATGAAATCACAGTTTTTCATGTTTTAGGGGGTCTACCGAATATTGAAATAAACTGAACAATATTTTTTCCAATGTAACCTACAGTGGTTCTCTCTTAATACACGTGGCTATCATAAAACTTTACGAAGAAAATAACCAAAGGAAAGTATTTCGGCATTCGTAAAGGTTTAGTAAACGAATTTATTTGGGGATGAATTTGTCCAGAAATTAAGAGTATTTCCAATCCGGACATTCTTGATTTTTACTTTCCCGTGCATACATACATAGGGAAAGTAATGTAATCGAAAAAAAATCGATCTCGAGGTTTTGACGAATCTCAACGTTTTGGGTCCTCCTGAGTTCAATATCACCATCTTGGAAAAATGTTTGTCTGTGAGTGGCTGCGTACGGTATGGCTGTGGAGCCCAAACTACTAGACTGATTTTGTTGAAATTTAAAGGGAAGGCTTCTTTACAAAATTGGCTCAAAGGGGCTCAAATTAGGCGCATTATTTTTGGAGCAAACATTCAAATTTTCACCAAATCTAATTTCTCTTGGTGAAAACTTGTAGTAAACATGGTTACAAGTTAAACGCCGTTTTTCGTTTGGTTCTACATTCAAAATGGCGTTCAATATAACAATTCTCCAAGTTTTTACTTTTTAGGGTGTAGCTCCAGAACCGTTTAACTTAATTAAAATTTGAAAATTGTAAATAAAGGATTGCTAGAACTTTTACTTGTAATTGGTAAAGAACAAAAATTAAACGTACCCAATTTATTGGTGCCCAAAATTGATCAAAAATTAAAAATCGATTTTCTCAAAATCTGCTCCAAGCATTTTGTTTAATTTTTTTAAATGTTCATGAAAAACTACTGGCGCTATATTTATTTCTTTATTTCCTATAGGGGAAGGGGGATCAATGTTGGAAGTTTTTTTAAAATTCATAACTTTTCGAATTCGATATAATTTTGGTTTTTTATTTTAAGCACTTATCTTGAGTTCAGCTATAAGAATCCGAACATTTTTCATTTTTTTCTTTCTGAGATTATCCTTCGGCAACTGGAAGGGCTACACTTCAAGAATTTTGAAGGTTTTTTAGAACTATTTCAATTATTTTCTTGTATCATCTGAGCATTTGTTTGAAGAATTTTATTGAAGCTTTAAATTTTGTTACTAAGTAATGTAATAATTAAAGTACAATCCAGAGCTCACCATATCAATTGGCAAAATTCTAAAACTGAATATTTTTGGGCACTTTTCTTAAATTACCTTGAGTTTTTCAACTATAAAAATCCATATTAAACACTTTCAGTCCAAAAAGTGGAATTTATTTTTGATTTTCTAACTCTTCAGACGTGGAAAATAATTTGGAACTGTCTACTCGTAAGTTTTTTATTGCTCTGTCTATGTCATCGAGTGGATTTAAAGAGTCATCGGGGAGTTTTATCTCTTGATTGAGGGTTGAAAGTTTTTGAGCATTTTTAATTTGGGTATGGTGGGAATTAAAAAGAAATTCTTCCATTGTTATTGTTATTCTTCTTCCGTTTTGTTTGTATGCCACAGTTCGTACATATCAATGAGTTGTAAAGCAAATAGTTTGCAACTAGGTAACCACAGTAAATCAGAAAAGTGTCAAAAAAGAGAAGAATATTCTTTCGGTTTTTCCAAATTGTGCAAAAAATGGTGGTTTAACCCAACCTTAGCTTAAAGTATTTTTTACAAGTCGAATTGAGATTCGTACGGCACGACCGACGTGCACATATCACATTCATTAGGTAAGACCCTACATACCAATGAATTTAAAATACCTGACGTACATTACCAAACACTAAATTTCTTTTCAGAAATCCATCACAATTTGCTACTGCAAATGCGTAAAAATTAACGTCAATGCCACCGTTACACAACGAGCCATAATTGTGAATAGCAGATGGTCAGCCATGAACTCGTATTAACACTTACTAATTTCTCTTTTTGACCATCGACCCTGCTTCAGAATTTTTAATATATAACAATATAACAAAAATCGGAAGCGTTTTAAGTAAAACTATTCACATTTATTATTCCCATGACAGCTTGTTTATAAATAATTTTTTTTCTATGGAGCTTCCACGAAGAGAAATCTGCTTTAGGAATTTTCAATGAATTGTGAATGAAAATGACCTTTTAAGTTTTAATACACATGCGCAAGTGCTACTCGTTGTATGCAAGTACCCATACTTACCTAATTACAATTTATTTTGACCTTTGACAGGTGAAAGTTTTGAACTTTATTTGATATTTCAATACGATCAAGTTATTTGCAACAATGTAAATCTTTTGTATTTTATATTTGTTTAAATTAAGTAAATCACGATTTATTTACTTACAATAAATTGTTTAACGTCAGCTCGTCACAGATTTATCTAAAGGTTAAGTAATCTGGATTTGTTTCTGTTGCGAATTACCAATAATTTATTCTGAATCATTCCGAAAGCTCGATTCTTGCCAATCAGTCGAAGGGAAAACTGAAAGTATGGCCATTGTCGAAAATTTTATGCATTTTTTATCACCTTTTTTAAGCCGGTCTTTACATTTTCAAAAATCTACACATTTTCAAATATACAGAGTGAAAACTAAAACAATAGTTGAAATTGTGGAACTGCTTTTCCAATTGCCGAGGTAGACGATTCGGCTTTTGGTTTGGTACCGAATTAAATATTAAATAAATAAATATATTGAGAGGATTTAAACAGATTAAAGTTTGTTAATCTAACCTCACAAACATTCATAAAAGTTAGTTAGACGAGTATATAATTTTATTTAAATAATATATGTTTTTGTTAATAAAACGGATGTAAAACTACCAACCACAACCACAATTTCCAATAAAGTACAGATTTGTAAAACATTATTTTCCGTATAATTACAAAAATTTTAAATGAAAACGTAATTAACCCTACTAGTGAAGTATCAAAACCGCGCCTTTGATTAATTTGCAATAATAGCTACCTAATTACAGTTTAATTAATTGGTTTTTGGAAATTCATTCCCCCCCTTTTGTTATTTACCTACATATTTAAATAATCTAGAACTAATATGCATATCAAATTACGAGATCAACGTCACCGTTAATGATGAAATGCGGATAGTAAAAATTATTAAATTACGAAACTAGAGTACATTCACCTTAAATTTGTGCATTATTTTTATTGCACAAAAGCGACAAAGCGCTATTAGTTCATCACCTGTGTGTGTGTATACGTATTAGGTTATATATTTATATGTCGTTAGTTTATAATGCAATTGTGAAATAGATGCCGTAATGTACTATATTAGGTAGGAGTATATTATGTATATTCAGGTAATTTAACATTATCATCATTAACGTGTAGAAAAAATTGTTGCAAAATCGATTTTATTCGTCATAAAGTCTTATGTAATACGCTTTTTTTATTTACTTAATTGTAGGAGAATAATAATAATAATAATAATAAATTCTTTATTAACCATTATGAGGGATGGTTAACCTTGGGGTGAGGTTCAGATTGCTGGCGAGCCAACGACTGTTCTTCCACCTAAACCCGATGAAAACACTGGTGTAGAGTATGAGACAAAACTAAACTACTATTACCTACACAAAATAGAAAAAATAAACTAAAGTAAATAAAATAAACAAATGCACTACTATCGGAGTAAAAATGCAAGGCCTCTGACTTTAGAAGCTTGTATCTCAGTAATTAGCAATCATAATTTAATGAAATAAAGTGCACTTAAAAGACCCGTTATTTCTACAAAAAGGTGTACAGTTTTAAATTTTTACAATACATCGTTAATTTTTTGTATCAGTGTATGTGCGAAAAAGCGCTAATTATGGCTCAAATCGCACAACCGCTTCACTTTAAAAATTAATTACGGCTATATTATTGAAACTGAGTGGTAGATACTTATATATTTCAAAAATGTATACTTATTTGTCGATGTGAGATGCTTTTCAGGCCAATTGGTTTATTAGTCTTAAAGCTATAATGAAAAAACGACATCTTGTGTTTATTGCTGTTAATTAAAATAAAAGTTAAACAACTGATTCTACCATTTTGATTTTTACACATGTTAAACATATATAAATGACTAATGTACTGCCCAAAAATGAAGAAATTTCACCCTTCAGTTTTTTCGTTATGAGTGACCACTTAAAGTCAGAGGCCTTGCATTTTTACTCCGATAGTAGTTAAGCAAATTTTCGCGCACAAGTGTAAGCACTATATTATGTTCTTGTTTACAAGTGACAACAGGAATTCGAACTATGAGACCTGGCTTAATAGCAATGAAGACTTAAGTTTGGCTTTAAATGTGGAAGATGATGATGATGATGGGTACTTAGCAGATATTGGGTTTAGTACGTTAGCGATCCTATATGAAAATGAGCGAATAATAAAAAAATTACGTTAGATTTACATAACTGAGGATGTTTCAGTGCAAATAGGCGCCGTACGTGGGAATTGAAATTTAAAAGGAAAAACATGTCGCTAAGTGAATTGGGAAAGTTGTTGCTTAATGTTTTTTTGGCTTGGGTTTTGGAGCAATCAGTTTTGTGCCAACTTCATTCAAAAGCGTGCGATATTTTTTTTCTCATTAATTACACATTTGTTATTAATTACAAGTTTTCTTGAGTTACAGTAAGTGGAAAAACTTTCAGGTCCGATAACACTGCAGAAGTGAAATATTTCAGTAAACACTTACCAAGAAATTTTCTATATTTACTTAGGTACTTCATTTCTTAAGTTTTCCAAAAAATTTGACTCAATCACGGTGAAATGTTCGAATTCATAGGAATGTAAACGTTCAGTAACTACTTAAAGAATGTTTTTTTCGTATTTGAAAGTGGAAGTTTTGAGATCTCTGCCGTTTTTGTCATGAAGAAAGAATCTCAAAACTTTGTGCTGATGGTCTCTACTTTCCTCAGTTTACTCTTAATGTGGAGGACTCACAACGGGTTCGCGTTGTTATTAACCTTTGTTGGAAAATGATTTTGCAGCTACTTATTACAAAAATTTGCAAATACATGTACATTTTAGTATAATCAAGGTTCAATTGGCCTTTTCATCCTTTTTTTGAAGGACGACAAAAAAATATACGACATACGTATTTTAAACATTTTTAAATTATCTTTGGCACCTGATCGGTTGCTCAAAAAAATTATTACGTCGTGAATTAGCGAAACAATTGAAAATATTCATATTGTCTAATCAGTTACATCTCAAGGTCTTTTTATTATACTCTTTGGTCTGTATTAATGAGAAAATACGACATTTTTTACACTTCAAAGGTTTTAACTAATTATCCATGGTGATTTAAGAATCTAACAAAATGGAACCATGCGGCTAGGTACAACGTAATTGTACATTTTTGTATTTAGCCGTAAAAAAAGGTTTCCAAAATTAATTTTAAAGGACAAACACAATACATAATTTGAGCTCCACTACAAAAAGATTCTAACAAAAATCAAATTAAAATTAGTCTCATTGCCTTTATTTATTTGCATTAACAATTTTATTACGTAAAATCGATCTTCATACATTATAATTAACAATAACTTGTTATACCTACTAAGAAAATGACGGAGAATCTCACGCGGGACTTTTCGTTGTTTTAATTTGCATAAACAATTTGTTGCCCAAATAGTTACCACGTGAAATTGTTCTTCGCACTATAATTATACATAATCGAATTTGTTGCTAATTATAAACAATGAAAAATGACGGAAGAACAGATGGCTCTTACACGTGACTTTTTCGTTATTTTAATTTGCATAAACACTTTTGTTGTTCAAATAGTTACTACGTGAAATTGTTTGAAATGAGTATTTTTTAGTATGTTTACGGAATTTTTTTTCTAACCTTGTAAAGAATAATTTAGTACCAAATTAACACCTTATGTATGCTATGAAATAATATTTCGAGGGTTGTGCCAAGTTAAGGGATGTAAACAATACCGCAGGTACATGTGCAAGAAAAAGAAAAAACATGACCCGTGTGAAGTTGGTCCCACATTATCAAAATTTGAAAAAAATGATTATAGTTCTAGCTGCCCCCGGAAGAGTTCTAGAGTTCTCAATCACTTTTAGAAATAGTTCTGGCGTTTTAAGCAGTCGAAAAGGCAATTGAAAAAAGGAGGGGCCAACTTCACAAACCGTCCACTTCAGCGAACTAGAACTCTTTCATTTCCGCTCGAATCGATTTAAGTCATAAGGAAAATCGATAGAACTTTTCCGCGGGCCACCACAACTCAAAGGAAACTGATCGATTTTCGAAAACAAAATTCCTTCAACTAAACAGAAAATTTCGATCAGTTTCCTTGGAGTTCTGGTGGCCCCCCGAAGAGTTCTATCGATTTTCCTTATGACTTGAATCGATTCGAGTGGAAATGAAAGAGTTGTAGCTCACCAAAGTATCGTCGATGCCGAATTTCAATTAGGTGAAATTTTTTTTCGAAAATCGGTCAGTTTCCTTAGAGTTCTGGTGACCCCCCCCCCCCCCCCCAACAGTTCTATCGATATTCCTTATGGCTTGAATCGATTCGATCAGAAAGAGTTCTAGTTCGCTGAAGTGGACGGTTTGTGAAGTTGGCCCCTCCTTTCAACTAGAACTCTAATAATTTTTTCCAAATTTTGATAATGTGGGGCCAACTTCACACGGATAAAAACATGTGCATTTTGCTTTTGAGTATCAATCAGGTTAAACTCGGTAAATAAACTCAAAATTTTCTTCTGAAATTTTGAACCCACTTAGATTGGTTTTCGAGTTCAGTACATTTCTTTGGAATTAATTTGACGGTAGTATTTACACCATCTTTTATTTAGTTTTGTGCCCTTTTTGAAATTTCTTTCAAAATTTTATCGTTGCCAATGATTCGGAAGTATACAGCAATAAAAATGTCCTTACTACTCAATGAGAAATGGGTAATAGATTTAGAAAGAGGTAAATAAATAAATAAACAACATGGGTAGTCCTAGTCGTCGTCCTAGTCTCACACAAAGGGGGTTCCAATGAGTGTTTTTATTATTATTTAAATAAATAAAATTGTTGACATTCCTTAAAACCCAAGGCGTGTCAAGTGATTGTGAACTGCATTGTCCTTTCATATTCCTTTGCATGTTAATTCATTTAAGAATTTAATAATTTTTAGAAATTTTTAAAATATTCAAAAATTTGTAATCAACTTCAAAAATACCCTAATGCCTTTAAGTTTATAGTAAGTAAGTATAGGGATCATTTTATGGGTTACCATCGCTTGGATCTATAGCATGAGGTGTGTCAGACTTCCTTCGGCTCAGATAAGGAATGTCCCAAATCTCGCACACATCATCCCCCTGAAGGTATCACCCTTTCCATACAAGTATATACACCGTGTGGTCCTCTCCATGTTACTGGCATGGTACATATCGTTACTCTTACCTATCTAGTGTACTCCAGAACTCCATTTTATGTGCCAGGTAGTCGTACAAGTCGTACAAGCTCCAAGGCATGTAACCACACTTCGACTCCACAACAGCAGGTAGATTGTACTATCGAGGCTATGACCTTTCTCCGCCGTTTAGAGTCTTTGTTGTCGCATACCTGAAATGTTCTGAGAAGGTGCCATTTTTCCCCCAGTACCTTGATGTTCTTATGGCTCTGTGCTTCTTTTCCAAAGAGATGTCACTCCTAGGCACTCTTCCACGCATCTCACTATTGTAACCATCGTTCCACAGTGTTGACCCAAGTTCGTTACCTTTTTAATTTAATAACGAAATTTGAAATCTTCATTTGGTCTGTCTGTCCAAATTTTAACCTAAAAAATTCTTGAGAGAAGTACGAGTTAGTCTTACATTATCAGAACGAAAACCTTTTTTTTTCAACCAACATTCCTTTTGGTCTCTCGAAGGATTATGTTATTGGTTACTATGCTAATGCCAAAAATTAATTACCAGTGTTTGTGATGTAGGTAATAAATCTCACCAATACTCATCTATAGAACTCATTGTAATCCTGTCTGTCTTACTATGGTAATTTGTATAGTATGGATGTTCGTTTTACAGTCGAATAACTCCTGAGTGAACATTTAAGGGATATCGTTTAAAATTAAAATGTTCAAATTGCTATGATGCATTCACAATTTCAAGATTCCCCTTTTGAAGGGGTATATTTGTTTTATATAAATTTATGATTCAGCAGTTTTTTCCGCACGTTGCGAAGGAGATATTCAACAAAACGATTTAAAATACATTTTTCAACCCCTATACCAATTACATACGATTCTGCGTGGGAATACGTCGCTTCCGATCGCGTGCGTTTCTGAATACGTTTACCCTCTACCCTATACTATATAAAATAACCACCCTCTTATTTGTGCACCTGCCCTAAACGCGAGACTATTGTCGATCGTTGCATTAAGCAACATTCCATTTACCGAATTTGTTAATCGTTAACGAGGGGGGGCTTTTTTTATAAATGCAGTTGCGATAAAAATTTTATCTTCCTCTTAAGTAATCGATTATCAAGAGAATTTTACGTCATTCAAATTTGAAATAAATCCCACAAGTTTTTTGTTTACAAAAAAATCGAGCGGGAGGATGTTTTAGTAATAATAATAATTCTATAGTTTTATCCTTACATCAACATATTATTAAAACGTAATAACGTTCAAAATTGATTAAGGAAGTAGGTGTTTAAATCTTAAAAATCATTGTGAAAGTGATCGCGTTCAAATCATGTAATTCACATCATGAGGATTTTGGTTAATATTTAGAAAACCAATTTTGGGATAATTACACTTATTTTCGAATTATTTTTAAACAAGTTAACCCTATCATTATATTGTCGTTATTAATGTTAAACGGAATTTGTTACCTAATCATATAGTATACGGGACGCTTTTTTTGAGATAAAAATATTTGGGTAAATATGTACCTACTGGAACATAAAAAATCTTGGCGCGCAAATTGAAAATATGTTTGTAACCAAACAGATGTTCCATGCCAAGATTGGAGATGTGGCACAAAATTTTATAGTTGATCGCTTGATAAATTTTGGCAACAAAATTGTTCAAAAAATAAGTATGAATTAACACATCGTCTGTTGACAGTAAATGCCGTCAGTTTTTCTTTCTAAGATTTTATCGTGGATTTCCGTTTAAATTTATTTATTTATCATAAATTGTAATCGTGATGGTCATACTTTTGACTGTGTAACATTTAACCAAAACATTCCATTTTATTAATATGTTGAATTTAATTCAATTTCGACCATATGTTGAGTATGCACATTCGTGTTCATCTCAACCATCAGCTGCTTACAGAAAGTATTGAAAATCTCTTCCCTTTTTACTTCAAAGATTATTCAAAATTCACCAGAATAATCCGTTGCGAATTCAAATCTAAAAATCTGAGAATTTTGGGTACTTGAGAAGAATCATGAAATGGTTCAAAATTTTCTTAGACACAATACATATTTAATCTAACGAATTTCAACAGAGGCTGTTATCATCAGCGAACAAAATATTTTGTTGTGATTATTAGTACTTACTATCTTGTCTGGTTCAATAGCCACAAGTGTACCATCTACGAATCTTGGGATTTTAAAATTGTACCCCGCGATCGTGAGATATGAACCGTGGATAGTAAATTGTAATTTTGACGTAAATTATATACAATTAGTTGAATATTGAACCTGCTCGTCTCACTCCTTCAAAACAGTTTTGCCCACGAATACGGGAGTCACAAAATGGCAACCATAATTTCAGGCATTGAAATATGAAAGAAAAATTCGATAAATTGCAAATAAATTAGTATGGTTCACTTGTAGCTTTGCCAGGGGAAAATTTATGCTCCACCCACGAGAATGAGTGAGTCAAAATTTGAAAACGTATGGGGACTTTCAGACTTTCCGCTAACGAGTTTACCGAAAATAAATATTGCATAATTCTGTCCAAACTATGCCCAGTTTTGCCTCGTAGTTGTTTTGTTTTGTCTTGTCCATCTCCCCATAACCCGTGATTCAATAGCCAAATTTCTATGGTGCGCACTCCCTCGGACGAATTTCAAAAAATAACATATGCCCAAGTTATGCCCAGGTTTGGCTCGTAAGTAGTTGTTTCGTTTTGCCCATCTCCCCTTAACCCATGAGTTAATAGTCACATTTCTACGGATGGGTACTCGTATGAGCGAATTTGAACAAAATGGCGACCATGATTTCAGGCATTGAAATGTTAAAAAAAATTACAAACAAATAAGCCTCTCTAAATGTTTTGCCCAGATTTGCCCAAGAAAAATGTATGTTCCAGCCACAAATGAGAATGAGTGAGTTAAAATTGTAATATTTATGGGGAATTTTACAGAAGTTTAACAGAAATATAAAATCGCATGTAAAGTTGGCTACTAGAAAGGTTGACATTGTTGTTTCATGAGTCTAATGTCAACAATTTGTTATACGATATGATTAGTGAATCGAATGTGCAGAAAAATTCGTTCAAGTTCGATTCGAAAGTCTCAAAACTGAGCTTGAGCGAAACTCAGAAATCGCTCAAATGCCCCTTAGAACAGTTCACTTTGTTGGTTCATGAGTTTATAGTTTTGCCCAAGTCTACAATTTGTTCTACGATATCCTTACTGAATCGCCTCGTGCAATTTTGGTGTACAACAGAGTGCAAATGTCTATAAATTATTTGCAATTGTCCGCAAATTTGCAATTGTCTGTAAGTTTGCAATTGCCTGCAAATGTTGCAATTATTCGCATTTTTTTGCAAATTTTGTGCAATCTTCTACGAATGTCACTGTGGGTTCAATACAAGTTCAGTATGAGTTCAGTGAATTCAGTACCATTCCTTAGAAGTTCAGTATTGGTTCAGTACATTTTAAGTATGTTCATTGTTCAATATTCGGGTGTTTAAGTTTGAAAACGTGATAAATCGGCCACAGTTTTGTCGCCGTCTCAAGATATGACATCATCCGTGGCATATTTGCTTTTTCTGTGCGGATTGTCCGGTTGTGTTCAAGTTAATGAATTGCTGTATATAAATATACCGGGTGTCCCCCTTGAATATCTCGAGAACGACACATCCGATTGCAAAAAGAAAAAAGCACGTGTTCCTTTATTTTTTGAAACCTTTCAGTCATGATACGTAAACATCACCCTCACCACCCTGGGGAATAAATTTTAAAAACTTTAAATGGAAACACCTATTTTTATTGCACTTTTGAATTCTCCATAAAACACTGTTCTCAAGTTCTGTACAAATAATCCATCGTTTTTTTTTCCACCCTTGGGTGGTGATGGAATCGGAGACGGTGATGGTCAATTTGCAAATAACAAAAAAAATGTTAGGGTAAAAAATGTAAAGAAGATCATTTTTACGCGAGCACATGCAATTTTCAACCTTTCTACCCCAATAAACGGGCTTGAGGGGGGGGGGGGGGGGCAAAATTTGCAATTTTAGAACAGTTTTTGTGGAAAATTTTATGCATTCAGTATCTGTTCAGTATGATCAATAGGGGTGCAATATGAGCTCAGTATGAGTTCAGTATCTTCGAAATAGATTCAGTATCAAAAAGTTAAATATAGTGTACAGATTTTTTTTGGAGTGAGCCACCCCGCCTAAAAATGACCAATAATACTTTTCATTGGGCGCGTTTAGCGACCTCTTATAAGCTGACAGGACCAAATCGGCAGAATCAAGTCGGACCTATTTACTTAATTATTTTGTACTTTTTGCCGTTTTGAAAAAAACAGTGGCGCTGCTAGCTTCATATTAAGCTAGCAGGCAGGACCACAAGAAAAAAGCCAAAACAGGAAAGATCGAGGCAGAAACACAAAGATCTGAATTTGTATCACTAGTAAAAATTTTGTACTCCTTGCAGTTTTGAAAAAAACAGTGGCGCTGTTAGCCTCATATTAAGTTAGCAGGACCAAAAGACAAAAATAAATAAAACAAACAGATACACAAAGATCTGAATTGAAAACTAACACCTGGACAAAACTCTGAAACTTTTGAAATGGCCATTAGAAGGGTTCATGAGCGTAAAGTTTTGCCCAAGTCCCCAATTCGTTCAACGATATCCTTAATAAATCGAGCGTGCCGCGACTTTTTTTTTAAATCGCCTTGTAATTAGAGAACGGCGTTTCTGGCGAAAGGTAGACATTTAAGCAAAAAAAAGAAATCGATTTTTTGAAAATTCCTGAAAGGACTAATAATTATAATTCTTGAAATCATGGTTGCCGCTCACTTTCGTGAGCAAACGTTTTCTTTAAGGGGCAAAACTGGGCAAAATAAAAGCCTACGTTATTTCATCGAACTTGCTCATGGGCGTGCTCCACCATTGAAATTCGACTATTGACTCTGACGGTCTTCTCCTCCTCTACCTTAATGGCACTCATTACACTGGTACTTCTAAAGATGCAGCGTACATTACTTTCTTCATTGCTCGCTGCTTATTCATTATTGTTGGTGTGGCCTGGTCTTCGTGGATCCATACGTGGTTCTCATGTCGAAAAATGGTATGTAAGTTTCATCGCCTGTTACAATTTTCGAAAAAATTTGTTGTTCGCCATTCTTTTGCAATGTTAGAGTTTCGTGGGAAATTCGTACTCGTTTTCTGAAAATCTGTAAGATAATGGGGTAGAAAACGACTTACGACTTTTTTCAGCCAAAATAGTAAAAGAAAAGCTATTTCTCAAGTAAATACAATAGGATTTCAATGCAAGTTCATTTAACTTAATTTCGTTTCAAGTGATTTCAAAGGGATTTTCAGTGAATTCAAAAATTTTGAGCGATTTCAATGAAACTTCCAAGTGATTTCAGTTGTACACTGGATTTCAACTATTTCAAGCAAGATTTTTCCCTCGCATGTACCAGATCCCTAGGTATGTTAATGCAAATAATCGATATGTACATGTATAAATGAAAATTATGTATTTAGGGGTGGTTTTCTCCTTACATGATACTGAAGTAATTTACAGTACGTATAGACGTATAGGTAGTCTTAATATCGATTTTTTAAGAACTTAGGGATGGTTTTCTTCTTGCGAAACGATTTTAACATAATTTATCGATCGATCGTTAAAACAATTCTATGAAAGTGTATTTTCGAAAACGTCTTCTTATCTTCTTTTAATATTCAATTTTGAGTTCGCCTAAGTGCGAATGTATATCATATTAGTTATTAGCAGTGTGAATATTGATTTAATCTAAGAATTTGGGGTGGTTTCTGCTGAAGTAATTTTTCTGGGGGTATTACAACGTTCTGAAAGTGATCTCTCTCGTTTTCTGCGCTTTGTTGACGTTATCTAGATTTTATTTTGTTATACATACGAGAAAGGGGGTTGAATAATTTTGGTACGATACATTTTGTGAATTGATATCTCCTCCTGTTGCATGGGGAGACCCCGAAATCCTGGCCAATCGCGAAATTTCAGTAGTATAAGAACGTGTTGTGATGATCGTATAAAGATTTAAAATTCTTATTGAAAAAAATCAAAATATAATGCAGAAAGGTATTTGTGTCATTAATATTTAGTTGAAAATTTATCATTTACGTAATAAATTCTTAATTTAGATCACGGTTGCATAATACGGTTTTTGTTGTGCACTTAATTAATATGCGCGAATTTAAAGCCTTTACAAGTACTCGCCCTATTTATTAATCAAACATTGAATAAACCAATGGTTTATATATAGAGAAAACTGTACATGTACGTATCTCTACAATATAGTTTCTCTTAGAACAGGCAACGTTGCAGTTATGTAAGCAGCTGTATCAGGTCGCGTGGTGACGTCAAACTTTAATTTACTAGACTTGTTGTGTTGGCGAATTCACAAAGCGAGAGAACACATTAATCACCTTTTTCCTTATCTACAATTTTCTACTTTAAACGTATTTATTTATTTATTATTAGTTTAATAACTATTTTTGTGCGGATAGGTCGCGATGGGGGGTGGCGAAGGTGTAAAAATGCAAGGTTAAAAATAAGATATCTTAATATTATTTATTTTCTTTGCGAGTGTAGTCACCTGTAAAAGGTATAACCAAAGAGGTAACGTTATATCTAGGAATGACTAACAGGTGAACGGCAAAGGCAGGGTCTGAAAAACCTGATTTCTTTCTTCGAATCAGACTGCACCAGTAATTTTATATCACGTTGGAGTTTTAATTTTCTTATTATTGCACAGAAGGTTTTATAGTATCTCATTTTCTCTCACACACACAAACAAACAATAAGGGCAAGTTTGTGGTTACACCTTCAGGAATTTGGAGTTTTTTTCTACATTTGGCGTGACTTTCGAATTGTTGTTGTGTGTTTTTTCTCGCATTGTCTTGTAATAATTACCTCATAATAATGGGAATTAATTAGTACTTGATTCTTGAATGGATAATTAATTCTTAATATGAATTTACTCTTGATTATGCCATGTAATCAAATCTGTACTTGAATGGCTTTCAAAGACTGTTTTTTTTTACGTGTTTCATTTCCTGTATTGGAATTATTCACAGTTATATTTTACGTTATACAATACTCAATTTTCACATCCATATTTGCAACACAGCGAATGGGCTTCATTTATCTACTACTTTTCGCAGCCTAGTTTCTTATGATGTATCGTGTTACGTTCAATTAAAGTCGACTTTACCTCATCCATATAATTAGAAATAAGTACTGCCATATGGAAAAAATTCGCAAATTCTCATCTAGTAGGAAAGGGTACCGTGCTCTAAATGAGTTTGCTAATTGTTTTTCTTTGTTACGTTCATGACAAAGCTGTGTCATTGTGTTAAATTTATTTTTTGCCACAAAATTCTATGCACCAGACTATACAGATGATCGACTATTATGATTAGTATACCATCAGGCCTCGCTGCCGGAAGTTATTAAAAGAAGAAGATTGTGGCCTTTTCTGAGCAGATTTTTATGACACATTCAATCGATTGAAATCAATCAGGCTCGATGCCTTTGGCACTTCTTAAAAGTTGCTTTGAAAATGTAACGGTACTGCTTTTTGTCTATTGTAGTGGTACTTGGCCTAAGCTGCAAGGTGCAAAGATCATTGTTTGTTTTGTATTGAATCTAGAAGTATTTCACAATAAAATCAACCATTTGAACTTGACAAAAATTGACGCAGAATTGAGCTTTTGATTAAAATTATTGGATTGAAATTCGCCATTTCAAAATGTACTAAAACTACCGAAGGGTGGTTGCTATTTACGTATTATGGGCATTTTTTTAATTCAAAATTTGTGGAAAATAAAAATTTCCCACAAACTCAAAATCTGATACAGGTCTTGACAAGCCTAGAATTTCTTTTATTAAGCACGTTCTTACAAAAATAACTTCTTATCATTGAACAATACAGTTTTCCGATAGTGAAAAGCTTTTCTGAAAATTTTAGTGAACGAAAAGTGTTGAAGCAGCGTTTGTGTCAAATTTTTTCCATTTCTCAACAGCAGTAGGTACATTTGAAAAAAATTATCGAGGGAGGCCACATTTCTTTCAAAATTTGACTCGATTCCCGCTTAAAGATCTCAAAATGGGATTTTATAGGTACATATTTGTACATAATTTTTACGTTTTATGTTTTAAAAACGATTCGTTCGTTTTGGCAGTATTTTGGAAAAACTTTATTTTTTTATAAATTTAATGGACCAAACGGAGAGTTATTTACCACAAATTGTATGGGACGAAAAATTACCTCCTTGGATCTCCTCCAAATTTTTTTGAAATTGTACTGTGTACTGTTGCATTTTGTAAAAAAACTGTGATACCCAAAGAAACTGCCTTAAAGTTGAGAATATTAGTAGATGACTTCAATATTTAATAATTCTTCAAAACAAAAATACAATTGTAAATATTGAAGGTTTATCCAAAAAGGTTATCTTTTATCGAGCGCGTTCTTACAAAAATAACTTCCTAATCATTTAACAACGCACAGTTTTCCGGTAGTTATGGCAACTACCTGAAAGCTTTTCCGAAAATTGTAGTCGACGAAAAGTATTGATGCGCTTGACTAAAATTTTTTCAAAATTTTAAAAAATATGCAGGAAGACAACCTTTTATTCAAAATCTGACTCGATCTCCACCTTGGTTACCTACTCCTTCAAAAATCTTAAAATGGGTACTTCATTTTATTTGTAATACCTATCGATATTTTTACATTTTTTTAAAAAAGGATTAGTGCATTTTGGCCATATTTTAGAAAAACGTTATTGTTTTATAAAGTTAATGAACGAAGAGTTAATTACCACAAATTATATGGGACGAAAGGTTACCTCCTCCCAAAATTTCCCTGCGATCTTCGAGGAATCTACACGAATTTTCCGGGATCTCCTTTAATTTCGAAAAACATCATAACTACTTAATGTTGAGATTACAGTTTTGTTGCACATTCATTTTTCGAAGTTCGTACAATTCTTTAATAATTATTTAAAAAAATACAATATTTTAAATACCTATAGGATATTTGTCCAAAAAAGAGAGTTAAATTATTAGTTTAAACCAATAAAATTGCTTTGAGGAATAATTCCTTATCAAGTATATAGGATATACGAGGTCTGTTCAGAAACTAACCGAATTAAATTTTTTCAAACTTTTACTTGTACCCTTTTCTAAATTAGTCCAAGAAAGCTTTATGTGGAATGCCCTTTGAGGTCTGCGTTGAATTTACTTTGATGTCATCAGTAGCCTGAAAACGGTATCATTTCAGCACTGATTTTTAATTTGCTCATTCTTCAGTGATCACATTTTTTTACAACTCGATGCATGTTTCAATTTCTTTGTCAAAACTTTATGACGTTGCTAACCTCTTGTCTGACAGTCAATCACGCACCAAATTGTTGATTTTCTGAACGTGCGAGTAATCAGTTGAAGTCGACAATCTTCCTGGCCAAGGACAATCTTCCACTTTTAAATCGTGAAAACCATTCGTAACATTGCGTGCGATTCCACAGCATCATCTCCGAAACGTTTCTGTTACAGTTTTCTCCAGTTTTACGTGTAAAAATCACTGCTCACTGTTTAACATGTTACATAATTCAAATAGCACAGGAGATGTCAACAATTCAAAAACATGGGGTTGCAGATGAGGTTTTTAAGCAAGGCAGTTCTGCCAACCGTATATCATTAAATATTTCGGTTAGCGCGTAATTCAAAATTTTCTGAACATCACTCGTAAAAGTGTATTAAAACAATTTTCCTTCTGCGTAAAATATAAAATTACATATCTAAAAATAAAATAATAAACAGTGTCAATAAAAAAAAACTCACTCAACAATCTGTTTCAATTGACAAAACAACGATTAAATCGTTGTCTTTTGGTGTTTGGTGTCACTTTCAAATACGTTTTGCATCTCCGGTTAACGAACTATCGTTTTTTAAATGGCACCCTGTATCTTTTGTGGGATATTTTGCTTCTTCACGTTTTTTTTTATTCTGCGCGTAAGTATAGGGTGTCGCACTGCTCCGTAATCGGTCGATAACTTAATATGGGTTGAAGATACAGAAAAAGTTTCAAATAAAAGTTGCTTTGATTTGAATTGCGCATTTTTTAAAAATATTCTTATATCTACAGTATGTTGTATTTTCACGTGGCAGGAAAATGTCACTTTTTTTTTAATGGCACACCCTGTAGGTATTTTTTTCTCTTAATGTATCGTCCAACCATATTTATATCACTCCTGAAATTTTTTTTAATATTGGATGTGCGGTTGCCAAGTTATTAATTATTTTGTCAAAATTTGGTACAATTCAAGGTCGGACTATAATATTCATAACTAAGTTATTCTTCAAAAAAGGAAAAATTTATTTGACGAATAATATTACCCTAATGTCGTGTTACTCTACAAAAAAAAACTAAGTGATTAATTTTATACCGAGTGTTTAAAATGAGAATTCAAACTCTGTGAACTTTAAATAGAATTTATACGAATATTTTAAATGGAACACCCTGTATTTTTATTTACTATCAAATTCTTGACAAAAAACGCTTTTCAACGGTGTATTATTTCCTGGTATTATTTTTTGTACTTTTGTTAATATTTACGATTTTTAAAATTTCACGTAAAAAAATTTGTTAAAAGTAATTTTTATTTAATTATTATTACAAAATACCGTTTAAATAGTTGTTATCAACGCAAAAGAACAAAACTCAAGTCCTGTGACTATCTTAATTTCTAAATAATTAAAACAAAATTTTTAGTAAACGGTATTTCTCGAATTTTTATTAAACGGTGTTTCTCGAAAATTAAAATAGAAAATAAATACAATATCTCTGATTAAAGTAAATGTTCAAAATGTCTTCCACTTTGATCAATGCACTTTTGAAGCCTAACCCTAAATTATCTCACATTGTTTAAAATCATAGGAGTAATCGGTTGAAACGCCTCTCGAATTCAAATTGTCATGTCATCTCGTGTTGTGGCAGCTGTTGATATATTTGAAATTTAACAGTTCCTCAAAGATAGTAATCCATAAAGGTAAGGTCCGGTGACCTTGGCGGCCAAGGAACAGGACCTCCCCTACTTTATTACTAATAAATCCAATTCTCGCGCTCACCTCTGACTGTTGTTTTGCTTTAATTATTTAGAACTTAAGATAGTCACAAGACTTGAGTTTTGTTCTTTTGCTTTGATACCAACTATTTAAACGGTATTTTGTAATAATAATTAAATAAAAATTACTTTTAACAAATTTTTTTTACGTGAAATTTTAAAAATCGTAAATATTAACAAAAGTACAAAAAATAATACCAGGAAATAATACACCGTTGAAAAGGGTTTTTTGTCAAGAATTTGATAGTAAATAAAAATACAGGGTGTTCCATTTAAAATATTCGTATAAATTCTATTTAAAGTTCACAGAGTTTGAATTCTCATTTTAAACACTCGGTATAAAATTAATCACTTAGTTTTTTTTTGTAGAGTAACACGACATTAGGGTAATATTATTCGTCAAATAAATTTTTCCTTTTTTAAAGAATAACTTAGTTATGAATATTATAGTCCGACCTTGAATTGTACCAAATTTTGACAAAATAATTATTAATAACTTGGCAACCGCACATCCAATATTTAAAAAAATTTCAGGAGTGATATAAATATGGTTGGTCGATACATTAAGAGAAAAAAATACAGGGTGTGCCATTTAAAAAAAAGTGACATTTTCCTGCCACGTGAAAATGCAACATACTGTAGATATAAGAATATTTTTAAAAAATGCGCAATTCAAATCAAAGCAACTTTTATTTGAAACTTTTTTCTGTATCTTCAACTCATATTGAGTTATCGACCGATTACGGAGCAGTGGGACACCCTGTACATATAACAATTTGTGTGTTGTGGACAGCTTTTGTCTACAAGTAACTATAAACATGAAACAAGTAAAACAATAAACATGAATTTTGCACTCCATGCTTACTTGGAAAACTGAAAACGACACTGTAATTTGAAAATAAGTAAGGGAGGTTTAGAAATCAAAATTCCCGACTTTGGACGTTTTTTGAGATCTCCCAGAGGATCTCCTCACTTTGAAATATTCCTTGTGGCTAAGGCTAAGCTAAGTTAAGATCAAATATTTAGTAATTGCTTATTTGTTACTTATTTATTGCTAATTTGTACCGGTAAAAAATTGTTTGTACCATCAAAGATTTTCAAAAAAACGGCTCACTGCTGACTTCAGTTTAAACTGGCAGTCCACGTGATAGAGCCTCAACGTCAGTAGTTATGCGAATGAAACATCAATTATAATTTGTTACTTAACCTTTAGTTTAAAACAACATACCTATGCATTTTCGCCATACGAAATTTTTTTCACCACTAACAGGTAATACACCTACCTTATGAGTAGCCATCGGATTGTAGGCAAAATGGACTATTGCGATTTTGTTAGGCACATATGTGAAACTTGTGTATTTTTGGTCGAATGGGTTAATTTGAACCCTATTTAATTTTGCCTAAAATGCCTAAATTTAATTTTAAGTGCCTATTTTTTGTTTAATCTCTTAAAAATGCTTAAAATACCAAATATTCCGAAGGCTACCTATAACCGACCATTGGCAGAGATTTATTGTAGGCCGGATGTACTTAAATGTTTTGTTCAGAAATGTGAAACGTGCTGGTTGGTGGTTCTTCCACACAGCAGGCGAACCTGCGGACGAGAATGACTGTTCAGCGAAAGACTTAATGTTTAACTTTGCACCAATTACATCATCTGATGTGGAGAAAAGTTTTTCGAGATATAAAAATATTTTAGCTGATAATCGTCAAAGGTGCACATCAGAAAACTTAGCCTATTTAGGCGACTATTTTGATTTTTTTTACTGCCTAAAATCCGATGCTTACTTATGAGTAGGGCACGGATGTTGATGACCCAAAAATCTTCAAAAATGACCTTAAATATACGCATTTATTAACCTTAAAAGATGCCTTAAACATCACAAAAATGCACTCAAAATGAAAGAAAATGACTTCAAAATCGACTTATTTTTTTGAATTTATTTACATAAAAACAGTTCCACTTCCATCTGTTGAAAATACACTTTCACCGAACTCTGAAACAAATTTCCGTAAATGGCATGCTAAGGATGGTTTAACTTTTAATTTTTAAAAAAAGACTGACACAAACTCTAAATTGTAACCAAACGAAACAATCCCTTCGATGTAGCCCTGCTGACCTTGTAATGTATTTAATGGCTTGTCTAAGCACTAGCGTTCATCGCTGTATCAGTTAAGTAACTTAATATTTCGGTACTTGCACTTTAGTAGTAGATAATATAGGTGTTATTTGTGCTTTTAATTAAGTATTCACAAAATATGCAATTACAGAACATCACATGACAATATTTTATCCCTGAAATTACGAGAATATTATCAATTATCAGAAAAAAGTCATAAAATATGCGCTTAAAAAAACTTGAAAATTACAAAATAATATTAAAAAATGCCCTTTAATGCAAAAAACTCAAAAAAATGCAAAAAAATGCAAAATAAAACTGGTGTTTTTGGAATCAGGATGTACTAAAACACATTTCTATGTACATGGGCATTGTTTTGGACGTTCAGAAAAAAAGATGACATATCATCAACATCCGCGCCCTACTTATGAGACATACTGCTAAGTCGCTTCCACTTTGTGCAAGCATTGTAATGCTGGTTTGCAGATTACTTTCTGGACATTTTTTCCATATTATTGCAATAGATTTAATGTTAATAGTCGCTAAGGATGTAACCTAGTCGAATATACCCCCTTACGTCCCATAAAAAAGCAAAATGAATCGATAATATACCTATTGATGTTGGGAACCTATTTATCTGACCCGCGTGAAGTTATCCACGGATTTTTTTTAAACCATCCACGAGTATTTTTTTTTCAAAATCAACTACATTTTTGCCAAAAAAATGTTAATATAGGAGACAGATAATGACAGTTCAATAGGCTACATAATTTTATTACCAAAAATTAAAGATTAAGTGAATAAAAAGTCTTGAAATACGTAATCTTGTAGGTACATGTTTCACGATGCTGAACCGAAGACCCAAAAGTAAACAAAAATTCTTTTAATTACTGCAACGGGCACTTAATAAGAAAGCTAATAACCAAAAATGGTGATGTAAGTATTTTTTATAACGTCAAAAAAAATTCATTAAGATTACGTTTGCGCGCTTGCGCCCATCGTCCGGATTGAACTCGAAGACCCAAAATTTGTTTAAATTTTCTTTAACTAAAACTAAAAAATACTTACATCGCAATTTTTTGTTATTAGGTCTCTCATTAAGTGTCCTTTAAAATAGTCAAAGAAAATTTAAACAAATTTTGGGTCTTCGAGTTCATTCCGGACGATCGGCGCCAGCGCGTATACGTAATCTTAATGAATTTTTTTTCACGTTATAAAAGATACTTACATCACCATATTTGGTTTATTAGCTTTCTTATTAAGTGTCGTTTGCAATAGTTAAAGAAAATTTAAACAAATTTTGGGTCTTCGAGTTCATTCCGGACGATCGGCGCCAGCGCGCAAACGTAATCTTAATGAATTTTTTATCACGTTATAAAAAATACTTACATCACCATTTTTGGTTATTAGCTTTCTTATTAAGTGTCCTTTGCAATAGTTAAAGAAAATTTAAACGAATTTTGGGTCTTCGAGTTCATTCCGGACAATCGGCGCCAGCGCGCAAACGTAATCTTAATGAATTTTTTATCACGTTATAAAAAATACTTACATCACCATTTTTGGTTATTAGCTTTCTTATTAAGTGTCCTTTGCAATAGTTAAAGAAAATTTAAACAAATTTTGGGTCTTCGAGTTCATTCCGGACGATCGGCGCCAGCGCGTATACGTAATCTTAATGAATTTTTTTTCACGTTATAAAAAATACTTACATCACCATTTTTGGTTATTAGCTTTCTTATTAAGTGTCCTTTGCAATAGTTAAAGAAAATTTAAACAAATTTGGGTCTTCGAGTTCATTCCGGACGATCGGCGCCAGCGCGTATACGTAATCTTAATGAATTTTTTTTCACGTTATAAAAGATACTTACATCACCATATTTGGTTTATTAGCTTTCTTATTAAGTGTCGTTTGCAATAGTTAAAGAAAATTTAAACAAATTTTGGGTCTTCGAGTTCATTCCGGACGATCGGCGCCAGCGCGCAAACGTAATCTTAATGAATTTTTTATCACGTTATAAAAAATACTTACATCACCATTTTTGGTTATTAGCTTTCTTATTAAGTGTCCTTTGCAATAGTTAAAGAAAATTTAAACAAATTTTGGGTCTTCGAGTTCATTCCGGACGATCGGCGCCAGCGCGCAAACGTAATCTTAATGAATTTTTTATCACGTTATAAAAATACTTACATCACCATTTTTGGTTATTAGCTTTCTTATTAAGTGTCCTTTGCAATAGTTAAAGAAAATTTAAACAAATTTTGGGTCTTCGAGTTCATTCCGGACGATCGGCGCCAGCGCGTATACGTAATCTTAATGAATTTTTTTTCACGTTATAAAAAATACTTACATCACCATTTTTGGTTATTAGCTTTCTTATTAAGTGTCCTTTGCAATAGTTAAAGAAAATTTAAACAAATTTTGGGTCTTCGAGTTCATTCCGGACGATCGGCGCCAGCGCGTATACGTAATCTTAATGAATTTTTTTCACGTTATAAAAAATACTTACATCACCATTTTTGGTTATTAGCCTTCTTATTAAGTGTCGTTTGCAATAGTTAAAGAAAATTTAAACAAATTTTGGGTCTTCGAGTTCATTCCGGACGATCGGCGCCAGCGCGCAAACGTAATCTTAATGAATTTTTTTCACGTTATAAAAAATACTTACATCACCATTTTTGGTTATTTTATTAGCTTTCTTATTAAGTGTCCTTTGCAATAGTTAAAGAAAATTTAAACAAATTTTGGGTCTTCGAGTTCATTCCGGACGATCGGCGCCAGCGCGCAAACGTAATCTTAATGAATTTTTTATCACGTTATAAAAAATACTTACATCACCATTTTTGGTTATTAGCTTTCTTATTAAGTGTCCTTTGCAATAGTTAAAGAAAATTTAAACAAATTTGGGTCTTCGAGTTCATTCCGGACGATGGGCGCCAGCGCGTATACGTAATCTTAATGATTTTTTTTTCACGTTATAAAAAATACTTACATCACCATTTTTGGTTATTAGCTTTCTTATTAAGTGTCCTTTGCAATAGTTAAAGAAAATTTAAACAAATTTTGGGTCTTCGAGTTCATTCCGGACGATCGGCGCCAGCGCGCAAACGTAATCTTAATGAATTTTTTTCACGTTATAAAAAATACTTACATCACCATTTTTGGTTATTTTATTAGCTTTCTTATTAAGTGTCCTTTGCAATAGTTAAAGAAAATTTAAACAAATTTTGGGTCTTCGAGTTCATTCCGGACGATCGGCGCCAGCGCGCAAACGTAATCTTAATGAATTTTTTATCACGTTATAAAAAATACTTACATCACCATTTTTGGTTATTAGCTTTCTTATTAAGTGTCCTTTGCAATAGTTAAAGAAAATTTAAACAAATTTTGGGTCTTCGAGTTCATTCCGGACGATCGGCGCCAGCGCGCAAACGTAATCTTAATGAATTTTTTATCACGTTATAAAAAATACTTACATCACCATTTTGGTTATTAGCTTTCTTATTAAGTGTCCTTTGCAATAGTTAAAGAAAATTTAAACAAATTTTGGGTCTTCGAGTTCATTCCGGACGATCGGCGCCAGCGCGCAAACGTAATCTTAATGAATTTTTTATCACGTTATAAAAAATACTTACATCACCATTTTTGGTTATTAGCTTTCTTATTAAGTGTCCTTTGCAATAGTTAAAGAAAATTTAAACAAATTTTGGGTCTTCGAGTTCATTCCGGACGATCGGCGCCAGCGCGCAAACGTAATCTTAATGAATTTTTTATCACGTTATAAAAATACTTACATCACCATTTTTGGTTATTAGCTTTCTTATTAAGTGTCCTTTGCAATAGTTAAAGAAAATTTAAACAAATTTTGGGTCTTCGAGTTCATTCCGGACGATGGGCGCCAGCGCGTATACGTAATCTTAATGATTTTTTTTTCACGTTATAAAAAATACTTACATCACCATTTTGGTTATTAGCTTTCTTATTAAGTGTCCTTTGCAATAGTTAAAGAAAATTTAAACAAATTTTGGGTCTTCGAGTTCATTCCGGACGATCGGCGCCAGCGCGCAAACGTAATCTTAATGAATTTTTTATCACGTTATAAAAAATACTTACATCACCATTTTTGGTTATTAGCTTTCTTATTAAGTGTCCTTTGCAATAGTTAAAGAAAATTTAAACAAATTTTGGGTCTTCGAGTTCATTCCGGACGATCGGCGCCAGCGCGTATACGTAATCTTAATGAATTTTTTTTCACGTTATAAAAAATACTTACATCACCATTTTTGGTTATTAGCTTTCTTATTAAGTGTCCTTTGCAATAGTTAAAGAAAATTTAAACAAATTTTGGGTCTTCGAGTTCATTCCGGACGATCGGCGCCAGCGCGTATACGTAATCTTAATGAATTTTTTTCACGTTATAAAAAATACTTACATCACCATTTTTGGTTATTAGCCTTCTTATTAAGTGTCGTTTGCAATAGTTAAAGAAAATTTAAACAAATTTTGGGTCTTCGAGTTCATTCCGGACGATCGGCGCCAGCGCGCAAACGTAATCTTAATGAATTTTTTTCACGTTATAAAAAATACTTACATCACCATTTTTGGTTATTTTATTAGCTTTCTTATTAAGTGTCCTTTGCAATAGTTAAAGAAAATTTAAACAAATTTTGGGTCTTCGAGTTCATTCCGGACGATCGGCGCCAGCGCGCAAACGTAATCTTAATGAATTTTTTATCACGTTATAAAAAATACTTACATCACCATTTTTGGTTATTAGCTTTCTTATTAAGTGTCCTTTGCAATAGTTAAAGAAAATTTAAACAAATTTTGGGTCTTCGAGTTCATTCCGGACGATGGGCGCCAGCGCGTATACGTAATCTTAATGATTTTTTTTTCACGTTATAAAAAATACTTACATCACCATTTTTGGTTATTAGCTTTCTTATTAAGTGTCCTTTGCAATAGTTAAAGAAAATTTAAACAAATTTTGGGTCTTCGAGTTCATTCCGGACGATCGGCGCCAGCGCGCAAACGTAATCTTAATGAATTTTTTTCACGTTATAAAAAATACTTACATCACCATTTTTGGTTATTTTATTAGCTTTCTTATTAAGTGTCCTTTGCAATAGTTAAAGAAAATTTAAACAAATTTTGGGTCTTCGAGTTCATTCCGGACGATCGGCGCCAGCGCGTATACGTAATCTTAATGAATTTTTTTCACGTTATAAAAAATACTTACATCACCATTTTTGGTTATTAGCTTTCTTATTAAGTGCCCGTTGCAGTAATTAAAAGAATTTTTTTTTATTTTTGGGTCTTCGGTTCAGCATCGTGAAATATGTACAAGATCACGTATTTCAAGACTTTTTATTCACTTAATCTTTAATTTTTGGTAATAAAATTATGTAGCCTATTGAAATGTCATTATCTGTCTCCTATATTAACATTTTTTTGGCAAAAATGTAGTTGATTTTGAAAAAAAATACTCGTGGATGGTTAAAAAAAAAATCCGTGGATAACTTCACGCGGGTATTTATCTGGTGACTTATGTCAATGCGTTACAAAAAATGTATCGTCAAGATTTCGCAGCTTAAATTTTTGACCCTTATAATGTTAAATCATCTCGAATGTTAATATACCCTCGTTATAATGTAGGTACATATATTGTAAGCTAAATCGTAGATATAAATGTGTTTTAAAACACCACGGCTTGATACCAGATTATATTATCGCGGCACATGTTGCAGACCTGAGTAACAAGTCTTAGATAAGCCAACATATTGTGACAGGTATAGTCACAGTTTAGTTAGTATGAATTGAAATTTCGAATGAAACGGTTCCGAGTTTTGTGAAAAAGTGATGTTAGTGAATTTGCTGCCATTTTCGACAAATACTGTGAGTAATTATTACATTTTTAAAAGGGAAATAAAGGAATACCGCTTTAGCATTTAGTCGTAAAACAGTGTTTATTGGTTAGTCGTACGTCCCTCGGTTAAACTACAGTTAAAGTTGGCTGATAAATCGATAAGGTTGATTGGCCAACTTCTAGCCAATAAAATTTATTAATTTTGACTGTAGTTTAACTAATGGTCGTTTAAATGCTGTTTAATTACGAGTAAGTAATGTTTTCTATTATGCAATAATTACGTAACCCCTTACATAATATCTGATGTTCAATACTTCAAATTAAAATAACAAGTAGCAAATCAAAAAGTTTTTTGAATTGGACATTATTATTGAATGAATTGACGATCTTTTATACATTTTCTTCTCGAAGGTATACATAGTATTTGTACAGACCAAGACCAAATATGCCGAAATGGCGTGTAGCAAATAAATTGTATTTTATTATTCGAAAAATCTTCAGTTTAAGTATTCAAAGTTGGGTACCTACATTCATTACACTCACTATTAGTAGAGCTACTTATTATTCAAGCAACAGCATTTGATAGTTGTTTTTACAATAATGCAAAAGGTGAGGAACGGAATAAAATTCACAACCCCTATAACGGTAGATTACAAAACCACTCCCTTTTTCCTCATTTTCACAATGAAACCAAAATTCTGAAATTAATGAAATCAAAAGCAAACTTTAAGGATTAATAATTTTACTATCTATTAATTACCCATCCAAAAATACAAAAAGTACCCAATTTTTGACTGTTATGCGAAACTAGTTCAATATTTTACTGTTATAAATCGCAACGCCATTTTTTTTTCATAATTTTTAACTTTACAATCTAAGTTGTGATACATATTGTTATGTTATCTTCGTCACGCTACGAAGTTAATATGTCATAATTTAAATTAAATTTCTAATTAAAATATCATATTTTATATTTACGCTTTCAATGAAACATATCTCGAATTTCTTTATTTTCTTAGTCACAAAATATCGCTTTACAATAATTGATTACCGATTAAAGATTATCGGCGTTGAATTATAGCTTCAACTTACCTTTGTTATGATTATATAATATGAAATTAGAAATGACTGAAATTTAATACTACTGACTAAAGTATGTCCTAATATTGGTCACCGTCAGAGACAAATATCTTGAAATTATGGGTTATTATCATAATTCAGAATACAGTGTGTCCACGGATTGAGTTCACTTGTAAATGAGAAAAAAAATTGGAATATCAAAACGATTTTTTTAGATTCTAGTGTCCTCATTGAAAATGAATTTTGATCAAATTTTTAATTTTTTTAATTCAGCCGGAACAAATAGGTACTATTTTATTTGCAGGTAAAGTACCTTTTTTGTGTACATATCATAGAGCAAAATTTTATTAAGAAAAGCTGTTCAGAATCGAAAAATAATAACAACTGTAAAATTTGAAAATAATTGGCACAATTTCAGGAAACCATTATTTTTATTTATTAAGACAACTATCATCCATGCATATGACATTTCAAACAATAAATTGTCATTTGTTTACAAACAATACTGATTTTATAGTCAATTTTCAATAATTCATATTTCAAGTGTCATTCTGTTACAGGAAAGAAAGAATTTATCTTCTAAAGTGCTGTAGTAGGTATGATACACAAAAAAGGTACTTTACCTGCAAAGAAAATAGTTTTTGGTCCACCACTAAGGTGGCTTTGAATTAAAAATATGATTCAAAATTCATTAGCAATGAAGCAGGACTTAATCTGAAAAAATACGCACTGTATAAGACAAAAGACACACTGTATTTTTGCAAAAAATGCGGAATTTCAAAATGGCGCCAAGTTTCCAAAATGTTTGCCTTGTTTGTGCTTTGTTGTCGGTTTTGTCTAACAAAATGTAAAAAAAATCGTCTTGTTACTTGTTTGAATTTCCCATGAAATTCTATTTAGGTACGGTCAGCTCTACATAAATACAATCAATTTTATTATTATTGCGTGTTTTTTAAATTCAACACTAACAAAGATAACATTTAAAAACGCCCTTCAGTATACGTTATGCATAACAACAATTGAAAGTAGAAATAAATTAGTCGATTGTCTACTTGTCAGCTATGACAACGTTATTATTTTTAATAAGTAATTACTTTTATTTACAATGACTCAAGAGTCAAGGTTGCAGCAGCCCTTAATTATTATTAAGAGCTACACATTTGTAGTAAATTACACAATAGAAGCAATTAAGAAGCTAAAAATTTTAATTATCTTCTTTATTGCTCCAAGGAATTTATTAATCAATGGGACTTTCAATTAGCCTGTAGTTTTTATAATTATTTATATTATTTGCATTCTGCGTTTTCCTTGGTTTTTATATACGAACTTTGGTTTTAAAAATATGAGGGTTTCAATTATTAAATGGAATCGTGAAAATTAAAATTTTTTTTGAAATTTTACTGGAATTCGTGGATCGTGAAATTTACACAAGTCCTCAATCTTTCCCAACACTAAAAACACAATAAGTAATAATTTATTACATCGTAACGCGTTTCGACATCGCGAACTGTCATCACCGGCGATCCACTAAAATAATGTAAATTTCAAAAGCTGTCTTGTCATTTTTTTGTACGTTTCACAAACTCCGTATGTCTTGTTATTGCCCTTTTCCGTACAGTGTCCCCCCCCCCCCCCCCCCCACTCGTCCTTTTCTTACTTAATCAGGCCACTAATTGTTATCTTTCGTCCAATCCTGTTGAAAATCCAGGCTGCTTCAAAATTTATGCAATCATCATTTATTGTTTGGATTTTCATCCTACCCTTTCAGCAATTCATGATTATGATGTTTGTTGGTTCCATATCCTTTGGCGTGCTTATAATGTAGAAATACGTTAAATTTCCGGGGCTTTCCGGGGGGACAATGGATGTGAGATAAATCAAAACACAAGACACAAAACCTTCCCCTTACAATGTTTAATGATACAGATTCCTTTTAAGTTAGGCGTTTGGCTACATGTTTCGACAATATATGACTTATCATCAGGTCTCTGTACAAGAAATAAAGTCAATAATAAAATTCTTTCCTCCTGTACCAAACGCTTTTCATCCCTTTTTCTTTTCCGCCACCTCTGGTTCTATTAAATAAATAAGATTAATAGGACTTTATTTTATATTCCATAAGGTTGGATCTTCCCTTCAGGAGCGATTAAATACTGATTTTCTCTAATAGGAATAATTTTAATGCCTGAACTTCCGCCTTGGTAGATATTGGTAGAATAACCACTGACCAATGAAGGACGCCAGACATTATGATATCATCAAACAAGTTGTTTTATGTTTTTATTTATAATTTTAGCATGTTTTTGCAGACCCTCTCACTCATCAGCCTTAACTTCCTCAGAACATCCACTAATTTTCTCAATGGGAAACCACCTGAAATGAAAATAACACGAAATTAATGCGTTTTGTGGCTTATTTTTATTTTTCAACAGCCTTTTAATAGAATTTTAAAAACTCTCCAAAATACTATTATTTTTTAACAGATTGGGAACCAAGTGTTATTGTGGTTTTCCCCTTTAGTTAGATATGAACCGAGATACCGCTTTATGCAAACAGTCAACAGAATTGTGGATTAAGGAGACGTTTTTTTTTATTTGTCGAACCTTGATGTGCGTTGCTCATAATTATCGTATCACGCACAAACTTAGGAAGTAAACGATCGTCAATATTTTCATAGTGTACCGTAATTTCAAATACATAAGTTATTTGTGACTCAGTGTTGTTGATAAGATTTGATTCATAATGTCGTGTAGGCGGTAGACGTGGAGTTCATTAAACAGTATACTGTGATTGTGTACAGTTCAGTTATGGTGGCCCGTCTTTTTTAAGGGATTGTTCTAATGGAGGCCGCCCTGAACCAGGTACCCTTACATTTAGTTTTCATTGCTTTTGGACAGTTTGATTTATCTATTGAATTAATTGCCCCCTGTAGATCATAGGAAAGTAAGAAAATATTACACTGTTGCCTTTTGTTGCCATTTAGGTACAAATTGACGTTCTTGTCTGATCTAGTTTTTTTCCCTCCGTTTGAGGTCAAATCATCAATTATGGAATTGTAATAAAATTTTAATAGAAACGTCGTAATAAATTACCACACCTACTAACAATATCCGCATAATTATTATAAATTCCCTTACAACTTTAATCAGTGATGTTGATCGAAAAAAGAGGTCTGCATGTTTAGAAACAATTTCGAGATACACATTATTGAGTAAAACATTGTTAAAACGTGTCTGTATTTTTTATCGCCATTCATTTTTAACTAAGTTGTTTTAGAAGTTCGTTCCTATTTACGTTGTCGCACCAATTAAATTATTTAAGTACTCTCGTGTTTCATCTATAACGAATTGTCTTCATTATTATTTATAATACCTTATAAATATTTTACATCATAATTACCGGTTACAAAACTACAACTCGTTTTCTACTTGTTTTTAATAACAAACTGATACTTTAACTTTTTTCAGACATGAAGAAGTCTTAAATTTAGGCGAAACGTCGTCATCTAATGATATTTTATGTATATGCAAGATTACAATTTTTAATATCTCAACTAAATAAAGAGATTAAACAATTATGGCAAGCTAAACAACCCCTCAACTACCAAAAATAAACTCGCTTCTGCCGTACCAAACAGAACAATTTTTTTTTATTGGTGTCCTATTTTGGCCTTTTAAACCACGCCCCAGCGTGTTTAAATCGCACTTTTTAAAACGCGCGTGTTTTAAAGTTGCCATGCCAACATCAACAAATTTGAAAAACGGGAATTCTATCTATTGGTTATTGATCGGACAGAAGTAATTTTTTACGTCAAATAAAATGACAGATCATCAATTTGAAAAACGTAAATTCTATTGGTTATTGATCTGACAGAATAAAGTGACAGATTGCAAATTAATTTCCATTTTTCACTTGCTCTATTTCAAGCACTCGGCTGCGCCGTCGTGCTTGAAAACTCGCGCGTGTTTTAGACCTGTTTATCCACTTATACTTTAATATACTATTATAGTTGTACTTCCATCTTAACTAAGCTGCGAATTTAAAAAAAAAAGCACCCTCGTAGCTGTATCAACTGTACTTTATCTTGCCTTGAACTCTAGTAATTGTAGACGAAATGCTACCCAATAATATATACTAACCTAACTTAGGATGTAAGGAGCGAAGTTTCAATCAGAAAGTCACCAATATATAATTAACAAACAAATAAACGATTGAGTGCATAAGTAACTTTCAAATAATAATCGAACCACGTATAACCCGCGCACGTGATAATATCTCTCGAGAATTCCTAATTCTAATTTTTTGCTATGAACAAAATACTTAACGTATGATTAACCGGCAAATAAACATTTAATACCTACATAAAAAGTTTCGGAAATTTTGTAGACCTTCGACTCGACGATGTACAATTTCTTTGTATACTCGTGCGTGACAGTACCTAGAAGAGTTGCCCATTTTTGAATTTCTTCGTTAGTTATGCGAGATCCTTGCATCCAAAATTTTCTATAATAATCTAATTAATCAACAAATACGTTATGAAATTTTTGAACGGTCCCAATATTACTACCCGATCAAGACATAAGCGTAAATTTCGAGTCGACCACATCCAATATATCTACAGTGTGTCTAGTTAAGTTGGCATCATATGGGAAACTTTTTTATTATTAATTTTACGAAAAAAGATATTAAATTTTTTCAGTCGTGTACGCGGTTTGTCAAAAAATTTGAATTTTGCTCAAGAGTAAAGTACCTTTATTTTTGACAATATCGAAAATTGTTATTAAGAAAAGTTAATCAGAACTAAAAACTACGTTCAAATATGCAATTACATCCTGCTAGTAAAAAATGTTTTTTTACAACTTTTTCTCCGGTAGGTAGTAATTTGAGAAAAAGTTGTAAAAAAACATTTTTTACTAGCAGGATGTAATTGCATATTTGAACGTAGTTTTTAGTTCTGATTAACTTTTTTTAATAACAATTTTCGATATTGTCAAAAATAAAGGTACTTTACTCTAGAGCAAAATTCATATTTTTTTGACAAACCGCGTACACGACTGAAAAAATTTAATATCTGATGATTGTATTTTAGATTTTAGAACATGCAGAGCTTTTTATAAAGAATAACTTTTTTTCGTAAAATTAATAATAAAAAAGTTTCCCATATGTTGCCAACTTAACTAGACACACTGTATATCTCCATGTAACATTATTAGATCGCTGATTTGCGTGTGTTCAGAGTTTTTGGATTGAAATTTTGCGAAAATGATTGGAGACAACTCATTTCCATATTCCAAAATGAGGAACAGAAAAACTTTTGGCAGTAACAAATATTAGCATTCACTCCATACTTCCCAATAAGAGAAACAGTATCCCGTAACTAGAATCCAAAAACTGCTCGGTCCAATATACAACTTTGTTTGATTTTCTTTGCTTTATTTTCAAAGAAAATCAAACAAAATAAACAGCGAGTTAAAAAAAAAACTGTTACATCAAAATCAAATTGAAAATAAAAAGTTTTTCATATTATGTTAGGCGATGTTAGGTATTTCTTCACTCACAAATTTGGTTTATTTCGGGTCCAAACTAGCTGTAACTTCGGTTTCAAAAATAAAAAAATAAGACATTTTTAAGAAAAAATGAACAATATGTTCATATTTTTATCTATTTGTCTTGTAATATTATTTGTTATTTGTATTCCAATTTCACAATTAAACTTCTGGCTGTTTCTGCCAATCTGTGACAGATTTCTTAACTTGTGAGTGTTTTTTGATTTTCTGTTTATTCGTTTGTCTCCTTAACTTCTAAGTTACTTAAGGAGAAATCCAACGAGACTGGTTGGAATAGGAATGAGAAAAATTCTGCTTCTGATTTAACGAAGGGTCTCAATAATTGACTACCAATTAACGGTGTCAAGAACTAACATTTCGCGTTTTTTTGTTCGTATGATGATGAAAATATCTATCAAAACAACGTTACTTTTTCCAAATCAATCAAATGAATACTAATGTAAATAAATGGCGACAATGTAAAATGTTGTAGGTTTCTTTTTGCACAATTTTGTTCACATTTGGTACTGAAATATTACTAAAATGTAGTATCTAGTACTTAGTTTAGGTTCAAAAATCATAAAAGTAGGTATACAGGGTGTCCCAGGTTGAATAATTAGGACTTTGATATTTTGGCACACAAGATACGGACAGAGGGTCATAATATCCATGGCAACCATTATTTTTTTGTACACAGCCAAAATACATTTTCCGTGAAATAAATGACAAAAATCTAGTTTGCGGTCGGACGGTAACAGAACCGAAAAAAAGGCAAGAGATATTTTTTCTTCAGAATTGAAGGCTCTATTGAAAAAGATATTGAGAATATTTAATTCAGAACCGTACTCTTTTTATTTATAAAATTAGTAGAACAGATTACCTATACCTATATCTTCGCCACTGGTTGATTTAAAAAATTCATATCTTATTCAATCTTATGACACTCTGTCCATGTATCTTGTGTGCCAATTTCGGTTTGAATATTCTCCACAGTTCGGAAATAAATAAATAAAAACTTTAATTAAAAATTATTTATTTTGGGTTAAACTGTGTAGGTTTTTTATTGATTAAACAATCCAAACGTTTCGGACACCACTTACAGGTGCCTTCTTCAGTGGGTTAAAATTAAAATTAAACTGAAGAAGGCACCTATAAGTGGTGCCCGAAACGTTTGGATTGTTTAATCAATAAAAAACCATTACCTACACAGTTTAACCCAAAATAAATAATTTTTAATTAAAATGAACAACTGTGGAAGCTTTCATTTTTAAATAAAAACTTTATTCTTTAGACAATTTTAACGCCCTGTATCTCAGAAGCAAAGAATTTTGGACTTATGTTTATAGGAGTAGCCCACCTTAAAATGTGTGTTTCTACAAAATATCAAAATCCTGATCATTAAACTTGAGACACCCTGTATAATAAGTGAAGAAAATTAAAAAAGGCAACTGATCTACTTTGGACTCTACCCATGAACCAAACTATACTATAAATTACTTTGGTTCGTGTGCATTAAAGTTCTGTCTTTGCGCTAGCTTTCATCGTCTGAAACGAGGTCTGAAACTTTATGTAATTCACAGAGATATCGTGCCATCCAATTTTCATTCATTTACATCTCGTTAGTTTGTTTTGTTTCGAATTTTGGAGTTTTGTGTAATCACAATAACGCAATTTTTGTCCACGAATTCCTGAAAACTTCCTAGATGTTCTTTTTTGTTTTCTTCTTTTAGTAGTCATGAACCATGGTTTTAATCGTTTGTTTTTTTGGTAGAATATTGTATAGTTGTATGTAAAATCGTCGTTGAAAGTAAATTGTTAGTTAAATAAAGAAAGAAATAAAAATTTACGGGGAGCCGTTAGGAAAGGGAATAATGGAAGATGTTATGAATGGCACTCAAAAAATATTATCCATACGAAATAGCGGGAAAAAGATTTATTATCGTTATATTTGAGCATTAGATACATTTTACGTTTTATGTATATAAAAAAATTCATTCATACAGTACAACGTTGATAGTATCCGTGATTCTTATTTAACGATTAATAAAAATATATGAGTTTGTGGAAATACATATTTTATTTTTTTTTCCAACGAAATAAAAAGTCGCTTTCATATTACATGCCTACTACTAACTTTGTATTATGCAAATAATTTTTTTTCCATGCGATTTTATGTAAATTTTCACTCTTAAAATTGTATATAAATAATTGCTAAGAATTTACGAAAGTGGAGTTGATTTTTTGGCACTGGTGAGAGAAATCGAACCTATGTATTCCTTGTTTGGGATGAAGTATGTTTGAATCCATGATTTGAGGTCACACTCACAAAGGGGTTGATTCAATAAATAAAACGACGACAAATTTCATTGCTAAAGGGGAGGTTGTCGTTGTTTTATTTATTCAAGCATGTGTTTGATTTTGAAACGGGTATTCTTTACTTGTCAAAATAAAAAACGTCTTATTCTTCAAAAACTCCTATGCCTTGGCCTTTTAGTAATCAATTTTTTTCTTCTAAACCTGTCTTCCTACATGCTACAAGCATTTCAATCTGTTACAAATTCAAAAAATCTTCGTTGTCTATGCTGCAAAAGGAATAATTATTAGAACCGAAAAATGTAATTTGGCTCTCACTAAGTTCTTTTGGTTTATTGGCAATTTTCGAAATTGAAGATTGGTCACTAAGTATTTTAATCTTTCAAGAACCTAAAATTAGCAGACAATGGCGATTTTTTGATTAGCCACGTGATGTAGATAACTGTCCACGAAATCTCACACGGTTCTATTATTTCAAAAAATCGCTGCTGTGTGAAGCCATATGGTTTATTTTTATACAGTGAATACATAATCAATTTTTTGTTATTTGCAACTCATTTTCCTATCATTGAACTCTACGCAGACATCTTTAGTACAATTCCAATCGCCCACACGGTATAAAAATAAATACAAAACACGACATTAACTAAATATATAATCATATAAAATTGACGCAATAGGTAAATAAAAAAAAAATACATATTACCGTCAACATTTTTAATTGTAGGAAATGCATTTTCCCTGTCACTTATCTTGATTACATAACGCCTTTTATGTACGACTGAGTAAGGGACGATTCATACTAATGTCGTTTTTGTTGAAAACAAACATTAAAATGATAGTGTTTTAGACATATGTACTTACGGTTAGGCAATCTTTATTATTATAACTTCTTTTAACTGTTCTAATAGTTAATTTAATCAAAACGTGTCCTGGTTTAATGATAAGGAAGGTCAAGTGTAAAGCGTCCTTTATATGGTAATTAAAAGTAATTACATGCATTAGGTACGTAGTCCTGTAGTACTATTATTCTAAAGGTCACTATTACTAAGCTATTTCTGGTTTGTGTTATTTAATTTGTTTTTTAGTGTTTCAAGACACCTTTAGATCTCGAACGGTTGGTCCAAAGGTCTAAAGGGTTGCCGAAAAGCACTAAGCATGTCTAAAATGAAAATTTAAACTTTTAAAATGATAACCTGAATATGAGACCGTATGTCAGTACAAGTTCAGCATGTTCAATAAAAGTTCAGTATAATTCAGTAAGTTCAATACAAGTTCCGTATGAGTTCAGTGAATTCAGTACCATTCAGTAGAAGTTCAGTATCAGTTCAGTACATTTTAAGTATGTTCAATATTCGGATGTTTACGTTTGAAAACGTTTTGTCGCCGTGTCAATTTATGACATAATCCGTGGCATATTTACTTTCGTCTGTGCTGATTGTGCGGTTGTATTCAAGTTAATCATATGAACTTTTGCTGTATATAAATATACCGAGTGTCGAGAAAGTATGAAAACTCTTGAATATCTCGAGAACGACACATCCGATTGCAAAGAAAAAAACACACGTTTTTCTTTATTTTTTGAAACCTTTCAGTCATGATACGTGAACGTCGTGAACATTACCCTTAATCCCCTGGAGAGTGGAAGGGGGTGAATTTTGAAAACTTCAATTTGGATTCTCCATAAAACACTGTTCTCAAGTTCTGTACAAATAAGCCATTGTTTTTTCCACCCTTGGGTGGTGATGGGAGCGGAGACGGTAACGGACAATTTGTAAATAACAAAAAGATGTTGGAGGGAAAAAAGAGTAAACAAGATCGTTTTTCCGCGGAGACATGCAATTTTCACCCTTTCCACCCCAAAAAAGGGGGCATGAGGTGGGGGGAGAAATGTACAATTTAAGAACAGTTTTTATGGAGAATTTTATGCATTCAGTATCTGTTCAGTATGATCAGTACGGGTACAATATGAGTTCAGTATGGTCATTATAGGTTCAGTACTAGCAAGTTCAGTAAATTCAGTATTTTCGAAATAGGTTCAGTATCAAAAAGTTAAATATAGTGTACGGATTTTTTGGGAGTGAGCCACCCCTCGTCTTTTGTAAACCTCTTTATGTGTACTATTGAATTTTTTTGTTGATTTTCATTTGGTTTATCAGGTTCTTTGGTTTGCTGGGGTAAACTTCTTCGATTTGGAATCGTAGGGCTGGAGGACGGCTCTCCTTCATGCAAACAATTGTTTCTCCTAGTTCACACTTCTGCCAAGGTCTTTCAAAATAGATGTCAAATTTCTGATAACCTTCATCGTTATTTTGTTCAAGTAATGATTGTAATTCTTGCAAAAAAGTGCATTATGAATGTTTCCAAGAAGTGTTTATTTTCTATGGAGCAGAACAAATATTTTAGTTTATAGTTGTAAAAATATCTTTGTTTGATAAAATTATATGATAAATCTAGTCACTCATCCAAAGTGGTTGTAAAGTTTTATTACCATATCTTTATAAATTTTCAAGAAAAAAATAAAAACTTAGGTACCCTCTTAAAGTGCTATGATTTCACAAAATTACAAAATCGAAACAAACTATCTAATATTATTGGCCAACGCCAACTGTCGAACATTTAAATAGACTTGGGTGGTGGGAAACTGCTTAAAAAACATTTTCGTCCCATTTAGGGGTTGAATTTAAGCTTCTATAGTTTCGCATCTATTTTATATTAAAAACGAAACAATTTCAAATGATTTCATCAAACCTTCTCAAAGGTTTTAATCCTTTTTTGTTAATTTTATATTGTCTATCTATTTTCCTAATTTTAAAATGCGCAAGTGATCTCAAAAAAGTGTTTAAAAGAGAACGACTTTTTCCGCATTTTTACGTAAAAAGTGATTCCATTTTCAAATTACTTACCTACTAGAAAATAATGGGAAATCTTTTTCCTCTCTTTTCCGCCAACGTTTTGATTCCATGACATTTTATTTGTGGGAAGAATGGATAATCTGTAAAATGAAACCCAAAGTTAGATATAAAATAATATTTTTTTTTCGTGTTTGTGCTAATCGAATCTTTACAATATTGTTTAAGTTATTTAATTTTTGATAAAATCTATGGATTTTCCGCAATTATTCATATATTCTATTTACCAATAAGTAGGTACAAAGCCCTGCCACGTGATATTCATTCTGTTAAAAAATGGAGTGTTCACAGCAGAAGGTTAGAATCTTTCAGGAAAAAAGATTTGAAAGTCCCCAATACAACCGAGTACAATCCATAAAAAGAATATGTTCACAATAAATTGCGACTATTCATTTCTAGCTTAAATCACGTTTCCTTACTTTGTGACGAGTCTAGTGACCAATATTTGGTACCAAAATTAGCCAATTGTACCCGTAACTGAGCAGAAATCTTCTTTCTTCTATTTAAAAAATTTTATGAACACAAATATGGTTTCATGCATCTCTTATAACTATAAGTGACACTAAATAATTAATTTTATATATGTTGACATTGCTTAATTTTATGTAAACGTACATATTATGGAACTCAATTAATAAATTACTTATAATGATAATGTCAGTAAAATTACTTTGACATTGGGGGTAACTTGTGTTGACGCTAAAACTTATACCATTAGCATCTACCTATTATGTGAAATACTTATAATTCATGCCACGGGGTAGTGACCTTATGTTACCCGCGTGAAGTTATCCACGAATTTTTTTTTAACCATCCACGAGTATTTTTTTTCAAAATCAACTACATTGTTGCCAAAAAAATGTTAATATAGGAGACAGATAATGACATTTCAATAGACTACATAATTTTATTACCAAAAATTAAAGATTAAGTGAATAAAAAGTCTTGAAATACGTGATCTTGTACATATTTCTCGATGCTGAACCGAAGACCCAAAAATAAAAAAAAATTCTTTTAATTACTGCAAAGGGCACTTAATAAGAAAGCTAATAACAAAAAATTGTGATGTAAGTATTTTTTATAACGTTAAAAAAAATTCATTAAGATTACGTATACGCGCTGGCGCCGATCGTCCGGAATGAACTCGAAGACCCAAAATTTGTTTAAATTTTCTTTGACTATTGCAAAGGACACTTAATGAGAGACCTAATAACAAAAAATTGTGATGTAAGTATTTTTTACAACGTTAAAAAAAATTCATAAAGACTACGTTTACGCGCTGGCGCCGATCGTCCGGAATGAACTCGAAGACCCAAAATTTGTTTAAATTTTCTTTAACTATTGCAAAGGACACTTAATAAAAAAGCTAATAACCAAAAATGGTGATGTAAGTATTTTTATAACGTGAAAAAAAATTCATTAAGATTACGTTTGCGCGCTGGCGCCGATCGTCCGGAATGAACTCGAAGACCCAAAATTTGTTTAAATTTTCTTTGACTATTGCAAAGGACACTTAATGAGAGACCTAATAACAAAAAATGGTGATGTAAGTATTTTTTATAACGTGAAAAAAAAATTCATAATAACTACGTTTACGCACTGGCGCCGATCGTCCGGAATGAACTCGAAGACCCAAAATTTGTTTAAATTTTCTTTAACTATTGCAAAGGACACTTAATGAGAGACCTAATAACAAAAAATGGTGATGTAAGTATTTTTTATAACGTGAAAAAAAATTCATAAAGACTACGTTTACGCGCTGGGGCCGATCGTCCGGAATGAACTCGAAGACCCAAAATTTGTTTAAATTTTCTTTGACTATTGCAAAGGACACTTAATGAGAGACCTAATAACAAAAAATGGTGATGTAAGTATTTTTTATAACGTGAAAAAAAAATTCATAATAACTACGTTTACGCGCTGGGGCCGATCGTCCGGAATGAACTCGAAGACCCAAAATTTGTTTAAATTTTCTTCAACTATTGCAAAGGACACTTAATGAGAGACCTAATAACACAAAATTGTGATGTAAGTATTTTTTACAACGTTAAAAAAAATTCATAAAGACTACGTTTACGCGCTGGCGCCGATCGTCCGGAATGAACTCGAAGACCCAAAATTTGTTTAAATTTTCTTTAACTATTGCAAAGGACACTTAATGAGAGACCTAATAACACAAAATTGTGATGTAAGTATTTTTTACAACGTTAAAAAAAATTCATAAAGACTACGTTTACGCGCTGGCGCCGATCGTCCGGAATGAACTCGAAGACCCAAAATTTGTTTAAATTTTCTTTAACTATTGCAAAGGACACTTAATGAGAGACCTAATAACACAAAATTGTGATGTAAGTATTTTTTACAACGTTAAAAAAAATTCATAAAGACTACGTTTACGCGCTGGCGCCGATCGTCCGGAATGAACTCGAAGACCCAAAATTTGTTTAAATTTTCTTTGACTATTGCAAAGGACACTTAATGAGAGACCTAATAACAAAAAATGGTGATGTAAGTATTTTTTATAACGTGAAAAAAAAATTCATAATAACTACGTTTACGCGCTGGCGCCGATCGTCCGGAATGACCTCGAAGACCCAAAATTTGTTTAAATTTTCTTTAACTATTGCAAAGGACACTTAATGAGAGAACTAATAACAAAAAATGGTGATGTAAGTATTTTTTATAACGTAAAAAAAATTCATAAAGACTACGTTTACGCGCTGGGGCCGATCGTCCGGAATGAACTCGAAGACCCAAAATTTGTTTAAATTTTCTGTAACTAAGACTAAAAAATACTTACATCACAATTTTTTGTTATTAGGTCTCTCATTAAGTGTCCTTTGCAATAGTTAAAGAAAATTTAAACAAATTTTGGGTCTTCGAGGTCATTCCGGACGATCGGCGCCAGCGCGTAAACGTAGTTATTATGAATTTTTTTTCACGTTATAAAAAATACTTACATCACCATTTTTTGTTATTAGGTCTCTCATTAAGTGTCCTTTGCAATAGTCAAAGAAAATTTAAACAAATTTTGGGTCTTCGAGTTCATTCCGGACGATCGGCGCCAGCGCGCAAACGTAATCTTAATGAATTTTTTTTCACGTTATAAAAATACTTACATCACCATTTTTGGTTATTAGCTTTTTTATTAAGTGTCCTTTGCAATAGTCAAAGAAAATTTAAACAAATGTTGGGTCTTCGAGTTCATTCCGGACGATCGGCGCCAGCGCGCAAACGTAATCTTAATGAATTTTTTTTCACGTTATAAAAATACTTACATCACCATTTTTGGTTATTAGCTTTTTTATTAAGTGTCCTTTGCAATAGTTAAAGAAAATTTAAACAAATTTTGGGTCTTCGAGTTCATTCCGGACGATCGGCGCCAGCGCGTAAACGTAGTTATTATGAATTTTTTTTTCACGTTATAAAAAATACTTACATCACCATTTTTTGTTATTAGGTCTCTCATTAAGTGTCCTTTGCAATAGTTAAAGAAAATTTAAACAAATTTTGGGTCTTCGAGTTCATTCCGGACGATCGGCGCCAGCGCGTAAACGTAGTCTTTATGAATTTTTTTTAACGTTGTAAAAAATACTTACATCACAATTTTGTGTTATTAGGTCTCTCATTAAGTGTCCTTTGCAATAGTTAAAGAAAATTTAAACAAATTTTGGGTCTTCGAGTTCATTCCGGACGATCGGCGCCAGCGCGTAAACGTAGTCTTTATGAATTTTTTTTAACGTTGTAAAAAATACTTACATCACAATTTTGTGTTATTAGGTCTCTCATTAAGTGTCCTTTGCAATAGTTGAAGAAAATTTAAACAAATTTTGGGTCTTCGAGTTCATTCCGGACGATCGGCCCCAGCGCGTAAACGTAGTCTTTATGAATTTTTTTTACGTTATAAAAAATACTTACATCACCATTTTTTGTTATTAGGTCTCTCATTAAGTGTCCTTTGCAATAGTTAAAGAAAATTTAAACAAATTTTGGGTCTTCGAGGTCATTCCGGACGATCGGCGCCAGCGCGTAAACGTAGTTATTATGAATTTTTTTTTCACGTTATAAAAAATACTTACATCACCATTTTTTGTTATTAGGTCTCTCATTAAGTGTCCTTTGCAATAGTCAAAGAAAATTTAAACAAATTTTGGGTCTTCGAGTTCATTCCGGACGATCGGCCCCAGCGCGTAAACGTAGTCTTTATGAATTTTTTTTCACGTTATAAAAAATACTTACATCACCATTTTTTGTTATTAGGTCTCTCATTAAGTGTCCTTTGCAATAGTTAAAGAAAATTTAAACAAATTTTGGGTCTTTGAGTTCATTCCGGACGATCGGCGCCAGTGCGTAAACGTAGTTATTATGAATTTTTTTTTCACGTTATAAAAAATACTTACATCACCATTTTTTGTTATTAGGTCTCCCATTAAGTGTCCTTTGCAATAGTCAAAGAAAATTTAAACAAATTTTGGGTCTTCGAGTTCATTCCGGACGATCGGCGCCAGCGCGCAAACGTAATCTTAATGAATTTTTTTTCACGTTATAAAAATACTTACATCACCATTTTTGGTTATTAGCTTTTTTATTAAGTGTCCTTTGCAATAGTTAAAGAAAATTTAAACAAATTTTGGGTCTTCGAGTTCATTCCGGACGATCGGCGCCAGCGCGTAAACGTAGTCTTTATGAATTTTTTTTAACGTTGTAAAAAATACTTACATCACAATTTTGTGTTATTAGGTCTCTCATTAAGTGTCCTTTGCAATAGTTGAAGAAAATTTAAACAAATTTTGGGTCTTCGAGTTCATTCCGGACGATCGGCCCCAGCGCGTAAACGTAGTCTTTATGAATTTTTTTTAACGTTGTAAAAAATACTTACATCACAATTTTGTGTTATTAGGTCTCTCATTAAGTGTCCTTTGCAATAGTTAAAGAAAATTTAAACAAATTTTGGGTCTTCGAGTTCATTCCGGACGATCGGCGCCAGCGCGTAAACGTAGTCTTTATGAATTTTTTTTAACGTTGTAAAAAATACTTACATCACCATTTTTTGTTATTAGGTCTCTCATTAAGTGTCCTTTGCAATAGTGCCAATAGTCAAAGAAAATTTAAACAAATTTTGGGTCTTCGAGTTCATTCCGGACGATCGGCGCCAGCGCGTAAACGTAGTCTTTATGAATTTTTTTTAACGTTGTAAAAAATACTTACATCACAATTTTGTGTTATTAGGTCTCTCATTAAGTGTCCTTTGCAATAGTTAAAGAAAATTTAAACAAATTTTGGGTCTTCGAGTTCATTCCGGACGATCGGCGCCAGCGCGTAAACGTAGTCTTTATGAATTTTTTTTAACGTTGTAAAAAATACTTACATCACAATTTTGTGTTATTAGGTCTCTCATTAAGTGTCCTTTGCAATAGTTGAAGAAAATTTAAACAAATTTTGGGTCTTCGAGTTCATTCCGGACGATCGGCGCCAGCGCGTAAACGTAGTTATTATGAATTTTTTTTTCACGTTATAAAAAATACTTACATCACCATTTTTTGTTATTAGGTCTCTCATTAAGTGTCCTTTGCAATAGTGCCAATAGTCAAAGAAAATTTAAACAAATTTTGGGTCTTCGAGTTCATTCCGGACGATCGGCGCCAGCACGCAAACGTAGTCTTTATGAATTTTTTTTCACGTTATAAAAAATACTTACATCACCATTTTTTGTTATTAGGTCTCTCATTAAGTGTCCTTTGCAATAGTTAAAGAAAATTTAAACAAATTTTGGGTCTTCGAGTTCATTCCGGACGATCGGCGCCAGCGCGTAAACGTAGTTATTATGAATTTTTTTTTCACGTTATAAAAAATACTTACATCACCATTTTTTGTTATTAGGTCTCTCATTAAGTGTCCTTTGCAATAGTTAAAGAAAATTTAAACAAATTTTGGGTCTTCGAGTTCATTCCGGACGATCGGCGCCAGCGCGTAAACGTAGTTATTATGAATTTTTTTTTCACGTTATAAAAAATACTTACATCACCATTTTTTGTTATTAGGTCTCTCATTAAGTGTCCTTTGCAATAGTGCCAATAGTCAAAGAAAATTTAAACAAATTTTGGGTCTTCGAGTTCATTCCGGACGATCGGCGCCAGCGCGTAAACGTAGTCTTTATGAATTTTTTTTAACGTTGTAAAAAATACTTACATCACAATTTTGTGTTATTAGGTCTCTCATTAAGTGTCCTTTGCAATAGTTAAAGAAAATTTAAACAAATTTTGGGTCTTCGAGTTCATTCCGGACGATCGGCGCCAGCGCGTAAACGTAGTCTTTATGAATTTTTTTTAACGTTGTAAAAAATACTTACATCACAATTTTGTGTTATTAGGTCTCTCATTAAGTGTCCTTTGCAATAGTTGAAGAAAATTTAAACAAATTTTGGGTCTTCGAGTTCATTCCGGACGATCGGCCCCAGCGCGTAAACGTAGTCTTTATGAATTTTTTTTACGTTATAAAAAATACTTACATCACCATTTTTTGTTATTAGGTCTCTCATTAAGTGTCCTTTGCAATAGTTAAAGAAAATTTAAACAAATTTTGGGTCTTCGAGGTCATTCCGGACGATCGGCGCCAGCGCGTAAACGTAGTTATTATGAATTTTTTTTTCACGTTATAAAAAATACTTACATCACCATTTTTTGTTATTAGGTCTCTCATTAAGTGTCCTTTGCAATAGTCAAAGAAAATTTAAACAAATTTTGGGTCTTCGAGTTCATTCCGGACGATCGGCCCCAGCGCGTAAACGTAGTCTTTATGAATTTTTTTTCACGTTATAAAAAATACTTACATCACCATTTTTTGTTATTAGGTCTCTCATTAAGTGTCCTTTGCAATAGTTAAAGAAAATTTAAACAAATTTTGGGTCTTCGAGTTCATTCCGGACGATCGGCGCCAGTGCGTAAACGTAGTTATTATGAATTTTTTTTTCACGTTATAAAAAATACTTACATCACCATTTTTTGTTATTAGGTCTCTCATTAAGTGTCCTTTGCAATAGTCAAAGAAAATTTAAACAAATTTTGGGTCTTCGAGTTCATTCCGGACGATCGGCGCCAGCGCGCAAACGTAATCTTAATGAATTTTTTTTCACGTTATAAAAATACTTACATCACCATTTTTGGTTATTAGCTTTTTTATTAAGTGTCCTTTGCAATAGTTAAAGAAAATTTAAACAAATTTTGGGTCTTCGAGTTCATTCCGGACGATCGGCGCCAGCGCGTAAACGTAGTCTTTATGAATTTTTTTTAACGTTATAAAAAATACTTACATCACAATTTTTTGTTATTAGCTTTCTTATTAAGTGCCCTTTGCAGTAATTAAAAGAATTTTTTTTTATTTTTGGGTCTTCGGTTCAGCATCGAGAAATATGTACAAGATCACGTATTTCAAGACTTTTTATTCACTTAATCTTTAATTTTTGGTAATAAAATTATGTAGTCTATTGAAATGTCATTATCTGTCTCCTATATTAACATTTTTTTGGCAACAATGTAGTTGATTTTGAAAAAAAATACTCGTGGATGGTTAAAAAAAAATTCGTGGATAACTTCACGCGGGTCCTTATGTTGTATTCGTAATAATAATAATAATAAAGAATTTTTGAAAGGAACTCTAATTGTAAATAAATGAAGTAACTGACGTAACAATGTAGTATAGTTTCTTTTTTCTACGTGACTACTTTGACGTGTATTAAACAATGTATCGCAAAAATAAGACAGTGTTGAATCTGAAGTGTATTATATTGATGATGCAGGAATCATTCTGTTTCTTTTTAAATAGTATAAAGATTGATAAATTGTGGAATTCTATTGGGTATAGCTGTTCATCACGCGCCACTTACGCAATTAATTTTCTCCATATCTACTAATTGTAACAAATACATCAAAGCTCCAACTTCTTTTTGACCATGACCATCCTATATCTAAGTATATGGTTACCGACGGATATTTCATTAGTGAAAATGTCTACACAACAAAAATTACACATCAATGCTAGGTTAATGCCAAATAAATATCAAAAAAGCTGGAAAAATCACGAAAAATACCTGATAAATGATGAAGATACTAGATAAATGACAAAAATTCAAAAAATCTTTAATCTTTGGAAAAATCCATCGAGTGTCAAGAATTCTAAACACTGACATCTTTCCAATTTTCATCACACATTCGGCATTTTCACTTTTTTTTGGTAGTAATCGAAAAAAATGTGTCTAATTGAAATTTTTATTAATCAAAGGGCAAAACTTTGCTGTTTGCATATGGAAGTAAGTAATTTTCTATGTCTGGGACCACCCCAATGATAAAATAAAGTACGTATATGGTAAAAATTTGTGTAAGATACACAATTAAGCGACTCAACGCAAGTACACTAACCAAAAATCAACAAAAACGAAAAGATTTTAAAATAAACAAGCGGAAATTAGAAAAATTAGTAGCAAATTATGCAAATTGTGGATTAAGGATAACGATTATGGTTTAATAAACCTTTCTTTAAAATGTATTCAGCTGAATATACTGTATTTTTTTTATCCAAACGGCTCGAGTACATAATTATTGAGATTAGAGCCATGAGCGTACATCAATGATGCTAAATAAACGCCACCTAATGTCCTGTAAATGAAACGAATGCAAATTTTGTAAATATTTCATCAAAAGTAACACATCCTAACTGTGGTTCATTTTCGTCTCATATAGCATCCTTTCACACCAATCAAGGAGTAAGATACATGGTTATTTACGTTAAATTTATTGGTCTTGTCCCTCATTACGCGAAGTAATCTTAGCTGAGTTCCAAAATAATGATCGGAGACACAGAATTTCATTTAAACCTACATTTATCTGGTATCTTAGTGTTCGTTCATTAGTGTAAAAATGTATACCTACTTTTATGACATAACCTTACTGGATTCTATTGTCAGATATATTTTCGCTACATCTTTACGCCCTTTCAAAGTAATATGACAAGGGGGTTAAATATCTGCTATTCAACAATTTGTTAATACCTACTTTGTGGAATTGCAGCATTATTGAAATAGTATATGTACGTTCTATTTTGTTTAAATGGATACCTTCTTGTCTTGTAGGTAACATACAATGCGATTCGCTCAAAATTTTAATATTCCATCCATAATTGGTGTACCACACGGGTCTGTTCTTGGACCAATCTTGTTTTCCGTTTTTCCAATCACATTTGGAGTGGTCAACGCATCTTCACCTATAATAAGACCGAACTCGGTACGTTATTTAAGGCGCGTCATGTGTCACCATACTTTTAAGGCTGCATATCGCGCAAACTTTGAAGATAAGGTACGACTTGAGGTTATATTCTGGTGACAAAGTCCACACTGTCACGGGGTACTTATTTCTTATTCAAAAACAACAATAACTTCCTCATTATATACGAAATTGGCTAAACTTAAGAGAATTCGAAAAAAAAACCGTAAAGAACTTGATTTTAAATATTGATCCATGTATTATTTATAAAAAACTGTTTACATGGCTAAGTAGTTTTCAATGTCAATCATATTTATCTACAAACATTTTACAAAGTATTCAACATATAACTTCATTAATGTACCGATGATATTCAACTGTAACCGACTATAATTTTACGAGAAAATCCATGCCATATTTTTATTAAATTTTCGAAAAAGTATTACGAGTCGTGTGTGCCGATGTGTGCATGACATTTCAAAAAGGAAAAGAAACGTTTGTGTTTCGTTCTTCATTTTCGTCTGGAGAGCAGTTAAATAGCATTTTTGGCCCATTTAGTGTACGAGCCCAGAATCATATCATTTGGCCCAGTCATTGTTTCTCTAGCTTTCTAATATTAGTTTTAGTAAAACATGTTGACATGAATGTTTCAATTTACAATAATAATAGTTGCATTTAATAGATTTTTCTTTTCGTGTTCATCAAAGTCTTCTAAAATACAATAAAAAAGAAAACAATGACTGGGCCAAATGATATGATTCTGGGCTCGTACATCCTTCTTTTCCCAATAGTGTACGAAACGTCGAGAGTACCATAAAAGTTTTTTCTTGTACCTATATTTCAAATTCCAAACGCTGCAAATTGAATTCGTGTCTGTTTTCATAACAGTTTTGACACATTTCCAAAACGTTTTAAATAAAGCGGATATTTTAATACAAAAGTAGATAGAAAATATTTTTTTTTATTGGTGTCCTATTTTAGCCTTTTACACCACGCCCCAGCGTGTTTAAATCGCGCTTTCAAAAACGCGCGTGTTTTAAAGTTGCCATGGCATCATCATCAATTTGAAAAACGTGAATTCTTATTGCTTATTGATCTGACAGGAGTATTTTGTTACGTCAAATAAAATGACAGATTGCAAATTAATTTCCGTTTTTCTTATTTCCATGACAACGAAAGGTATACTGATTTCTAAAGCTCGGATGTTTAGGCACTAAAAAATGTTAAAATAAGCAGGCATCTAGGCGCTTTAAAGTGTATATTCAGTGCTATTCCGGTGACACTTGAAAACTTTTCAATATTGTTAATTATTATTATTATTATTATTGTTAATAATGTTACTTATTCAAGAAAGCAGCCGACCTACTTAACAATGTTGAAAAATTTTGGTATTCTCGTGTCAACATTCAACATTGTTAAGTAGGGTCGGCTGCTTTCTTGAATAAGTAACAATATTGAAAAGTTTTCAAGTGTCACCGGAATAGCACTGATTTAGGCATTTATCTAGGCAGGATAGGCAGTCAAATATGCATTTTAGGCACTCTAATAACGTTTTTTGCTTCACAATAACCAATTAATAGCTGTTCCAGTGAATTTTCAGACAAGCTCTGTTATCTATCGGATAAAATTAATTTATACGATGAGAATGATCCCTTCACAGTCCACTTAGGATGCCTTGACCCTTGTAACCAGTACCTAAGCACTAATGCAGAATGAAACGAATAATTCCTGAATTAAAACCCGACCGAGTGTCATTGACAATGATTGTAGAAACACCCTTCATGTTTAAATATTCCAATAAATCATTTAATCCGCAATTCCTAGGACTGCTGTGTCAAATGACCAGAGATTAGAAAGTTGTTGTTATTGTTCGCAAAAATTTTAAGCTGTTTGGGAACTGCCGTAAACTTAAATAATCAAATTTATGGAAAATACGAAAAATAAGCATTTTAGGCAGTTTACATAAGCCAAATAGGCGTATAAAATGAGGAAAGGTAAATATAGGCACTTATTCTATAAAATGATGAAAATAAGCACAGTAAGCATTAAAAAAATTTGTTTTTTGATGTAAAAACATCTCAAACGTGAAGAAACACTTTTATCTAGTACTGGCCTATTAAATAAAAAAATAGGCACTTGGCTAAGTATCCGAGCTCTACTGATTTCACATTAGGAATTCAACCATTTCACATTATTAGTTCTTATTTCCATTTTAATACCAGATTTCAAAGTGAACCAATAATAAAAAATAGCGTAAAGTATAAGTGGATAAACAGGTCTTTAAAACACTTGCTCTATTTCAAGCACTCCGGCTGCGCCGTCGTGCTTGAAAACTCGCACGTGTTTTAAAGACCTGTTTATCCACTTACACTTTAATATACTATTATAAATAACGTTATTTTAATATTCGGTACTATCGTATAACCTTCTTACATTCACAATCATCACCTTCATCCCATATTCAGCACATCAGTACCCCAAGTAATAAATTAAATGTTAACATTTTAGATAACTTAATATCGTCCCACTAATTTATTGAATTTCACGGGGTTCCGCGCGTTATTTATTCAGCGACGCGAAACCTATGAAATTTTCTATTTGGCTTACATGGAGATTGTAACCTTTAAAATGATTTTTTAAATATCAAAACAAGTTACCTTTTTAAGTTTTATTGATCTTACTTTATTATAATGTAAATATTTAAACAAATACATAGTAGTTGCGGATAAAATCAAATAATCTTACCAGAGGTACATGCGAAATGATGTTATTTATATCTTCTTCACAAAAGAAGAACATGTAGATTTCTTTTTTTATTTTGATGCAAATTTCCAAATTTTGATAGGCCAAATTCAAAAACGAGTAAAAAGCTTCTTAGTTTTATGCTAAGTTAAACAATTATTTGTAATCTGGTGATGACACCAATGGTGTCGAAACATGCCTAACTAATTTTTTACATCCACATTATGAACCCAATCAAAAAGCTTCTTGTTCCCTCACGAATTCATCGAGAATTGCTCAAAACATTTTGTTCGTAATGATTTCTTTTTACGTTTCTAGGAAGAAAAGGTAAGAGAAAAATAATTGTTGTGCACTAATGCAATTATGTTTTGGTCATAATATCGTACCACGAAGTATATGTCGATCAATTAGTGTGTATGTGTCCTTGTAACCTTTGGAAACTGTTTAGGTAATGCGTGTTAAGTTTTTGAAATAGTTGTGAACTTTTCGCCCACAAATTGGTCGTTGTTATTTATGCAAGTGACGTAATTTACGCAAAGCTTCGCAACACCTTTTAATACGTTAAATAGTACATTTTGGAGCGACATTTATGTTTTGTTATAATCATAAAATAAACTGTGTTTGTTTTACATTTTGACACCGTTTCTCTAGAAGCTTTTCGTATAAATTTTAACGAAGTTAGTAACTTTTCAGGACTAGAATCCATCATAATATCACACAGGGTAGTAAACAACTTCGGTTAATAGAACCTCTTAAAAGCGATTTTTCGATGCCAAATTTCGTGAGAAAAGTAGTTTACGTTTATAAGGTCAGCGTACGCTATAATAAAATATAATCTACACAAGACTCCATGCTGATACGACAAACACTATATAAATTTTATGGGAACGTAAATTGGAAAAGGATACAAGCAATTCATATTAAGCCTGGTCCGCTATAAAATAATTTAATACGTGATATATTATCGTTATCTTAAAAGGGAATACGAAATTAATTTGTAGGTATTGATTTTATACCCCCCTTCTCGTACGTACCTAACTAATTATTTATTTTCAACCTAACCTATACAGGGTGATTCATTAAGAATGTCCAATCTCTGAACTGTAGATTCCAGACCTCGAAATATGATGATTCTGCCCAACATGCCTTATACAAATATTGATAGTTTCCGAGATACCGGGTGTTTAAAGTTTAAATATGAATTTTGATTTTCGCAATAACTTTCTATTTTTTCACAATTTCTTTTTGAAAATTGGCAGTTTTACCTTTTTTTGCATGAGGATTGCCAATTTGGACTCTAATTTAGCATTGCTAACAGAGGGCGCTAGTTATACTTGGTTGTGTTTAGTAAATCTAAGCAAAAATTTTTTTCGGCTGAACTATTAGCAAACTAATAATAAAATATGGAAAAGCGTTAGATTCTACAAAAAAAAGTTACTCTTGTTTGATTCGTGTAACTCGATCAGTTATCGAGTTATTTGCTTCTAAACAGTTCAATAAATTTTAATTAAAAAAAAAAATTTATTCTCTAAATGTGTAACAACAATAAACTATTATTTATGATCCGTTTTCGCAAAGATCTCTTCATATCAAATAACCCTTGTCTATTATTTTTAATCACATTAATTAATTGTTATTGCGAAAATCAAAATTCATATTTAAACTTTAAACACCCGGTATCTCGGAAACTAGCAATATTTGTATAAGGCATGTTGGGCAGAATCATCATATTTTGAGGTCTGGAATCTACAATTCAGAGATTGGACATTCTTAATGAATCACCCTGTATTATTATTGGCCTCCCTCATCATCGCTTAAAAATTAGCTACGTACAAAATTCGATATCCTAAAAAAAATGACTAATACTCACACGAGACTTTATCAATTGTAAACTTTAGGATTAACCGCAATTTGTTATTTCCGCAGTTCTGATAACAACGTTTGTTCTAAACAATAAATCTTCACTTTATAATATAAAACTCAAAACTTTGATTAATGTCAGTAACACTACAATCTGCGATTATTGAAAATTTCATCCCCTAAGAATTTACTTCTGCTCTAAATACTCTTTCAAATATCTATTTAAAAAAACTAATTTTAATATCAGTATCGCACTTCCCCCGTAATTTATCTCAGTCGACCGATTTTTCCTCATCAAGTTACATTTAAATTATAAACATAAATACGATAGGTTAATTTCACGCTAGATTGAAACCGATTTTATTTTTAAAGGTTTTTCCATCATTTTACACGGAAAATTTTTCCTGAAAATGCGTCAATTGCTAATTATTACGCGATCTTCAGATCGTAAAATTTATTCATGTGCAAGTTTTCAATGACAGTATTTTTTAATTAGAAGCGCCCCAATTCCGATATACGAATTAGGCCACTAAATTTTTTAATACACTACGGGGGACCCCTTTTTGTACGTCATACCAAGTTTCGCAAAGGCTTTGTTAAATTTTTATGTTAATCAATGATTAACTAATGTTTTTGGGCCAAAAATTCTAAAATATAAGACACTCCTAGTGGTTAATCACTTACCTAAACTACCAATTTAAGTGATAAATTTTGGCAAATCTTAGGTTGTTGTAGCTTTCAAAAGATTTTAAGTACTGAAGAATTGTTGTTAATTTAACTCAAAAATTTCTCCAAAAAAGGAGATATGATTACGAAATGTTTGAAGGGTAGTTTGATATCAAGACGTAGGAATGTAGTAGGTTGCAAAAGGTTAACAGGTCAAACATTGAACTCTTTGATAGTTTTAATTTTTTTGTGTCCGATTCACTCCGATAATGTAAGTTTGACTGTGTTAAGGTTTAATTTTTCTCTTGGCAAAAGATTTGAAAGCTTTACATGAATCTTACTATATCTGAAAATAACAATATAATTATCGTTCATTTTCAAACTTGGAAATCCTAATCCTAGCCGTTTATTTTAGAAAAAAAGCAAAGATTTCTTTGAAAAGTTATTGGTAAAGATGGTTGGCACATGGTACCGATCCATTTATTAGGGTTCAGTAAATCCAATTCTCGCGCGTACTTCTTACGGATTCATGGGCTTGGCTTGAATTTTTGAAGCTTGACATAAAATCAAGTCAAGCCTACAAAAAACCAAGCCAAGCTTAAGTATTATACAAGCCAAGCTTATCTGTGGAAAAGCTTGATAACTCAAGCTTTTCCAAGTCAAGCTTTCAAGATTTTCCCAAGCTTTCAAGCTTATACTTCTAAGCTTTTTTTTTAATATTCCATGGAACAGAATTCTTAGAAAATCCAGCTGATGATTTTGCATTCTACCATAAAATATATTCATTCGGTATAAAAGAAATATGTACCTACGTGTAATTCAGGGTATATTTGAGACCGTGTGTGCTCTACTCAAACAAAATATACCATTTGTAGGTATGTTGATTCGATTTAGTAAGAAAAGAATATTTTACTTAAAATCATTGTAAAAAAATTACCGGTAGATATATAGACAGGTATATATTTCTCAAAATCGCAATGGGCGCAACGGTACCTTGTACAAAATCTGTTGCACGCCACGCCGTAACACTAGTTTTTAATTGTAAAATGATACGGCTGTGATGTCCTGCAACGTTTTTGATTTGTACGAAGTCAAAAATGATAAAAATTATAAATTAGAAAATGTAAATGTGTAGATATTCTGGAAAATGTACGTTCCACATAACGGTTCTTCGGCATTTTCAGATAGTTTGTTAGAACTCATAGTTTAATAATCGCCCACTACCCAGCAGTTGAGTAATACTGCGAAAGTCCCACAATGAGCTATATATGTATGGCGTAATGCAGGCCCGTGCGCAAGGGGGGGGGGGGGGGTTTTGGGGGTTCAAACCCCTCCCATAACCCCTTGAAATATAAGGAAATATAATAATATATGTGTAGTTATAAATACATACCTAATTATGTATTCAAAAATAGATAAATATTGAATACCTACCCAAATTTCAATGCTTTAAAGAATATGTTAAGGAGGGGATCAATTGTCCTAAGTAACCAGAATTTTATAACCACACTCCCATATAAAAGCCATGTTAAAATTGGACTTTGGCATGCATTTCTGGACCACTTGCTGTGGCCATATTATTGCTCCGATCATGGAGTTTTATGTCTCAAAATGACCCTAAGAACATTCTGCGGCTCATATGCCTAGTTTTAGCAAAAAGTATAATGTTTCAAGCTGTCTAGGATGTGTCAAAGTGACACATACTGTTTTCTTGCGATATTTTGCGATTCTTTCAAAATTAAAATAGAAACAGCATACCCCAATGCGATATCGATAGGCATAACTGCCGTGGGGTCATTTTCAGGTATAAAAGCCAACAATCAGGGTCAAAATTGCATCGAAAAAAGTGCTTGAGCCCCCCCCCCCCCCCCCCAAACCTAATTTTATTATTGGGAGTATCGCAACCTAGCTTATGTTTTATGAATGTTTGAGCCCGTTTGAGGCGTTGATTGAAATCATTCAATCAACCTTTGAGGTCTTTCCTGTTCCCAACCCAACCCCTCCCATGGACCAATCCTGCGCACGGGCCTGGCGTAATGTGCAATGTGTTCCAACCTCACTACTCTTTTACGGGAGAAGCAAGACTAAGTTTGAAAAAGCTTGAAAAAGCTTGGGAAAGCTTGGTAACCAAGCCAAGCCTGCATTCGCAAACAACAAGCCAAGCCAAGCTTTTATTCTTAAAAAGCTTGCCTCTCAAGCTCAAGCCAAGCTATTATATTTCAAGTCAAGCTACTTGGCTTGGTGAATCTCTGGACTACTTCACTTCTATTATAACTGTTGTTTTCCTTTAATTATTTAGAAATTAAGATAGTCACAGGACTTGAGCTTTGTTCTTTTGCGTTGATTGATACCAACTATTTAAACGGTATTTTGTAATAATAATTAAACAAAAATTACTTTTAACAAATTTTTTTACGTGAAATTTAAAAAATCGCACTTAAATATTAACAAAAGTACAAAAAATAATACCAGGAAATAATACACCGTTGAATAGGGTTTTTTTGTCGAGAATATGATGGTAAATAAAAATACAGAGTGTTCCATTTAAAATATTAGTATAAATTCTATTTACTTAAGGTTCACAAATTTTGAATTCTCATTTTAAACACTCGGTATAAAATTAATCACTTGGTTTTTTTGTAGAGTAACACGACATTAGGGTAATATTATTCGTCAAATAAATTTTTCCTTTTTTGAAGAATAACTTAGTTATGAATATTATAGCCCGACCTTGAATTGTACAAAATTTTGATAAAATAATTAATAGCTTGGCAACCGCACATACAATATCAAAAAAAATTTCAGGCGTAATATAAATATGGTTGGTCGATACATGAAGGGAAAAAGATACAGGGTGGGCCATTTAAAATAAAGTGACGTTTTCCTGTCACGTGAAAATGCAACATACTGTAGATATAAGAATATTTTTAAAAGATGCGCAATTCAAATCAAAGCAACCTTTATTTGAAACTTTTTTCTGTATCTTCAACCCACATTGAGTTATCGGCCGATTACGGAGCAGTGGGACACCCTGTATAATATAGAGTATCACAATAGTTCCACAGTATTTATTGTGATCCTCGAGGGGTCTATCACACACAAAAAAATGTACACCTATTGCCGTATTCGGCAATAAAATGTACGTATTTCCTATTGCTGATATTACTGCAGTAATTTCCTAACTATTGCCGAAATTTCCTCAAAATTGCTGTTATTGCCTAATTATTACCGTTATTGCTGTAAATTTCCGTCTTCTTCAAGATATTGCTTTCATTGCCCAAACTTTAAAATGGGAGAGATTTACACGGATTTACAAGGATCCAATGACAACTTAATTTTTGACTTACATAAGAAACTTTTGGGTGCCTTATCTATAAAAAAAAACTGCAAAATTTTGTTTTAGTAATAATATGAAGATTGAAACCAAATGTAGGTTTCTGACTTAAAATTACATACATATAGGTACATTCTCATTTGTTACTCGGTTGGCCGGTTTATAGAACGTCAATTAAAAAGTTAATTGCATGATAACATTTTAACATCGCATTGGCTGGATTTGGTTATGGTGTCCCTCATTAAAATTTATTTTCTATAAAATATTAAATTAAGCTTCTATAAACTGGCCGACTGGCCCTATTTATGTACCTATACATAATTACGTTTGCAATTTAGATCATTTTCTTCTTACCATAAGTCCAGGTAAATTATACAACAAAAAATTTTAACAAAACAGATATTTATTGAAAAATTCAAGGAAAAATTGGGTTTTACACTTGGTTTTACATCTTGTTTTCCCGTTTTAATTTTTGGAATTTTGTTCTAATTACTACCCTGTCAGTTCTTTTAATATGAAACGGATCACTTCCCAGTAAGGTGATGGGTCCGTAAAATATACAGTGCTCGCCAAAAAGTCGGCACCAAATGGATTTTTTTTTATTTTTGATTTTTTTAAAAAACTTTTTACGGCAATAATTTGTGCTTGTCTGAAAACCTATTTAGCCCCTATCAGATATACCGAGTGATTTTCACTTAGCTAGAAAATGGCGTTTTTCGAAATTGTCTAAATTCAAAGTGTGCTATTTTTCGTAAATTAAGCAAGATTTCAATGAGATTTTTTTATCGTCTGTCAGTTTTAGCTTACCGAACAATCTCAAGACCAGAAAACATTTTTTTTCATTAACTTCCGCTAAAACTAAAGTTTAAATTTTTTGCAAAACATTTTCAAATTTTCACATACCAAGACAAGAATAAAGAAAAACCTCCTCGTTTAGGCAACTGTAAAAGAACATTTACAGGATTTTTGTGAAAGTAATTCATCAGCACGGGTAAATTAGAGTTTTTAGAAGCCACGTAAATAGATATTAATTTTCATTGAAAAATATTTCTCCCATAAAGTATGTTGCACCAAAAACGTAAAGATTATGCAACAACATTACTTTTCTGTAAATAATAACAAACCTAAAGGAATAATTAGCAATTTTTATTGTTTTTTTCAATTATAAATCTTCAACGATTTTAACGAAGTCAAATTGAATTTTGAAATCTTGTCTTGGCATGTGAAAATTTGAAAACATTCCAAAAAATTAAACATTTAGTTTTAGCGGAAGTTAAAGAAAAAAAAATTTTTTCTGGTCTTGAGATTGTTCGGTAAGCTAAAACTGACAGACGAGGAAAAAATTTCATTGAAATCTTGCTTAATTTACGAAAAATAGCGCACTTTGAATTTAGACAATTTCGAAAAACGCCATTTTCTAGCTAAGTGAAAATCACTCGGTCTATCTGATAGGGGCTAAATAGGTTTTCAGACAAGCACAAATTATAGCCGTAAAAAGTTTTTTAAAAAAATTAAAAATAAAAAAAAAATCCATTTGGTGCCGACTTTTTGGCGAGCACTGTATATTTTGAATCAATTTCTTGTACGTCATCGTTTTTAGGCCAAACAAAAACGTCTAGGTTTTTTTTAGAAACTTTTTCATCATGGATTTTTATAATTCTACCAATATACCACGTAATATCATAATACACGGCGTAATACAGTTCTTCCTCTAATTGTAAATCAATGTCTTTCTGGTTAGCAGGTATTACTTCGATGTCCTCAAGCTCATCTATCTCGTCATCTGAGTCATGGAGTTCCATAACTTCTGAACATTCAGAACTTTCATCAGATTCAGAAATATCTTCTTCTCTTGCCCAATTCTCTCGCGTTTTTCTCACAGTCTTGCTTCTATTTATGATACTTTTTGTTGTCTTTTGGTTAGTATTTTTATAAAGATTTCGTTTTGGGTTGTACATGCCCCTCACGCGGAAGAGTCGATCTGCGGACATTCTTCCTTTTCTTTCGTCAAATAGCCAACATATACTAGATTTTCTTACAGTTTTTTGTTTTCCGTTAGACAAGGTAATTTTTAAAAAAGCCGATGGGTTTTTGGAATTACTAGTGGCATAGTCCTTGAAATTCAAATCCTCCAGATCCAATAAATTTTCAACATCCGCTACAGTTTCAGCTATACTTGCTATATCATTAACCTATAACGCGTGAAGTCCCATTCACAAACATAGATTAACAAAGATTGGCACAAATGAACAAGTTACAATACGAAATGCAAAATTGTGAAATATCTGTTCTGCACACTGCATATGCGTGAACCGCGGGAAGAGTAGGAGGCGAAAATGACCTTCAATGTAGCACAATTGATCAGGGAAATATTGCCTTTATTTCCCAAAATTTCCTAACAATTGCCTAATATTGCCGCATATTGCCGTATATTGTCGCATATTGCACAGTACTGCTTCTATTTCTTTTACTGCTGGTTATTGCCGCTATATTGCTTTTTTATTGCCGCCTATTTCCGAAAATATGTACACCTATTGCCGAGGGTGATAGACCCCTCGGTGATCCTAAAGCTTCCATTAAGAACTTCTCATTAAAACTATGATATGGTTGAGAGTCGCGTAGAGTGCTACTAAATCGGCAAGTGTGGCGCTTGAAACAGGCCTGTGGGAAACCTTTATCCCGAACTGAAATTTTTCGCTGGCACAAATAATTTTTGCCCTCTCCGTAACAGAATTTTTGACCTCAGTAGGCATTTCTGTGGTTCCCCAGCCCCCCTATTCACCTGACCTCAGTCCCTGTGACTTTTTCCCTTTCCCTAAACTGGGCGTTTTAGAAAACATCCGCGATAGAGTGTAACGGACAGGCTGAAGACCATACCGGTTGAAGACTCCCAGCGCTACTACCAACCGTGGGAACAACGTCTCCATCGGTGTGTAGCTGCCCAAGGGAACTACTTTGAAGGGGATAACATTGATGTTTGGAAAAAATAAAAACTTTGGTGAATAAAAAATCAGTCTCATTACTTTTCTGCTACACCTCGTATATATTAAAAAAATACAGGTGGAACCGTAGGTTTTTAGTCACAAATGTGAATACATTGAATGTATCTCGTATGATAGTGTTGGCGAGCACACATTGAGTGCAAATACTGTAAGGAGCAGGTTTACTAGATTACTGAGCCGCAGCGTCGGATTAAAGGTAGTCCCTCGTTAGGTAGGGGGCCCCCATTTAAAAATATATTTTTAGTAAAAAGAAATAGATAAATTAATATATTTGTTTATTTAAAATATTTATCTAATTATGTAATTTGCTTACGTTATATTCATAGGTATTCACATGATTTTATTTTAAATGTTTATCGTGTAAAATAATATCGATGAGTTCTGAGAGCTCTGGGGCCCCTCAACTCTTTAACGCGGGTGTTGGTTATGCTTTTGTGAATGGAATTTGATGATTTGGAATCTTCAAATCGCGGTGGAAAAGTTGAGATTTTTTTTCAAAAATTCCTGCTCTTTAATGAGATAAATTACTATTGGTGAGTTTAACTGTTGATTGATAGCTTTCGCTCAAAAATGTTTTTTAGTAACTTGTTGCATCTATATTCTAATAGTAGGGGGGCCCAAGAGGGGATTTTTGGGATTTACTCGAGCGCGGCAGATTAACATAAGGGGCAATACCTTACGCCCTGTTAAGTACCTCCACCATATATAGGGCCCAGCGTCTAGGGTAGCCGATCAGATTAGTAAAAAAAAATCGCTGGTCAGAAATACTCGATCGTGTGAGATTAAGGTTAATTACAATGCTAAAAGGTATGCGTTTCAATAATTTGACGATTTGAGTGTGATGTAAGGGGGTGGGAAGGTTACAAACTTGCAAAAAAAATGCGTGACCTTGACATTCTCGAGCGTGGTCGAATTTTGTTTTATTTTGAAGGTAATAATGTAAGAAAGGCAGAAAAAATATAATCTGCCGATTTCCATACGCCGAAATACCAAAACTCCTCAAAAAAGTGGACCACGTGCGGCTGGAGTGAAGCATGTATTCCCCACTCTGCACCTCTCGTTCCATTTCATTGTTTACGTATTTCTGACTCTCTCGCACCCAGTGTCGGATTAAATAAGATGGAGGCCCTTAGGCAGTCGAAATATCGGGGCTCTGTCACCTAATAAATTTTATGAATATGATTTTATTACACAACAGTTTTAGGATTTCATTACACCAAAAAAAACAAATTATCAACAAATTAATATAAAATATAAATAAGGGATAATTATTATTATAACCTAGGCCTAATGTAGACCTTCGAAATATATTTTTTGAGCTTTTACCCCTACGCGACTCGCCAAAATGTCAAAAGGCGATTTAAGCAAATTTAAATTCGTAGCAAGATTTCTTAATATTGCAATCAAACATTTTTTTGGTGTACTTAATCAAAATTTCTTCATTTAAGGATTTCTTTGTATACATTTTTTTTATTTTTGTAGGCAGGGTGAGTTTTTTTCGATGTTTAGTTTTGGGATCTTGGAAGCTATAGCTGAGATAGAGAGATGACTAAATGAGGGAAGACTTGCAATTTTACGAGCCCAATTTATGAGATTTTCTAAAAAAACATGTTTTTCTTTTTTTTGTTTCGTGCCTATAGATCTGTAATTGTTGATTTTAAAAAAATTTGTAAAGGAAAATGTTGTAGGTAATTATGTGCTCAATCAGTTTAATCAAATTTTTTATTTAAGATCTAATTTTTGAGTTATGACACAAACTTGTGCCTTTTCTAATAGAAACTATAGTTCGCTATGACTATAAAAAAGGCCCTTTTTCAACGATTCTAACAAAAAATGACCATAATTTCTATATTTCATGAAAATAAGTATGTCAAGTGATGTAGCCTTTTTTTATAAAATTATGGCCAACTATGGTTTTTATTAGAAAAAACACAAGTTTGTGTTATAATTCAAAAATTAGAACTTAAATAAAAGATTTGATTGAACCGAACTGTATTATGGAGTCCATAATTATCTACTTTATACATTTTTTCTAAAGTCAATAATAACAACTATAGGTACTAAACAAAAAAACGAAGAAATAATTTTTTTGAGATACCTAGTTAGTCATGCATTTTTTCAAAAAACGAAAAGCTTACTAAATGGATCTGGTAAAATTGCAATTCTTTCCCCATTTAATCGTCTCTCTATCACTCCTAGTTTTCAAGATCCCTACATTGAACATTGGGAAAACACCCACCCTTTATACATGTATATTATATGTATATGTACAGTTTAATCTAATGTTACGGGGCCCCTAAAAAGCGTGGGGCCCATAGGCTATTGCCTACTCCGTCTAATGGGTAATCCGGAACTGCTCGCACCTTCCCCACATTCCATTACGCCATTTGCCGAACATGCTGAACATTTAGCCAAAATACTATCAACAAATATATTTGTTCTGAGACGATTACCGGGCAACGTCTCCAGCTCTACGCTGAGGATGGTATATTTCTCAATGATATATAGTCACCTATGCTACTGCAACATAGCGAGGGGAAGCTGTTCAAATTCCTCTCGTATTTTTTCTCTCCAGTGCCGCGCCGTACGCATTGTATGGCAACAAACAGGATTGTAGAGCCCTCTTCAAACATCTTGGTATCCTAATCATACCTAGTATTTTTATATTAGATTGTATTATGTATGGAAAGTCGAAATCCAAGGACTATATACCAAGGTCAAATACATATACATAAATACCATAGGAGAAACTGTAATTATATTTGTTTAAATTATCACAGATTAAGCCAAACTCATAAAAGCTGTATACAGCTTTCTGCTCAATATTTCAATCCATTGCTAAATACTACCAGAAACTTTGGAAGAAAGTTATTGGAAGCACGGATAAAATTATTTTAAATTAATAATGCATAAAGAAAAATAAAAAAATATTTCTAACCGTCAGATTAAAAATACTCCCCAAAATAATCGTCAGATGTTTGGCTAGCACAACTGGGACATCGAGTTGAACGGCTCGAGTATTTCAAGATCGCGATTTTTTTTTGCATTTTCAAAAATTCGCTACGAGCTTGCGTCACTTTCGAATCGTCATTTTTTTGAATGGGAGCATTTGTTAACTTAATATCTCCTCTCAATATCTGACGCGCCCGAATAACATTTTTCATTTTCTACCCTTTCGTATGGCCACCCCCACCATGCAAACTGCCAGATCAGCATACTTTTGTGATCAGAAGGTTGGGCACCTAAATCTGACACGCTCAAGTAAGTCTAATGTAATTGTATAATGTTTTTTTGAAAACTTGTGGACACTTCCCTCACCGCTGAAAGGGGAAACATATAACCTTTTATTCATTCTATCGTCTAATCTTTAAAATTCAATAGGTCCCCACGACGCTCGAATAAATCACCATTTAGCATCTTGGCCCCCCTAGTATAAAGTATATTATCTTTGCGGCGACATGGAGTACAGTTTGTGATGGTGTGGATCTTCTTTAAGGTTTATGGTAATGAAAAATTTTTTATACAAATCTAGACAATAGGTATGGCTTGTCTCAATTTATATCGTCCTGAAACCCACCACATAAAAGGATTTATTTTCAAATCCGCATTGTTAGTAGATAAACACGTTGTAAGTGCCTACCTGTCCACTCAGGGTTGGGTTAGGTATGCGTCACCCAGTGCTATAACAATTCAAATTAATAATTACAAATTAGTATCAGTCGAGGAAATTATTCTTCTTTTGTTGACTTTGGTTGTGAAAGAGGAAATACTGAAATACAAGGTTTCTTCTCGATTAGAAAATAATCCACTCGTAGGTCCCGTTTCGTTATTATGTTTGAGACGGAATTTCCTTGGAAATCTGTTGTTCCTACCTATGCCTTGTCCACAATATAATTATAACTTAATACTCAAATTTAATACTTGTTTTGATCAATTTTAGGATATTATTCCGTCAAGGAAACTATCAATTATCAATTTCTGCAATAAATGTGTGTTAACGAATTGCCCACAAGCAAACTCGCTGTAATAAAATAGCGACCTCATTATTTTTCAGCCACTAACAGATTTATCTTGCCATTAACGGATTTAGTACGACATTACTGTACAATCGATAGAAAATGTTCAGTTAATTCTTGTACCGGAAGTGATACATAATCCGTAATAATAATTAATCGAAATGTCCACGTCAAAGTTGGCACGTGTCGGCCGAAGTTACATAATTGAGACAATAACCTACTTTTAGCTAACGCTTAAAATAATATATTTTTCATCCTCCACCTTACGTGTTTTTTGCGTAAAGTCGATGGCGCTCCATCTTGCCGAGCCCCCCTAGTTAAACGGTGTACGCCATGAAAAAAAAATAATCGCACTGTTGGGATCAACTTTACGTAATCCAAATTAATTTATACAGAAGTGTTTTCGTGACCCTCTTGTAGTAGATTTCCTTGAGTAAAATGTGGCAATCAATTTTGCGACAGTCATCGCATGTAGGTGTTATCTTTTATGGTAACCGTTAATGTTTCATATATCAATATGACATCATTATTAATTATCGATAAACTTTCTAAAATATACTTATAACTTTCTTCCTTATTTCTAGGAATATAAGAATTAAGAACAATTTCCAGTGCGTATCTGAATTTAAACTGAAATCGAGGTTAGTATTTGTTTATAAAAAAAAAAAAAATATAGCTTTTAGTTACCCTTTTTTTTACAACCATCGCTCAATTACGTAATTTTGTTTTGTTATTTTACGACTTGTTGAAAATTTGACGGAAATACCGAATTTTTATAACTGTGCTGAGCGTTAAAACAACTTAAGTTTTTTTAAGTACATTTTTTTGTAATGATTTTTATGGTTAGTTTTATATGGCAAATGCCAAGAAACGAGTTTTAAAAAATTGACCAAAAATTAATCGATCGTTGCAATTTTATAACTTATCTCGAGTTATCCTCGACACGCGTAGAAAAAAGGTCACAGAATCATCTGAAATCATGATTCTATAATTTATACCTTTTATAATATTATTATCTGTCTAAGTTAGGCTATGATCCACATTCTGAACTAGTCCGAAGATCTGGAACATTGACTTTCTAAGACTTTCCCAAAGATTTTTGATTGATAATGTTCGAATTCCTAGATTTTCTATGAAACAAACAAAACTCGACAAGGATTTTTCCCTTCTATATTTCTTGCAATGACTTGATCTTAATCTAAGTAAAAATAAGTTCAACCTCTTTACCTGCCCTTATAATTTGGCTACCCCGCCCTAGTTTTCTTTACAATTTGTGAAGCAAGTGGAAAATCTATTCACCACGCTTAACCTAACGTAACGGTATTTCAAATTCGAAACCTACCTGTTTTCCGTTCATGAAGAAGGTTGGTTGGCTGACAAGGAAGCTATATTTTTTTTTTAAAAAAGGAGCTTTTAATTTATTCATTTATGCAAAATATGGAAAACTCGTATGGAATCTTTTATATTGAAGATTTTTTTATAAAATTATAGCTTTCGGTAATGAGAAATTAGATTTTTTTAATTCGTTAATTTGCACCTTTCTTCTATAAGTATTATGATTATATCTTCTTTATATCAAAAGTACGATAGAAGAAAATTGTTTTAGCCTTTCAACCTACACAGTTTTCGTAATTGCCTGGTAACCTTTAATGGAATATCGTTAAGTTGAGATTATACGTTCGTTTTTGTCCTCGGTTAATTTGTTTAGTAAAAGTTTGTCATATACAGTCAGTTTTGATGTTAATGTTAACATTACTTTTTTGCAAATACCAAGTTCATTATGATTTTTGCTTCTGTACTCAAGTTAAAAATGACAGCATAATAACATAGCGTAGTCAATCACCAAATCGAGCCTATTTTGATGGCAAGACGGAAAACATGCGTTTCTTGGTCAGGGATTTGGGCCAATTTACGACGCACACGTTTCTAATTTCGAAGGTTATTTTTTGAGGTTGTGCGTAATTTTTAAACTGAAAATGTATTTCGTGAACACTGTCTCCGCGTAAAATTAAACGGAATTACTTAAGTACCTACATTCGAATTATTCTGTCACTTTTGTTTCATTTGCAAATCCAAAGATTGCTGTGAACTGTGAACAAAAATATAAAAAAACACAGTAAATGCCAAAAACTCACAAACATGAATAGGCATACCTACATTTTGAGTTTTCATAATTTTTTGCTGTGTTGTCCTTTGGTTCAACATTCACAGATGTTTCAGACCTTTCAGTTTCAGATGTTTATTACAATTTTTCTTCGCAATTTGAATTTGGAACTGTCAATTTGAGATGGCACACAAAATGTTCGCCACGCTTTCTGAAAAAAATAAACAAAAGCTTCAAAATGTTTTCTTTTAAAATTAAATTCGAAAGTTTTATAGTTTCTAATTTAATTTTAATTTAAGGCAACTACAAAATGTTGAGAGAATTTTCTTAGTAAAATTAGAAAATTATGAAACCTTATTCCTTGACATTCGGTTTAAGCGAGTTTAAGTGAAATCGTAATGGCAATTTTAAAATTTTGAAACAGATCTCAATGTTCACAAAAGAAGAAGAAATTGTACTATGACAGCCTAACTGTATGTTGGATTTTTAAAATTATGTATTTTTGCAATGATTCGGTTTTGAGTGAAATAAAAATGTTTATGGTAAATTTTAATTTTGTTTGGAAAGATAGGAAACGAAATTTTGTCAAAATATAATTTGTTTCCTATTATATCTACAGGGTTGCCCACTTGCTCTTCGTTCTTCGATAGAACCTTTAATATTAATTTTAGGAGAAGAGGTCAAGAGACATTTCTTATTAAGATGTTCCTTGTTTATAACCTAAAAATATTTTCAAGCCCGTACTCCTCTCGGTTTCGTCTGTTCAGGATCGTACTCGATTATTATAAATGGAACACCCTATAAATTTTTATATGTATTTTTGAAATCAATATTCGATTATTATTTCGGAAACTATTATCTTTAGACAGTTCATTCATGAAAAAATAGACAGGGTGTTCTATTTAAAATTGTCGACTTTTGGGAGTTCCTCTGTGGTCGTTAAAAAAAATTCTGTACGGCCCTTTTACAACAAATTTCGTTCGAAATCAGCATATCGAGAAATAAAACGCTCTTTTGTTTATGATCATCCCCATTTTGTTGCTCTGCTCCCATTGATTGAATAGTTGTGATTTTTTACTGATTGTTGATTTCGGCGAGAATTTTTAAAAAACATTTATTTTCGCCTAAATGAGTTGACTTAAGTAGGTGAAAGATCAAACAAACTTGGTCTAGAATCGAATATGGATTTCAAAAATATAAAAATCTATAGGGTATTCCATTTAAAATAATCGAATACGATCCTGTACAGACGAAACCGAGAGCAGTGCGGTCCTGAAAATATTTTTAGGTTGTAAACAAGAAACATCTGAATAAGAAATGTTTCTTGACCTTTTTTCCTAATAATAATATTAAAGGTACTATCGAAGAACGAAGGGCAAAGTGGGCAACCCTGTATACGTTTGTATTCATTGCCATTTTACCGAGATTTTACCTTACTTAAAGTTTAATTCGATAAAGGTCCGGCATTGGTTTATTTATAGATACTTAATTTGAAATATATTATGTAATTCAAGGGTATGATTAATTTCTGTAAATGTAATGATGAGACGCAAATTCTTCTCAAAGTTCAAGTTTGTAATTATTTGAATTTCAAATGTAAGTAATTTGATAATTGAAGACAAACACCCAAATTAAACAATTATATTTGATATGCATATGAAATCATAGTTCGTCACTTAAAACCCTTTATTTTTAATTTTGAAAACTAATTTTATTACCTTAATTTGTTAGCCCAAAATCAAAATTTTATATTGACAATTAATTACTTAATTAACTTTATAAATCTCTTACAATGGAAAATTCGTAAGCAAATTCGACGTCAAATGCAGATCCTTAGTCTAGTCAATTAGGTAAATATAAAAACATTTGAATTCCTGTTTTAATTTTGTGTTAAAAGAAGGAAAAATTCGAAACTCAAATTCTAAAATTCATCAATTTTCTATTTCAATTGAAATATAAATGTAAATAGATCGTCAGCATTTTTAATCTTATGTAAAACACAAAGATAGCCGCATAGAGACAATGTGCCATTGGTAACCTGGATATAGGATTAAGTGGTAGAGCAGATCGCTAATGGATTTTTCTGGACAAATTTTCAAAAAAGTTTGTATTTAATCGGTTTGGTAAATCTGGTCTTTAACAGTTTCATAAACTCAGTTAATATGAGGAGACAGAGTGCAGAGACAGAGACGTTTCGTGCGAAAGCTATGATATAAAGTATGTACTATAACTTTACGGCTGAAACTTATTCGTTAGGCTATGGTTTGCTTGTTTCTCTCTCCGTTTCAGTGTTTCATCTCTTCATCTATTGAGCAGGGTAGAGAAGTTATACATTTAGTAGGTACTTTCCTTAGACGCAGATACTAGATAGTCCTTACCATAATGGGCATAATGTATAAGGAGTTTCGACCTTACAGTTCATAATGTTCAATGTTGGCTCTTTTTAAAAAGTTTTATTCAGTGTTTTTGAGTTTAAAAAATTTTTAAATTATGAATTTTAATGGCTTAGATTCTTAGAATTTCAAATTAAATAATGTTTCCTTAATTTCAATTTCAAATTTCACGATGGACATTATAAATGTTAATTTTTTATGTTTAAATGTTTAATTTTCAATTGAATTTGTGGTACCTGTTTTTCGTGACCTTTTTTTCTTATGAGGTAAACGATACATTAGTTTGAGAATTTTTGTTAATAAAATCCGATAAGTAATTGAAAAATCACAATTTAAAATTTCGTGGACAATCTACATTTAACGTCAAATGGAAATTGAAAGTTAATATTTTGAAATTCAAACCTTAGTATGCCGCTGATTCCACAGATGTATGTTTTAGGTGGGATGACGCATGTCACATCCCACTCTAATCGTTGTCCTTTAGACCAAGGTGCTATGGTTACTCCATTTGATCTCTTTCCATCCCACCTAGAGCATACATCTGTGGAATCAGCTGCTGCTGCAGAATTTGAACTTGGTTTTGAAACCTTGGTGTAAAGAAACGAAAGACTTTATCTCTGAAATCGGCCTTAGAAAGGTAACTGGAACAAGCTCAACAATACCTTTCTCAGAGAATTTCAAAGGCAATTTAAATGGGGCTGAAATGAGTACCTATTAGAGGAAATTTTTTGAATACGATTTTAATAGTAGAAGTTTATAATTTATAGTTTTTGATTGGTATTTTTTATTAAATATATTATTATTTAAAATTTAAATGATTCTATGAGACCTTAGTAGGACTTTTTCCTTAATAACATTTTGAAACGACGAATAGAATGGTAAATATTTAAGTTTTTTGAAAACTTATGTAAGTTGATCACTAAAATTCACTCTACATTAAAAGAATTTAATTCCTCAATTGTCATAATTTGCAATAAAGGATTTAACTCAGTTGATTTTCAAAGTCCAATTTTTTCAATATGTAAAAAATGTAAATATATTTTATTTAATCACGGAACGTCAGCTGTTCAGCTGATAATCGCGATTTGTCAATAAGAGGAACAAGTTAATGCTTAATTATAGTTTAAAGTTGGAATTTTGTCTCAGTTGTATTGATTGCGATTTAAATAACGTTTAATTTACATGCAAGTTGCATATTTGAAATAAAGAATTTAAAAGGCCTTGAAATAGTAAATCAAATTTTGATGAAACACAAAAAGGCAAAATCCTTTTCAAACTCAAATTCAGATCGAAATTATCATTGTTAATTTTTTAAGTTCTTAATAACTAACATGAAAATTTGTTTTTACAATAATTGCAAATTAAAATTTTTGTGTAAACTAATTCTTTATACAATGAGCGGCTAAATTATGGAACAAATTCATTATTTTGCAAACAATTTATTTCAGATCAGGATTTTTATTTTTTGTTGGGCACATTTTAGCATAACATTTTTTTACCAAAAAGTCAACATTTTGTAAAAAAAATTTAAATGAAAAAGGGGGTCATGTGCCACATCGTTGGAAAGCTTTTAACAATGGGAATTGAAATCCCAAATTTGAAAACAATCGATTAAGGTATAACAAAATGGCGACCTTTTCAATGAGTCACTTTTCTCCTTTCCGAAACGCATTTTAATAAATTTTTCAAAAAAAAAATACTTTCGAATTTCAAAAATGCAATTTTATTTCTGTAACAAAGTAATCAGACGTATTATCATAGTCAGCTAATGCGTTTCAGAAAGAAGAAAAGTGACGCAAGGTTGCCATTTTGTTATGCCTTAATCGATTGTTTTCGAATTTGGGATTTGAATTCCCATTGTTAAAAGCTTTCCAAAGATGTGTCACATGACCCCCTTTTTCATTTAAATTTTTTTTACAAAATGGCGCGTGCGCGCCATGTTGACTTTTTGGTAAAAAATTTTATGCTAAATTTTACCCAACACAAAATAAACATCGACGTATTTCAGGATTTTTATCTGAAATAAATTGTTTGCAAAATAATGAATTTGTTACATAATTTAGCCCCTCACTGTATATCTACCTACATATTTTAAAATGTAAGCACATTAAATATAATTAAAAATTGAATGAAAATAATGAAATTAAAGAGTTATAAAATACAAACAAAATTTCGTTATTGAATTTAAAATTTTTAATTATTCGCGACGTAACGAAATCGAATTTAGAGTTCAAAATTATGTGTTTTGAAGTTGGATATAAATTAGAAGATACGAAATTTTTGCTTTTTTTCCACTTTTAACATTTTACTTTATACTTACCTTGAATTAAGGGAAAAATCGAAATGTAGGTACAATTCATACTGAAGAAGTTCGGCAATCTTGAAAATATCGACATTTTGATTATAAACGTTAGGTGCAAATGTTGAATAACGTATTGTTTAATGTTTACACATTTACTTACAATACATATACGGCAAATTTGCCTAATATTCGAATTTTTTTAATTACTTAAGGTTGAATTTCCAAATTTGAAAGCTTGGTTTCATCGAAAACTTTGAACACTATATTGAAAATTGAAAAATTGCATGTGTTCCTTCCAATGAAATTATTCTAAACGGATTTCCTATCTCCGCTTCCTTGTTTTTTAGTTTTACCACTATAACGTATATACATGGTGGGGCAAACCTCAACCGTTGTTGTTATTATTGTATAATACTTACAGATTTATTTGAAAGGTATCCCATTAATGGTGGTCTCATAAGTAAATGTTTTAAAATTATTTTTATGTATACAGGGTGGACAAACGACTTACCTACTTTTTTTCAAATGAAATGAGCAAACTTTTCTTACAATTTTTAGAACCTCTGTAGTCACTGTTAGATTGCCCTTAAATTTTTTGTTCACTCATTTGTGAAGCTCGGGTATGTCACTATACTTCAAGTCTTAATTTTCTGTAACCACATCTTCTTGAACAACTGCTCACCTACGATATTCAGCTAGGGACAGATCATCAGGATTTAGTAGGGATTTTCGCCAAAGATTAAACAAATTGTCCGTGGAAATTACCCACTCACCCACCCAACACTTTTTTAGTCTCCGGAGGTGGTTTTGAAATCAAATAGTCTAAATGGGTTGCAGAATTATTGATTTGGTACCTATAAGTAACTAAGAATTCGTGGACCTTTATTAATACTCCATGGATTCCAACAATCCTACTTATTTGGCATGTAGGCACTCACTGCATGTTACGCAAAGAATTATGTCCTCCATAACAAAGAGGAACGTACTTTGCTCCTCTCTTTCCTTGATTTCGGTTTTCATGGTACTTAGTAGAAAATGCGTGCAAGATTCTGTTGGTATTTAGTGTTTTTCAGGGTTTCCTCTCACCAGACGCGCTCGCGCACATACCCTGTAAGGATCTATGCTCACAACGTGCAAGAAGTACTCTCTGAAAAGTGTTCTTGTATGATAGATGCGTAATACAGTCTTTTGGAATTTCTATGCAGGCAACATTAGTGTTACTGGAGCCCATACCGGTTCCCCATGACTTTTCTTCCGAATACTGATCCTGGTGTTGCTTTCTTTAAAGTTTATAATGAAGAATAACCTCACAATCCCAAAACAGTCGTAAGAATCACCTTTTGACAAACACTGAACTTTTTTTAGAGCCACAGTTTCGTCCCTAGTAATAGTGATCTTCAATACGAGGGGTTCATGTACAGAGCTTAAAAAAAAAAGACACATTCGATTCACTTTATTCTTGTGTAAAAGATCGTGGACGATTCGACACGTTCATTACACTGACCTCTTCACCAGGAAAAGATTTGCCAATTTTCCTGATGCTCAACTTGATTAGAAGAAAATTACAAATGTATTGGCTGGGGTCAGATTAACGTACTCCCCAAATGCAAAAAATAAATAAAGTCCAGGAAATGAGAAAATTTCATGTGGAAAACTCCTGATGCGGCTGGTTCACGTTTTCTTTCGTTTTCTCTCTATTTGCAGATCAACAAATTGAGTTTTTGTAAATTGTTGTTAGTTTTCAAAAATAATAAAAATAAGGTAACCAAGTTTCTATTGGTAAAAATGTTATTTTATAGCAATAAATTTTCACATGAGATTTGTTCATTTCCTGGTGCTTTACCTCTTTTTTCTCTTGAGCTGAGGTGGGTATGAAGCATCTCTATATTAATCTAACCCCCACCCGTTACATTTTTGAATTTTCTTCTAATCCACTTATGCAACACCTAACAAATTATTTAGATAAGTGTGACTTTTTTCCTAAAGGACAATGTTTGTCAACCGTAACCATTTCCGTCGTTCTTGTTCAGGTATCATTTTCCAAGGAACCTTTTTGACTAATTTTTACAACAGAATAGTAGAGTTTTTCTCTAGTCGAGCTTTAAAGCTTTCAGAAGAGGTATCGATACTCAATTTTCCTAACTTACGATATGGTACAATCAACGGAATAAGGCACAAAACCTCCACCTTCGTCGATTGTTCATGCAGTCCTCTTTTTGAGATTTACACGCATTCAATGGATTTGACCAAGTTCTGAAACTGGGTGAAAGTTATAAGAAAAGTAATGGCGTAAAATTCAGTTTTGTTCCAAGGCTAATAAAGTGTGTTATTAACGTTTTCTCCCGTCGTGATATCTGGGAGTTTATTTGGTGCTACGAACATACGCTTTTTTTCGATTATCTTTCGATGCCAGATTGTAGGGATAAACTAAAAAAAAATAGTAAGCAAGCTCCTGTCTGGCATAAGGAAACACTAGGAAATTTTAAGCTTTAGGGTTAATTATAGTCTCGATTTGAACTAGTTCCTGAACTATCTGGCGAAGTTCAGGTTTACGCATACGTAAATTCTGAATGTAATTTAAAGCGCGTTCACGAAAAGGTTTCAAATATTACGTTAAATTTAGTAAATTTGGAATCAACAAGTTTTCCCCGCTACCACGATTCCAAATGAAGAGAAATTCAATTTTGTTTGTTATAGGTAACTGAAGTGTTGAATTAAGATTTAAAATTCATTGGACGCAATAGGCAAACTTCAGTTTCGACACCTTTACAGTTGTGATTCAGTTCAGTTTAAAATGCCTCCAAATAGCAACTATAAATCAGAATTTATTCCACAAAAATTCCACACAGAATTAGAAATGCTGATCTCCTAAAATCGAAGTGTATGAATATTATTACAGTTGAGTTCGAAAATTTTAATATTAATGGGAGCAACTATTGTCGCTTTAAACTGTAAGAAAAATACCGAGGAAAATACAGTTTTCAGTAGAATTCGTCGTTTGAAACGAGGTTAACTTTAGAGAGATCATGTTAAAAAGGGTAACTTCAGTCACCCTACCTTTTATAGAATTGTACTTAAAATAATCGCAGGCGGCAATGTTTTCTCACAATTATTCAATTGTTATTACAAATTTGGTAGGTACGTTACGTTTTTTCCCACTGTATTTCAGCGCGGGACCGTAAACATGGTCAAGCTAACAAAAAGTGGCCGTCATTAAGGAAAGGACATTATAAAAAAAAAAAACGAAGCGAAATCGCCCCGATTTTACTATGGAACAAAAAAGGCGGCACATTAAAAGTGAAATTTGTGTATGAAAACTACCACCTACGTCACATGGAAAACGGTAGACGATCGATTAAAAAGAAGAGGAATAGTCACGATCCGCTACTGTACATTGTTTACATATTTCATAAATTAATTTGATGTACGTAATGGAGAAAATCCCCGAATTGATCGACATTTTCTTTCGGAATTCTAATCGTAACGATTAGTGAAGAGAAATATCATAAAATTGCTTGAAAAGCTTACGGCGATTGCGGTTTTTCCGCATATCAAAATGCAGTTAACTTTCGTGCCCAACCTAAACCCGACCCACGTTATTATAACGTAATTATTGTTTGAAGAAATACAAGTTGTACAATAACTTTCTATTTAACACGTGTGCCGCTCGCGTTTAAAGTGAACGGGTATTATTTAGCCTAGAACTGAAGTAGCCCCTGCTCTTACATATCCCGGTCAAACTGTGTATTCATTCGACGTATTACGGCAACATCGTAAACTTGGCTCTCTGTGGCAACGTTGCGTATTGATCAGCCACCCGCATTTTATGTGTAGAAGGGGAAATTCATCATCGGTCACGTACGAAATCGCACGATCCCCCACCCCCCCTCTTTTTTTTTCTTAAACTGCGAGTGAAACTTTTGAATACACGCGCTATATTTGAGTTTGAAATTATAGATTAAGTTTTGTAGAGTTTTGGGAACTTTCAGCTTTTCTCCTCTTATAATAATATAAATGTATAGCCGCTCGCCTCTTGCATTTGCGTGCGATGTTGCGAATTGTTTTAATTTTATTCATTTTTTTTTCTGCCTCTCATCGCGTTTGTTTATTTTATTTACGTAATGACCGCCTACGAGCGAGACCGCTACGTATTTAATCGATTGTTTGCATTTGTTCCAATTTCTTACAATGAATAAGTGATAAAGTTTAGTCAATGTCAATTTAATATTAATAATGATCTGACTGAACAATAACGGTAGGTTCGTTTAAAGCTATTCATAGATGCGGAAATCAATTTTTAGGTCACCTTGAGTGTCATAATGGTTTTTACCATTTATTTGAAAGGTAAATTGCGACGAATTTCGCTCGAAACAAAAAGTTAGAGTGGGTCTTTGCCAAATTCTCAACAATCCGACAAATGGAGATTTTACTACACTTTTTTATTTTATTATTATTCTTTATTGCAATCTTGACGTTCCCATCTTGCTTCACAATGTCCACGCAAAAAGATTCCAGCAGTAACCAGCCTATTCTCATGGAAATTTTAGAAGGCGAAGGCTGGGGCGATTGAAAGGAAAGTTCAAATGTGTTATGTAGGTAACAAACTAACATTTCTTTGAAAATTCTATTACCCTTTTTGAAAATATAATCGATGGCTAAAGTGCAAAACCTCGTTAACAATTTAGTAATTTTACAGGAAGTGGAAATAACAACGAGGACCTATCATAGAGCAATCAAAGGGTGTGTTAATCCCACTATTTAAAAATATATAGGTTTTTGGTTTCTTTATTATATTGAACCTGTCCCAAAACTATTACTTCATTATTATACCAACTAACAATAGGAATACTAAAAGTTCAACTGTCAACGCCGTCACTGCTCACAACTATATTGTTCAGTGTGGCCATCACAAATATTCTAGAGCTTTTTTCTTAACAAATAAATGCGTGATACGAAATTAGGGCATAGAAGTGTCATAAAATTTTTGACGAAAGATTAGGGGACCCAAAATTATTCACGAAAGAATGAGAGCTATGAAGAAGTCGGCCCGCCATATTTTCAAATCAAATTTTGATGAATCGATCGAGGATGGTTCGAAGTGTGGCTGATTCATAAAAGCAAGAACAGGCAAAATTGTGAAAATGGTGGAAGAGGTCGTCCTGAAAGGTTACAGACCGAAAGACAAGTCATCCAAAACAATTTGGGATTGTGCCCGATGATTTGTGTGTCTGTTCAGAAGAGACGTTTCCACAAAACAGAAATCCATACTATGGATTCATAGCGGTTTTCCTGCCCTGAGAAAGACAAGAACGCGAAAACCATGTCGACGATTTTTTGGAACGCTGACGGAATTCTGTTGATTGAATGTATGCAAAAGGGTAGGCATAAGAATAAATGAAGAAATTTACGGAAACACCATTGAAGATTTAATGAATGTTGTGATGGAGAAGAGAAGCAAAATACGTTGTTGCCGGGTGCATAAAGCGCGTAGAGTGCAACAAATTATTGCTGATTCTGCCTTCTCAGAGTCTACATCTTATAGGCCCTGACTTGGCCCCGTGCGACTTCTTTCTGTTCAAACACCTACAAAAATATCACAGGAAGAAGATTTTCTTGCGATAATGAAGTACGAAAGAAGCTGTTAAAGAATATTTTGCGGAACTAACGAAAGAATTTTTTTCCAAAGGGATGAATCGGTCGGTGAAATAAATGCACAGATGTGATAGATTCTTACGGGGGCGGTCTGATTAGTTGTTTTTTAACCCCCTTTTAACTTGATATACTCTCTCTAACGATGTTGAAGTACATAATTTAATGCCTTCGCTGTAATATGACGAATCAAATGTCTCGGAATAATCATTTGTTTCTGCAATCACTTCCTCATTAGACGAAAATCTCTTTCTACCAAGCCATTTTTACTTTCCCCCTGAGTCCAAAACCACCGTCTTTGAAAAATGTTTGTCTGTGGGTGGTTGGGTGCGTACGTTATGGCTGTGGGGCCTAAACTACTAGGCCGATTTTGATGAAATTTAAAACCAAAGCCTATAAAAAACTTCAAGCTTCTCATCAAAATCGACCCAAAGTGGTCCAAACTAGGGACGTTATTTCGGGAGCAAACATTCACATTTTAACCCAAACTAATTTCCCTTGGTGAAAAATTAGCATACATGGTAACAAGGAAAATGCCGTTTGTCGTTTGTTTCTAAATTCAAAGTGGCGGTCAATATATCAATTCTCCAAGTTTTTACTTTTTAGGGTATAGCTCAAGAACCGTTTAACTTAGTCAAAAATTAAAAATCGATTTTCTCAAATTCTGCTGCAAGCATTTTTTTTATTTTTTGAAACGTTATACATATACATAGTTTATGAAAAACTACTGGCACTTCATCTATTTCTTTATTTCCCATAGGGGAGGGGGATGAATGTTTGCAGTTGAAAATTTTATATCTTCATAACTTTTTTGCTAACAAAGATGAAGAAATAAAATTGTACAGTGAAGTAGTTTTTTAATCGAGTATAATAAGTATGTATACCAATTTACTTCCGGCCTAACCGTAAATGAACAAAATATTGATGACATACCCTGTATATTATTTTAGGAGAAAATCAGAAATCGTTTTCTGATTACAACTATACTACATACTTACTCTACATTAATTTTTTTATTTTTTTGAGTTATTACGCAAAAACTATTTTATTTTGAGTTGCATATTATAGGAAAAACTTTTTTATTTAAAACGTCATTGTAGTAAACACGGGAAAGTTGTGTGCCAGTTTACTGGTCATTTAATTTTTATTCGTTCTAATACGAAAAGGTTCATTTTCACAGAATCCAAAAATATAACGTCGTAGGGAATAGGTACAAATCTTTTATTTTACTGTTTGAGTTATAAAATATCATTTTACCAAGACACCAAGTGGCGTCATGCATAATGTTCGGTTTTCTTCCAGGAAATCGTTATCATGTCACACTTTGGCCTTTCAAGAGGCATTTTTATAACAGTCTCTCCGGTTTTTGGAAATGTAGAAATTATTCTACTGGTGTCGAAGGGTGTACTTGTTCCAAACCTATCCGTGTAAAATAAATTCTTCATTTAAAAAACAGGATGTTATGAAATGGAAATATGTAACAATTTTAGGGTAGGTATTGCCACCTTGGCAGCAAATAGACAGCTTTCCCACCCTTAAAATGTAAGGTAATGCGGGTTTACGTACTTACTGTATAGTTTATTCCAAGTGCTGCCTACGTACTGTTGTATAATTCCAAGCAATGTGGAATGCTGTCTGATACTATTGAAGTGATGCGTGGTCTTTATCTAGTTTGGTTGACGAAAAATTTCCCACAATGGGCGACTATTCCATATGAGGTTTTTTCAGGAGATTTTCTTCATACACAAGTAGTTACATATAATCATGTTTATCTATCCTTATACTCTCGTTCTTTGATTTAACAGCCTTCGGAATGCCTTAGCAGTCCTTCTCCCGTCACCTTTGTAGTCAAGGAGTGACGGAGGAACGAAACACGATGCTTTATCCTTATCTTTCGTCGAGTACCCAGTTCGTATATGTTTTTCAGCAAATTGTTTTTCGCCCTTATTAATATTAAAAATATTTATGGCATACCCTGTATATTATTTCAGGAGAAAATGAGAAATCGTTTTCTGATTACAACTATACATATACAGGGTGTCCAGAAATGAAGGTGCCAAACGAAAATCCAAGTTAGTAGACATTATTTTATGTCGATTTAACCCATATTACCTTAGACCAAAAATGCTTCTTAAGCGAGCTGGAGCTCCTTATAGATGGTGCCATGAAGTACTTTTTTTTGTAATATCTCAAAAACGTTTCGATCGAAAATGTCCAAACTTTGCACAATAACTTACCTTCTGATCACACATCGGTCGCTGTAAATAATACTTCCTTGCTGAGGCCATTAGCGTCCCATGTGGAAGGGGCCGCAGACATTTTGGATGGTATTTTTTTACATTTATTTTTTTGAATTTTTTGTGTCAAATTCGAATTCTCTAGGGTCTTTTCTAAAAATAATGTGCTCTTGTTTCAAATCGTTAGGATGCACTCTTCTCGAGAAAAATAAATTTAAATAAATTACTAACTTATTATATTTATTTAACTAAATTACTCTTATGTTAAGTTATATCAAAAACAACCAATTTTACAGTAAGTGCTCTACATGACGGCCGCCTGTTTCAATACATATTACAAAAAAAGTATTTCATGGCACCATCTATAAGGAGCTCCAGCTCTCTTAAGAAGCATTTTTGGACTAAGGTAATTTGGGTTAAATCGACATAAAATAATGTCTACTAACTAGGATTTTCATTTGGCACCTTCATTTCTGGACACCCTGTATACTACACACTATATTTCTTTTTTTCTATCCGGAAATTAAAAAATATTTGGTACCTACCATTTGAATTTTTTTAGAAAAGTCGACCGTTTTGTTTCTTCAACAAGTTCGCCCTCTATTGGTAGACAGAGATAAGAAATTGTTGTGGTTTTGAATTTTTTTGGTAATATCAGGTATTGTCTTTTCATCGAGAACAATATTGACAAAGTCAAGCAACCCGTTTCGAAGTTACACGATTTTTTCTAGTAACACGTAATTTAGTTCCCCCTCCCTTTATTTTGACAGCAATCGTAAAAATTCATTAAACAAAGTTTTACATATTGATCACTAGTTTACAACGAATATATTTTTTTAAATACTTTACTGAGGAAAATTTCCCAAAAAATGGGAATTTCAAATTGAAATTATTGAAACGCCCTCTGGCGGCAATGGTGGGAAATTGAAAATAATTTCCAGCATTTTCTCTTAGCCACATTTATCATACGATTTTTTATTTCACTGTTCTATCTCAAATAGTTTCTGGGTTATGGCCGGGCTCCTTTCTTAGTTGTACACTCTGTACAAGCCGTAAACTGCAGTTATACGATGTAACCGTATTATGTAGATGTTTTTTTTTGTACTGTTAAATTGTCGAAGAATGGCGGCGTATATTGATCTGGAACTAGACTGAAGCATTCTGTTGCTAAAAATGCTTTGTTGGAAAAATTTGACTGGTGCTTCTCTTCGCTAATGCTGATCATTGAAGCATAGGATGAATGTTTTTGTCTTCAATTCGAAGTACCTAGCTCTTAACTTGGAGTAAGGATTCTTCCACGGTTTGTTCGTTGAATTTTATCGATTAACCTTTTGTATTAATGGATACTTCTAATGAATGACCAGTAGAAGTTCTTTCGTAAATTGGAATAGATAATATATTGCTTTTCTTATAATTTATAATGTACTGTACATTCCTATAATTAAAGGGTGACTTGGTGGGCACAATGAAATATTACATTAGACAAAATTACGTTTTAAGCAACAACAAATAATAATTTATTATTTACCTAGTACACATTTCCACAACAAAGGTGTCATCAGCGAACAATTGATTTATCGACCGCACACTGTATAAGTAATAAATTATTATTGTGGTTTTTGATGTTCGCAGTTTTAAACAGTAAGAAAATCAAAATCTTGTTGAACTTAATGACTGAAAACGTAATTTCATTTTATTCTAAAAGGAATTTCCACGGACAAACGGCTTGCACTGTTTTTTTTTTGTTATGTCCTATCCTATGGTATTATTTTTAGATTGTCATGATGAATTTGGAATATTCGTATCATTATAGTTCTTACCGCCTCTTTAAACAATCAAAAAAGTCATATTCACGTCCACCTACCTCCTCGGCAAGTCGACCATTCTTTTGCTCTCGATTATCACATCCAAGCAGGGCTGGGCAAAATACATGCACTAACGTATTTCAAATACAAATTACAATATATTCCTAGAAATGTATTTGAAATACAAAATACGAGATACTTTTATATTATTTTTAAAAATACAAAATACAAATACAACATTTGAAATACAAAAATACCTATAGTTAGACGTTCCTAGGAAACTTTTATAGGTAGGTTCTTGAAAATTACACCTTACAATACCGGAATTTCGAAAACCAAGATCCCGGACAAAATTGATGGAGTATTTAAAACGGGTATTCATACGTGAATACCGTTATTTCGGTATTAATTTACTTTTATTTTAGTAGAAAATATTTTGGATTAATAATATTTAGAACTAGTGCAAAATATTGTATGTATGCAGGGTGGGTTAATACTGTGTGGATGCTGCGGGTTTATTAATGAACATTTCGAAAGTTCGTTCATTGGATATCGTAAATCTAAAATATTTTCACTTGAATCGCAAAGTTTATACAGGATGATTTATATCAAAGTTGCATTTTTTAATGGAACCCCCTGTATATTCCTAGGTCAATTCTAGTGCGACTTTATGTGTCATACATAGTACGAATCGTTTGGCCGCATGTGTCCAAAAAATTGAATATCACAGGGATCACAAAGGTTAGAAGGTCGTGACGATGCGATATTACTATAACATGAAATGTACTATCGCTTGATTTTTCAAATGGCCCTGCCCATTTTTCTTTATTACGTTTTAATTTTTGAACTATGAATTTACAAAATTATAATTGCGAGTTCATTATTTCAAATTTCAATTTTGAATTTAATTTAAACTTTTGAACTTTAAGTAGTAGTAATATTTTGCGTTTCGAATTTTGAAATTTGAATCTTCAAATTATAATTTAGGATTTATTAGCATTAATATTTTGAGTTTAAATTTTTTATTTCAAATTTCTATTTTGAATACAAAATTTTTGAATTTTATGTTGATTTATTTAACTTACATTTTATATTTACATCTTTGAATAATTTCTTACTTTGAATTTGGAATTTTAAACTTTGAATTTCTAAGCTATGCGTTTTTTATTTTTATTTTATAGTTTCACCAGTAAAAAAAGTCAATACCGGTATCAATACCCAGGATTCACTTGATTGACCGGTATTCAAAATTTCTTCCGGTATTGTAAGCTCTATTGAAAATGTGTACTTAGAATTCACTCTGAACCTATCGTTAACATTGCGGTGGGCTGGTGGACAAAATACATACATTAAGTTTAGTAATGTATTTGAAATGCTAAATTCCAAATACATAGGTACCTACTCATAAGACAGTATTTGAAATACAAAATACTTTAGGGAAAAATCATTATACAATATACAAAATACAAATGTATTTCAAATACTGTATTTTCAATACAAGTATTTTATGATTGCCTACCCCTGCATCCAAGGAAGTACCTACTTTATCAATAGAAGACTTCCTTAAAAATTATAGAAAAAAAATAAGTCCAGGGCGAAAAATTATTCTAATAAGGCACTCAAAGTGAAAAGTTACGGTGACTTGGGCTTGTGGACTGTAAAGCACCATAAACTTACTTAGGGAACTACTTAAAATGATAATAATCAGTGTAATATAATCACTATCAATATACTTAAAAATGGACTTAATAACTAATACATATTCTTTTGTTTTAGGTAATACGATTTTTATGGCGTTTATTCAAACCATGGACGTAGGTAAAGTTTTTCTGTTTTTTTTTGAAAATTTTTCTTGCTTGTTTCAATGAGGTACATACCATTTGAAAAAACAACTTTTTTAATACGTAAGTAGGAAAATATACTTTTAATTCAATTTGCTGGCTAACATTTAGAAAACAAATTTTTTTTACCGACGACGTTACCAAAATTATAATTTTAGGCAAATTTTATCCGATTCGGTATTTTAATTACCTACGTAGGTAATATCATTCCATTAAACGATAATTCACTTACGGTTTTTGTTTTTATATAGTATTTGCAGTGATTTTTTTCAGGTCCGTTAAGCTGGCACAACCCCTATAGCACAATCAGTTGAAACGTACCACATAATTTAGTACTCATTTATTACTAATTAATTACCCAAAAGTCAAATTTATTACTGTTGATTTTTAAAAAAAAAAAGTGGTTGTGCCAGCTTAACCGTTAAGCTAGCACAACCAAAAAAAAAAACTATTAAAATAGCTAACACCACACTAATAATTGATTACTAATTAATTACTAATTAATTACTCACTATTTACCAAGGACTTAACCATATTTAAGCTTTCAAGCCCCGCGCAGTCCGAAATTAGACCCGCACAGTAATGTGGAGTCACCCACCTGCGCCAAAACGTTATTCGTTATTTTAAACATTTTTCCAATGATATGTGAACGTACCCTAAGACAACTGTTTGTAATTTGTAAATTAATGAATGTGCAGCCGGATACGGGATATTGTTTTTTATGCTATGAATGAATTAGACCACCCCTACCAGATAAAAGGCAGTTTGCGATGCACCAATCAAAATACATCGACATTAATTGAAAATCAATCGTAACATAATGTTTGAACATAGGTTAGAAATTGATTACTCCAGCACAATCAGTTCAAATTAATTTTAACATGAATTAATCGATGTATGAATGCTTTAATATAAGTTAGGAATTTATTACTCCAGCACAATCAGTTCAAATTAATTTTAACATGTATTAATCGATGTATCAATGGTTTAATATAAGTTAGGAATTTATTACTCCAGCACAATCAGTTCAAATTAATTTTAACATGTATTAATCGATGTATGAATGCTTTAATATAAGTTAGGAATTTATTACTCCAGCACAATCAGTTCAAATTAATTTTTACATGGATTAAGAGATGTATGAATGCTTTAATATAAGTTAGGAATTGATTACTCCAGCACAATCAGTTCAAATTAATTTTAACATGTATTAATCGATGTATGAATACTTTAAAATAAGTTAGGAATTTATTACTCCAGCACAATCAGTTCAAATTAATTTTAACAAGAATTAATCGATGTATGAATGCTTTAATATAAGTTAGGAATTTATTACTCCAGCACAATCAGTTCAAATTAATTTTTACATGGATTAAGAGATGTATGAATGCTTTAATATAAGTTAGGAATTTATTACTCCAGCACAATCAGTTCAAATTAATTTTTACATGGATTAAGAGATGTATGAATGCTTTAATATAAGTTAGGAATTTATTACTCCAGCACAATCAGTTCAAATTAATTTTTACATGGATTAATCGATGTATGAATGCTTTAATATAAGTTAGGAATTTATTACTCCAGCACAATCAGTTGAAATTAATTTTAACATGTATTAATCGATGTATGAATACTTTAAAATAAGTTAGGAATTTATTACTCCAGCACAATCAGTTCAAATTAATTTTTACATGGATTAAGAGATGTATGAATGCTTTAATATAAGTTAGGAATTTATTACTCCAGCACAATCAGTTCAAATTAATTTTTACATGGATTAATCGATGTATGAATGCTTTAATATAAGTTAGGAATTTATTACTCCAGCACAATCAGTTCAAATTAATTTTAACATGTATTAATCGATGTATGAATACTTTAAAATAAGTTAGGAATTTATTACTCCAGCACAATCAGTTCAAATTAATTTTTACATGGATTAAGAGATGTATGAATGCTTTAATATAAGTTAGGAATTTATTACTCCAGCACAATCAGTTCAAATTAATTTTTACATGGATTAAGAGATGTATGAATGCTTTAATATAAGTTAGGAATTTATTACTCCAGCACAATCAGTTCAAATTAATTTTTACATGGATTAAGAGATGTATGAATGCTTTAATATAAGTTAGGAATTTATTACTCCAGCACAATCAGTTCAAATTAATTTTTACATGGATTAAGAGATGTATCAATGGTTTAATATAAGTTAGGAATTTATTACTCCAGCACAATCAGTTCAAATTAATTTTTACATGGATTAAGAGATGTATGAATGCTTTAATATAAGTTAGGAATTGATTACTCCAGCACAATCAGTTCAAATTAATTTTAACATGTATTAATCGATGTATGAATACTTTAAAATAAGTTAGGAATTTATTACTCCAGCACAATCAGTTCAAATTAATTTTAACATGGATTAATCAATATAAAAATGCTTTAATATAAGTTAGGAATTTATTACTCCAGCACAATCAGTTCAAATTAATTTTAACATGTATTAATCGATGTATGAATACTTTAAAATAAGTTAGGAATTTATTACTCCAGCACAATCAGTTCAAATTAATTTTTACATGGATTAAGAGATGTATGAATGCTTTAATATAAGTTAGGAATTGATTACTCCTGCACAATCAGTTCAAATTAATTTTTACCTGTATTAATCGATGTATCAATGGTTTAATATAAGTTAGGAATTTATTACTCCAGCACAATCAGTTCAAATTAATTTTTACCTGTATTAATCGATGTATCAATGGTTTAATATAAGTTAGGAATTTATTACTCCAGCACAATCAGTTCAAATTATGTAATTTTAACATGTATTAATCGATGTATGAATGCTTTAATATAAGTTAGGAATTTATTACTCCAGCACAATCAGTTCAAATTCATTTTTACATGGATTAAGAGAAGCATTCATACATCTCTTAATACATGTAAAAATTAATTTGAACTGATTGTGCTGGAGTAATCAATTCCTAACTTATATTAAAGCAGTGATATATCGATTAATCCATGAAAAAATTAATTTGAACTGATTGTGCTGGAGTAATAAATTCCTAACTTATATTAAAGCATTCATACATCGATTAATTCATTTAAAATTAATTTGAACTGATTGTGCTGGAGTAATAAATTCCTAACTTACTTTAAAGTATTCATACATCGATTAATCCACCTTAAAATTAATTTGAACTGATTGTGCTGGAGTAATAAATTCCTAACTTATATTAAAGCATTCATACATCGATTAATTCATGTTAAAATTAATTTGAACTGATTGTGCTGGAGTAATAAATTCCTAACTTACTTTAAAGTATTCATACATCGATTAATCCATTTTAAAATTAATTTGAACTGATTGTGCTGGAGTAATAAATTCCTAACTTATATTAAAGCATTCATACATCAATTAATTCATGTTAAAATTAATTTGAACTGATTGTGCTGGAGTAATAAATTCCTAACTTACTTTAAAGTATTCATACATCGATTAATCCACCTTAAAATTAATTTGAACTGATTGTGCTGGAGTAATAAATTCCTAACTTATATGAAAGCATTCATACATCGATTAATTCATGTTAAAATTAATTTGAACTGATTGTGCTGGAGTAATAAATTCCTAACTTATTTTAAAGTATTCATACATCGATTAATACATGTTAAAATTAATTTGAACTGATTGTGCTGGAGTAATAAATTCCTAACTTATATTAAAGCATTCATACATCGATTAATCCACCTTAAAATTAATTTGAACTGATTGTGCTGGAGTAATAAATTCCTAACTTATATGAAAGCATTCATACATCGATTAATTCATGTTAAAATTAATTTGAACTGATTGTGCTGGAGTAATAAATTCCTAACTTATTTTAAAGTATTCATACATCGATTAATCCATCTTAAAATTAATTTGAACTGATTGTGCTGGAGTAATAAATTCCTAACTTACTTTAAAGTATTCATACATCGATTAATCCATTTTAAAATTAATTTGAACTGATTGTGCTGGAGTAATAAATTCCTAACTTATATTAAAGCATTCATACATCAATTAATTCATGTTAAAATTAATTTGAACTGATTGTGCTGGAGTAATAAATTCCTAACTTACTTTAAAGTATTCATACATCGATTAATACATGTTAAAATTAATTTGAACTGATTGTGCTGGAGTAATAAATTCCTAACTTACTTTAAAGTATTCATACATCGATTAATCCATCTTAAAATTAATTTGAACTGATTGTGCTGGAGTAATAAATTCCTAACTTATATTAAAGCATTCATACATCAATTAATTCATGTTAAAATTAATTTGAACTGATTGTGCTGGAGTAATAAATTCCTAACTTACTTTAAAGTATTCATACATCGATTAATCCACCTTAAAATTAATTTGAACTGATTGTGCTGGAGTAATAAATTCCTAACTTATATTAAAGCATTCATACATCGATTAATTCATGTTAAAATTAATTTGAACTGATTGTGCTGGAGTAATAAATTCCTAACTTACTTTAAAGTATTCATACATCGATTAATCCATTTTAAAATTAATTTGAACTGATTGTGCTGGAGTAATAAATTCCTAACTTATATTAAAGCATTCATACATCAATTAATTCATGTTAAAATTAATTTGAACTGATTGTGCTGGAGTAATAAATTCCTAACTTACTTTAAAGTATTCATACATCGATTAATCCACCTTAAAATTAATTTGAACTGATTGTGCTGGAGTAATAAATTCCTAACTTATATTAAAGCATTCATACATCGATTAATTCATGTTAAAATTAATTTGAACTGATTGTGCTGGAGTAATAAATTCCTAACTTACTTTAAAGTATTCATACATCGATTAATCCATTTTAAAATTAATTTGAACTGATTGTGCTGGAGTAATAAATTCCTAACTTATATTAAAGCATTCATACATCAATTAATTCATGTTAAAATTAATTTGAACTGATTGTGCTGGAGTAATAAATTCCTAACTTACTTTAAAGTATTCATACATCGATTAATCCACCTTAAAATTAATTTGAACTGATTGTGCTGGAGTAATAAATTCCTAACTTATATTAAAGCATTCATACATCGATTAATTCATGTTAAAATTAATTTGAACTGATTGTGCTGGAGTAATAAATTCCTAACTTATTTTAAAGTATTCATACATCGATTAATACATGTTAAAATTAATTTGAACTGATTGTGCTGGAGTAATAAATTCCTAACTTATATTAAAGCATTCATACATCGATTAATTCATTTAAAATTAATTTGAACTGATTGTGCTGGAGTAATAAATTCCTAACTTACTTTAAAGTATTCATACATCGATTAATCCATCTTAAAATTAATTTGAACTGATTGTGCTGGAGTAATAAATTCCTAACTTATATTAAAGCATTCATACATCAATTAATTCATGTTAAAATTAATTTGAACTGATTGTGCTGGAGTAATAAATTCCTAACTTACTTTAAAGTATTCATACATCGATTAATCCACCTTAAAATTAATTTGAACTGATTGTGCTGGAGTAATAAATTCCTAACTTATATTAAAGCATTCATACATCGATTAATTCATGTTAAAATTAATTTGAACTGATTGTGCTGGAGTAATAAATTCCTAACTTACTTTAAAGTATTCATACATCGATTAATCCACCTTAAAATTAATTTGAACTGATTGTGCTGGAGTAATAAATTCCTAACTTATATTAAAGCATTCATACATCGATTAATTCATGTTAAAATTAATTTGAACTGATTGTGCTGGAGTAATCAATTTCTAACCTATGTTCAAACATTATGTTACGATTGATTTTCAATTAATGTCGATGTATTTTGATTGGTGCATCGCAAACTGCCTTTTATCTGGTAGGACTGGTATAATTCATTCATAGCATAAAAAACAATATCCCGTATCCGGCTGCACATTCATTATTTTACAAATTACAAACAGTTGTCTTAGGGTACGTTCACATATCATTGGAAAAATGTTTAAAATAACGAATAACGATTTGGCGGAGGTGGGTGACTCCACATTACTGTGCGGGTCTAATTTCGGACTGCGCGGGGCTTGAAAGCTTAAATATGGTTAAGTCCTTGGTAAATAGTGAGTAATTAATTAGTAATTAATTAGTAATCAATTATTAGTGTGGTGTTAGCTATTTTAATAGTTTTTTTTTTTTTGGTTGTGCTAGCTTAACGGTTAAGCTGGCACAACCACTTTTTTTTTTTAAAAATCAACAGTAATAAATTTGACTTTTGGGTAATTAATTAGTAATAAATGAGTACTAAATTATGTGGTACGTTTCAACTGATTGTGCTATAGGGGTTGTGCCAGCTTAACGGACCTATTTTTTTCTTATATTCTACATAAATAAGTTGTGCGATCATTGAAGGTAAATTAGATGCTGTCTGGTTATTAGAAAATTTATTGTTTTCAGTAAAGCGTAATTTCTGCGAAATAATGTAGGTATTTATTTACACAAAGTTTTCTGATTAGTCGCCATATACAGGGTGTTTCAGAATAAGATGCTGATCCTTAAGGGTGTGAATCCTTATGTGATTTTAGGAAGAAAAGTTCAAATAAACCTATGTCCTAAACCTCTTAACTTTTGAGCTACAAGGTTTTAAAGTTTCAACAGCTCCGCTAAATTATTTTGGTTTTTGTTCAGGTTATCTAATGTTAGTTTTTTTTTAATTTCATGGTAAAATTTATTAAATAAACAAATTTTATTTTGTCATTGCAATTATTTCCCTGAACAACAAAGTTTCTAGCCTCCTTTTCAGAAATCATAGACACATAGCGGCATACGCATTAAATGCTTTTTATTTTTTTTTATCGGAAACCGTTCGTCGGACAAAAAAAAGTCAAAAAATCAAATTTACCCTAAAATGAATGCGATTTTTAAAAATAATTTTTATTTTAAGATAAAGCAGTGGCGTGCATAATATTTTTCCAAAAATATCTAGTTCACATCCTGTACGGATGCCACTGGTTAAAAAATTAAAAAATCTTTTTTATCAAAAAATGGCTGTTGATGCTTAGAGGGCGTGTGCCAAGTTTGATAAAAATATCTAGGAAATTATTAAAGATACGATAAAAAAACAATTTTTTTCTTAAAACTTTAACACCTTGTAGCTCAAAAGTTAAGAGGTTTCGGACATAGGTTTATTTGAACTTTTCTTCCTAAAATCACATAAGGATTCACACCCTTAAGGATCAGCATCTTATTCTGAAACACCCTGTATACAAAGCAGATAGATTATTTAACAAATTCAAAATCTACATCTACAATATTCTAGTGGGTGCTGCGCCATTGATCATCCTTAACTAGAAATTACATATTTGTATTGGTTGTTTCTGATTTTTGTTTTTGACGAACTAAAATAATTCTCGTACAAACGCCAGCATCCATCTGTAGAAGTAATATTTTGCGTGAATCCTTGGAATTGGTCGGTCATTGACGAAATTTGTTACTAACAAAGCATCTGGCAAATGGCGATCACACTCCCAGAATAAGACAGCTATTCTTCCTTGAAGTGTGCATATATTTCAATACACCTCGCTCCTCCCATTTCCTGCTCTTCGTTCGATACTATTCGAGCATCAAACTCGCCGCATGATGCCCTTAAATAAGAAATCAGCGATAATCAACAGTTCTCATGAAGAAGTATTCAAAGAGTAATGGGTGCCCTAACAGATCAACCGAGACACACTACAAAATTAAGGTTATCTAAGTATGTTTAGCCCTATTTGAGGGTGTTAAGTTCATTTTTTGAATATCGACTTAGTATGAAATAAGTGGGCACAATCTTCCTGCGTTTCGACGTTTCTAGCTTTATTGTTATCATTATCAGTATCGAGATCAATTTTCCACTTACGTACTGTAATTGGGTTAATGTAAATCTTCAGTTTTTCTTCTTTTGAAGAGGAGAACTATTTTTCTAGAATATTATTAATTATATGGATTCTAATTGTGGTTTGTAGAAAGCTCTGTAAAATCATGATTGTATCAAGTTTAGATGTTGAACAAAGCCTCGTACTTAGATAATGAATTATTACTATTTTGCAATCTTACAAAAATTCCAAAACAGTTACGTTCGAAATACAATTGTCTGTTTTCGAGAGACAAAACAAAATGGATGAGCTCTTGTTACAGTTATTTTCTTCTGAGAAGATTTATGAAGTCTCTTTTTTAAAAAATTAGAAGGTGATGTAAAACTGGAAAAATTCTCAGCTTTTGCTGCACTTCAATCGAGACTTCAACACAAATTTGATGAGTTACTTGTTGGGCTAGATAAAAAACATAAAAAAATCATCAAATCGATTTTCTAGAAAAAAAGAGATTCGTCTGACCAATTTTGTCTAAATTAAGATTTCAACGGTTGTTTTTAGAGATCTTTTCTTCATTAATATCGTCTTTTCAATTGTTTCGTAATTTTTTTTCTTATAGTCCCAACTATTTTTTTAGTATGTTTAAATACTGATTAAAACTATAATTATTGTATACATCGCAGAATGTACGAGATTACAAATATCGAGAAATGAGAAAGTAAAAAATAATATTTTTTTAAAATCGGCCAGAAAGTAGTACTTTCCGGATTATTTTTAGGCCAGAAAATGTCATTTTGTCGGACCGAGCCGGAAAGTTATTGTGATAGTCCGGTAAAAGTTTTACCGGACTCATTTTTACTTTACCGGACTCATTTTTACTTTCCGGCCTAGAATGGTCAATTGTTCTGCCCGTTTCTGGCCGATTTTTAAAAAAATGTTGTACGTAATACGTCCCAAAAGTGCTTTTACTGGACTCGCAGGTTTGCAGGACTCGCCAGCGGCTCGTCCTGTAATTTGCCTACTTGTCCAGTAAAAGATCACTTTCGGGACTTGTTACGTAAACTACTATTACATCAGGACTTTAAACATATGAGTTTACGTTATGAAACTCCGTAATATGTTATAATAATTACACGCGATTTCACTCACATTTTAAATATAACTTATATATATTTTTTAAAACAACAATTTGAGAGGAATTGCATATTATTATAATGTAAATATATTAGTTTTTAAAAACACTTTCCCTTATATTTTATTTATATTTTTATTAGATATTAATTAAATTTAGAATTACTTATCTCTGTAAGAGATTAAATCAAACAAAAATGCTTTTCAGCATTAGATTTAGTACATAATTACACCACACAGCTAAAATGTAAATCTGGGTAAAACTATAAGTATTGCAATTTTTGTCCCTATCGTATTCGTGGACGAAACTTTTTTTTGGTTGAGCAAAATACTTGGGCAAAATAATGGCCTATTTTATTTTTTCAAACTCGCTCATGGGAGTGTCACACCATTGAAATTCGACTATTGACTCATGAGTTAACCGAGGCTGAGCAAAACAAAATGACTGTTGGGCATAACTTTGGCAAAATTATGCTATTTCTAAAGCTTAAACTGTAGAGTAGGTACAGATTATTACAAGCTACATTTTTTTTAGATTTAGAATCATTTGATGTTGGCTCAAAATATTCCTTAATCATTAATCTGTTTTGAATGTATCTCGTTGGTTGACTATTTGGTGGAGTTGGAAATCCTCATCCTGAACAACGGCTTCAGTTTCATAATTAACGAAAAAGTCAAGCTAGTGCGAAAAGAATGGATTTTAAGCATCTTATTCTCAAAAAACCGACGTACATGATTAAATATACGGGGACGGGGTTATTGTCAATGCCATCCTTCAAGTTCAAGTCTAAAAAAATGTATTTCGGATCATTTTCATATAATATAGTTACGTTATATAATGCCCTTTCTCCCGAATTAAAATAATGTTTGTTACAAAGTTTTAAACACAAAACGCGATTGTCCATGTTATGATTGTCATTCTGTTTAAATTATGTGTGACCTTGCTGACCTTACACAATCTTGTTAATATGTGTAGCATGCTGTGAATACATGGGATACAGTACCTAGTGATTTTTATTTTTTATTTTTTTTATAGTTTTACATACCTACCAATTAATCTGTGATTGTTCCTCCATGTCGCAATAATATTTTAGGGTTAAGTGGAAGAGCGGGAAAGAACCGGAGCGTTCTTAACCGAACTTTGCCTTAGGGTCTAGTGACAGGTATACAATAATAATTATTATGTGATATTATATTTTCATTAATTATTTATTTTTATTCTTTTACATATATACCTATAGATGTTTCCACTAGCAACTCAATGAAGCAAATTTAGGTGCCACTATAGCGTGCGGTCTACAGTGTAGATTCTACTATAGCCTGCGGTCTACAGTGTATTTTTAGGTGGCAGGTTCGCTACGCGAACCTGTTTTAAAAAAAAACTTAAGAGGTCCTAACAACGATTCAATATGCTTCGCCCCCATGTACACAGAGGTCCGCCTTCACACGAAGGTTTTTACAATGGTCTTCTTACAACATCTACGCCACAATATTAATCTTTAATTTTCTAAATATATAAATACACAAACTTTTAAATATCTTGAACTTGGAAATCAATTCTTTATCTAACATTTTTTTCAAAATATTATCGGTACATGAGCATTTGGTATATGTAATAGTAAATAGATCGCAACTTAGCGGTAGACCGCATACTACAGTACTAGTGTTATGGGGTAGATCACACTCTGGCGGTAGACCGCACGCTATAGTGGCACCCAAATTTATTTATATAGTGCTGGGGTAGTAATATTTTGCATTTCCAAAAATTTAACTTTTTCAAAATGTCTCGATTTTCCAATTTTTGTTGGGTCTTTGGCAGAGGAATGTATGATTGAAAAATATTATACACGTACTGCGTACAAAAAAAAAGAATTAATTTTTAAGATGTGTATTTGATTTGAACCTGAAGCTGAAGACGACATGGTATACTTTTAGGTTAAGATGGCAATATTAAAGTGTACTGTAATACTTTATGGAGGGCGTAGATTTAGCCGATAGGGATTTCAATGTAAAAATCTTAATATTCAATTATTTACTTCCCTAATTATTTTAGACAAAAGATAAAAGAAAAAATGAAAATGGTGAAAGTGGTGCCATGGAATGGTTAACGTAAAAACTAATCGTTGTTTGTCTGTCAATGATCATCATGTAGTGCATTTTATCTAATTTGAGTGTCGTTTCAGCAGGATTCAGACATGTTAAATGAAGTTATTTTATTTATTTCGTATTATTAATTAAACGATTTTAGTTTATTTTTTTATTAAATTAATACCTGTCAACAATTTCAAAAGGCACCACCGATTTTTGAAAAAGTCGAAATTGTTATTTGCCTAAATATTTGCTTTCTGAAAAATTCAAAGTAAAAATAAGTAAATCAGTCGATTCAGAATTTTTGTCTCTACCAAAAAGATAAACAGACTTTTTGTCTAAAATATAGGGAAGTAAATAATCGAATATTAAGATTTTTACATTGAAATCCCTATGGTGCATCGGCCAATTCTCCACCCTGTATATAATACTTTAATACTTTAGCAGTAAGGACGATAATGTTTTGCTTTGAATTGAACTTCTTATAACATCAACTAAGATCAATGAAACGTTCACTGTGGCCGTAGTACTAAAACACAAATTTCAAAACACGAAAAGTATACTTTCTAGACGTACTGGATAATTATTATTTTAATTTTTCCATTTTCTTTTGATTGGCGTACCTTCTTGACGTGGAGCAATGTCCCAGAAAGTACAAACATTAGTGTTGATCACAATGGTATTGAAAACTATTTTTTGTACAACTTTCATTAAAAGTGACAGTTTTAACGGCTGTCAAGAGTGTTAAAAGATGACGTTTACAGAGTAGCGTGTTAAAAATACTTTTAACACTAGCGTTAAAAATATTTGTAAAACTATCCAATAGTAGTTGTTGTCTTGTAGTAGTAGTAATTGTTGAAACGTCGAAAAATATTTAACTGACAAGAGACGTCAAAATGACAGTTTATGGAAATATGTTTTTTTTTATTATTTTGTTTTTTTTATTATCAAAATTAACTTTTCTATTTTATTATCAAAATAGAACAGTTATACAAAAAACTTTGTATAATATTTGTGTTAAAAGTAACTTTTATTTTGTTCGTGAAATTTCTCCACTCGCTTCGATTGTTTCGCAAACTTTTCACTCATAAAATAAAATAGTACTTTTAACACTCATATCATAAATAGCTATTGCACAAAATATTCACTTATAGTAGTCGTAAAAGTATTTCAAGTTTGGTGCAAGCTTCTTGAAATTAATCGGTCTTCATATTGAACTTACCATTGCACTAAACTGTAAGTAATAATAATAAGAATAGGCGTTACGTATAGCATTTTGTGCATTAAAATCTAAATTAAGAAACATGCTTATGTCTGAACGTCCAAACAAATTAATACAGGTTTCAGTTATTAATTACCACTTACCTGTAGTTATATCAGATGATTTGTGGGAACCGTTCATTGTTCAGAAAATTGGCACGAAATCCTCATGTTACAATGTTTCATATATGACGTTATCAATTTTTCATTTGAATAACGTCCAGCCTGATCGATGATAAATTAACGTTCTTAAGGCGGCGTAAATTTGTCGAACACTCATTTTCCCTTCGATAATTGACAGCTGTCAATTATATGTACGTAATTTTGTAAGGTGCGTGAAGGTTTCTCACTCTCGTAATTGCAATTATTTTTCCATGGTTCGTTTAAATCTTTTTTTTTTGGCATTTTTTTTCGATCATGTGGTTTTTGGAATGATTAAAAAGTGCCTCTCTAGATAAATTTTATCATGGCAGAAGAGGCTTTCTCCTATTTGTGGACGAGTAAGTTTTCGAACGGTGGGCTCACACAATCATCTGTAATAGTCTGATAATTTACGTAACAATAATTTATGAAGCGGTCTATGAATAATACGATCTAATTCATATTGTACATCTTGATAAATGAGCATTTGTTACACTCGGCTTGAGAGAACACTGCTACGTTGTTTTTTTTTTACTCTCAAATCCGAACGGAGCACAATTTTATTTCACGAGCTTTGATCAGTAAATTTTGTAAACATATAACTGCAACCTTGTTAATTTTCGCCAATTACACATTTGGGTATTTTATATTTTAATTACCAAAGACGTTTAATTAAACGATAATAGGGTTTGCCGTTCTTAATTAACTTTAATAACTAATATTGGGGGAATGAAAAAAAAAGATAATTGTTCTAAATTTTCCGTTAAGGCATTGTTTGGAGAGAATAATTAATATACTTATTTACAAAATCGTAATTCATTGGGACAATTTTTTTTTGACAAGGTCCTCATTTTATTTTTGTATATTGTAAACAATTGAAATTTAAATTAACGCTAACATCGAGTTTTATTCACAGTGGAAAGTTCTGGGAGGAAATTTTATATAGGTAATTGTTTTTTTTTGGTGTGGTAGAGCCTTTGCACAAGACAGTTCTGACACTTTTGGTGGTTATTTTTATTCAGTATCATTTCTCATTTTATTAAGTAAATATTAACGTCAGAGGAAGATTGAAGATCGTGCAAATGTATTATTTAAAAATCTGTTCGAGAAACAGATCTCTGCTACAGTTTTTGGATCAATGAGCATTGAAGAAAATCCAAGGTTCTCTCAACAATAGAGCTGTTAGGTACACTGAACTTTTGGAAAATGCGAGGGGTCATCCACTAGTGTCAATACCTGTACAACTTGATCATCAGTACTGGTCAGTACTCAACAATATCTGTCAGTAGTCGTCAATACTCTCGGTACTTGTCAATACGTGACAATACGCGTCAATACGCTTCAATACATATCAATAAACGTCATTACGTGTAAATTTTTTTTCAATTCATCTCAATAGTTTTCAATAATCTTAAAATATGAGTAGGACATTTTTAGATTTGACAATACATTTATATTCACACATGCAATTCTTATATTGTTAGTTCATCTCAACTCGTTGCAGAGGTCGACCGTCACATACCTATTCGCTATTTAGCCTAAAGCAGGACGCGCACTGAATCCGCTCAGCTCGGCTCGGCACAGCTCAGCACAATCAGCATTCACGCCCGTCCGCGCACTGATTCAGTCCTTTCGGAACGTTTAGTCTTTATTTACAAAACGCATTGGCGTACAGTGATCTTCTTTTAATAATTTTAATTTCTATTAAGGCCGATGCACCTACTGCACTGACTAAACTATTGAAAGCTATCCGCCCGTTCAGAAAAGTTGCTACCTCGAGCAATCTGTGCTGAGCTGAACTGAACGGAAAGGTCCGTACCGGTCCGAGCCGATTCAGTGCGCGGGACTTCATTTGTTCCCATGTATAGCAAAACTGCTGATTGTGCTGAGCTGTGCCGAGCCGAGCTGAGCGGATTCAGTGCGCGTCCTGCTTAACCCGGCGTTAATTGCGTATTTATTTTATAATCAGTCATCAGTCTTGCATATGTTTGCATAAGTGTGCGTCGGTGGTCAGTAATCGAATAGTTTAAGTGTGGTATTAGAAAGGAGCCATGTACTTCCAGGTGAGATAATTATTATGGTACACTACTAAAGTGTCGCGATAATCCGAATCTGCGGTAATCCGGATGTTCCCACAGTCCGGACTGCATTAATGCACACATGGGCAACTTATTAGTTAATACCTTCCTTAGATAAACACTAAGTTAAACACATTTATAAAAGTCTTCATTGTAACACAACAAAATATTGCTTACATTCGTACATGTAAATGAAGAAAACGTAAATAACTTTTAATCAGTTAAAACGTGCTCAAACATTGCGCGTAAGAAATATGGGTTCTGCTTCAAAACCACCAGAACGGAAAAATACGATAACTTCTTCGACTCGGAAACGTCTGAAGAAGGTATCTATAGTGAAAGAAGAGTTTTCGGAAAGCGAAGAGGAAAAAGAGATTTCTACATCCGACATCGCTGTTAAGTGTGAAGCATACTATGCAGTCTACTTTGACCAACAATGGTACATCGGGAGGGTCCTAATCTGCAGTGATGACAGTTGCAAAATTAAGTTTCTAAAAGAAGATGTCGATGAAACCTATGGCCAACTAGAGAAGACATACAAATTGTAGAAAAACAGTTTGTAATTCACGGACCATTACATCCAACAGGAAATGGCCCTTTTAAGCTAAACCGATATGAAAAAAGTGTTATTAATAAAAAAATTCTGGCAAGTTGCCACGAGACTTCCCTCGTATTAACACTTTTTTCAAAATATAAATATAGCACAATTATATTGCTGAATTCAGAAAAAAATACTCTTAAACAACATAAAGAACTACAATTTTATCTTATAAAAAAAAATGAGTACTTACCGCCATTTTAGCTTATACCGGAAGTGACCTCATCAAAGGTAATACATATTAGCATTTTCGCCCTTGCCCCGAATGCAATCTATTGGCGAAAACCGCATTTCGATAACTTTAATACATAGTTTCTGAGTATAGAGCGTTGCAGTCATTTTTTAAAAATGATTTTTTTAACACTTTTCAGAAAATAAGTATAGCACAATATTGTATATTGCTCAATTGAAAAAGAAATATCTACTCTTTTAAACTACATAAAAAAACTGCAAATTTATCTTATAAAAAAAATGAGTGCCGCCATTTTAGCTTATACCGGAAGTGACGTCATTAAAGGTAATATCAGCATTTTCGTCCTTGGCCCGAATGCAATCGATTGGCGAAAACCGCATTTCGATAACTTTAATAGCTTCTGAGTTTAGAGCGTTGCAAGGAATGTGTACGGACAGACTACAGACGACGGACGGAAAATTTTTTTTTTTTAATTGGTGACCTATTTTAGCCTTTTAAACCACGGCCCAGCGTGTTTAAATCGCACTTTTTAAAACGCGCGTGTTTTAAAGTTGCCATGCCAACATCAACAAATTTGAAAAACGGGAATTCTATTGGTTATTTATCTGACAGGAGTAATTTGTTGCGTCAAATAAAATGACAGATTGCATCACCAATTTGAAAAACGTGAATTCTATTGGTTATTGATCTGACAGGAGTACTTTGTTACGTCAATTAAAATGACAGATTGCAAATTAATTTCCATTTTTCTCATTTCCATGACAACGAAAGGTCTACTGATTTCACATACGAATTCAACCATTTCACATTATTAGTTCTTATTTCCACTTTAATACCAGATTTCAAAGTGAACCAATAAAAAAAATAGCGTAAAGTATTGGTGGATAAATGGTCTTTAAAACACTTGCTCTATTTCAAGCACTTGGCTGCGCCGTCGTGCTTGGAAACTCGCGCGTGTTTTAAAGACCTGTTTATCCACTTATACTTTAATATACTATTTCATATTATGAATCTACGTATTCAGAAACGCAAAGATATGTAAAAATTTCCATAGGTCAATTTTTTTTTGGAACACTAATACAATACTTCCCTTTTACTTCGTACTCGAGAAGTAAAATACAAGCAATTCAGGAAAATGTGAATTATTTGTCGAGAATTTCTATAAGTACACATCAACAAATTTCATATTAAACGTTTAATAAACATTGTTTCTGTTTTTTTATTCCATTCGTTAATTTTATAGACAGGTATACCGGGTGTCAACGAGTTCATTTTCCGGCCGACATTTCTGTATGTTTGCAAGGATTTTAAAATTTTTTCCTCCGATATGAGACGCAGGAAACCATTGCAGCCATCCAAAAGTAATGAAGGCCATTTCTGATGGGCTACAACACTTTCCTCGCTTTTTCTCGTATTGTATCGAACGAAAATTAGAAAAATCGTTGAACGAGCCATATAAAACTCAAAATTCATGTCATTTTTTTCCGATACCTACCGTAAATCACTGCATATTTTCAAGGTCTTTACGGTAAGTGAATACATATTTGCAATGTCATTTTGGAAGGCCTTTAAATAATGAGTTAAGACCGAAACTGTCATTTATGGTTCTTTTAATATACTTTAAACAACGTCCGATGCGCCTCGCAAGACCACCCTATATTATCGGGCAATACTTTACAGTACTTATCAGTACTTGTATTATTCGTCAATACTACCCAATACTACGGAGTTCTTGTTAATTGTCGTCAATAATTTGCAATACTTGTCAATACTTTGCAATACGTGTCAGTACCTTCAATAGTGAAATTTTTTGTCAATTTTTCAATACCTGTACGTGATTTTGAACAGTGGATGACCCCTCGGGAAAATGTTTTGTGAAGATCTTGGTTTGCGCCGCCTCTTTTGGTGAATGCATGGATGCAAGTTGACCGATTATTTCCTTGCAAAATTTTGTTCATAGGTGAGACCGAGGGTGAGGCTCATTTTTCGCTTATGCCCAAAATCAAAATTATTGCCTTTGGAATTGGAAGAATCCATATGAGATTTTTCAAAAATCATTGTAACAAGAAAAATACATTTATGACGTGCTCTATGGATTAGAACGGTCGACCAGCGTGTTATGGTCAATGGATGCCCACTTAGATACAATGGTTGTGGAGTGGACATGGTTCTAATCGTATGCCATACATGGCGTGAAACAATGATTTTTATTAAGAGAAATGTTGGATTCAAGCAAAGATCTATTACGTAATGCCAAAATGCCATACATTTGACCAAATTCTGTTTTATTTCATTTTAAAATTCTATCACGCGATACCTAATCGAGACGTATTTTCAACAAAATTTTAATTTTGGACGTAAAGCTTCGTCACACATCAATGGCATATCGGACATAGTCAATAGAACCTCATTCACGTGACACCATCTTCTACTGCATAAGAGGAATTCTCCGAAACCCCCTCTTTGACGGTCCTTAAGGTCGTTTTCGACCTATACCGCGTCGTTATATTTGCTCCACAGCCTGCGTTGAAAGCTTGTTTTGCCCTTTTCCTTGTGAGCCAAAACACGGATTTTTGGGATGATTATCCATCCTCTTAGTGTCCGATGGTGATGCTGATGACCTATTAAATTTAGGTTTGCCAGACCTAACTGTTGAATGTGAAACCAAACGTTCTGACATTTCGCAAGGCATTGCAACTTGCATCTTCAGAGTGAGAGGAATGAAGGCTTCGGTTACGTTCCGGAATTTATGTGGTTCTTTTTCGATAATCTCGCTGATCGGTCTCAATCGACTGATTGGTTGTCACTTTCACTATTTGACAAGATTTGACAATGAACAGCTGTGCAAGATGGGTGCCACATTTATTTAGATACCAAGAATTTTTTACGAGAATTTGTAACTGTAGATGACACTTGGGTACATCGCCATATACTTCAGACTTCAGACAGAATCTTGTAGGTGAGCGACAATCGATTTCATCGGCCCATAAAGTTATGGCGTCGATATTTTGGGACAAATTAGGAATTGTGAAAAAGAGCACCGTATTAACTCCTAATTAACTCCACCAAAGGCATTCATGAGGAAACCTAGTCATGTTCAATGTCAAAAACTCTTCTAACTATGCATAAACGTGAAGGTAATGCAATAACATTTGCCTAGTCGATGTTAGTGGACAGAGGCATTAGTATTTTTTTGGTGCATCATCAACATCATGGATTTAATGTTTCCCAAAAATGGTTTCTTTGATAGTTTTGATTTAAAATCCATTTAGATACTAGTTCCAATGTTATTAATACCAATTGTCCTGTATAATAGTTTTCAGTGGTAAAACAGTCTCTAATCTTCAGTAAGAGTACTATCGTTTTGTAAATAAATTGGGACTATTTCCAAAATCACTTTATAAATCAAAACAACCTCCACATAATACTACTTCCCACCCTCAAAATATGTGCAGCAAACGATGTCTAGAAAGTACTTGCCAACTAATTAAACTGGGTGGGTAGAGACAAAATGTCGTTATGCCAATAATAATGGTTATATTACATCTAGTGACATTTTTTTGCATTATATGATCGTGCCAGATGTTTTCAGAGAAAGTGGATAATCGCCCACTATAGCCTTTATTGAAATAGCAATAATTTAGTTAATTTTATCTAAACTTATATTGAGAAATTCCACAAATAAGTTATATTGTTATAATAACAAATAAATCTTTATTTAAAGTGGCTCAACGCGTTTCAGGAATTCAAACCAGGTCGGTATAAAAATATATAAAAACCTATCGCCTTAATTTCGGTTCAATTTCTCAAAACAGTTTCGGTCTTTGGTACAAAACTGCCTAATTTTAATGAGAAAATTTTAATTAAATTAACTACGTCTTTTTGAGCACATTTACAAACAATAAGAAATGCGTTATTGTATTTTTTTTTCTGATTGAGTGTGCCCCAATCAGATTATTCTTATCGGGCGTTATTAACCCACTTCCTCATAGTCCTATTCGGTTGTTTACCAAGACTAGGACCAAGGACGGATTTATTTGCAGACGTACATACTTTTGAAAATTTTATGTAAAACTATTTTTTGAGTTGATATGCTAAGAAAATCTAAAATTATCCATTATAAATATGGAAGTGCGCTTTGTATGCATCGTTTGCTGTATTTTTTTAGCTTATTTCATGTAGGTACTTAAATGTTATCAAATCCAAAAGTAATAGAAAGTTGTTTTGGATCTCACAATTTTTCAAATATTATAAATGTTGACAATGGAGCAATTTTGGATCAGTTCTTTTTCAAGTGACTATTCTTTTGTGAACTCACTCTCTCCTGAAGACCATTCTTTTGTACATCTAAAACTAGTAGTTCTTGATGGTGTTCCATTTAAAATTTCAAAGCTTTTCCTATTCGAAATTTACAAAACTTTATTGCAATCACCCTGTATAATTAAATCGATAAATAGGTATTTGTATATTCACTAAGGAACGAATTGACTCGAAATTTTAAAACTGAACAAGCCTAAGAATTTTTTAATCAGCCTTAGTTTTCACGAGAAAAATTCATAATCGCAAGCAAGCAATCGGCATATATAACATCAAATATAGGGTGTTCCATTAAAAAAAAACAAGTCGGCACGGAGCCACGATTATTCGAAGCATCCTGTATGTTTATAAATATTTTACAAATATGCAATGGTTCGTATCATACAACTTTCATTTGAAACATTTTTTAATCCGTATGATATAGAATGAACTATTGGATTTCCTTGCACTAATGGGCTACCATGTATGTATTTGCACATGTAATTTATTGGAACGACATACATTCACTAAGGTATGGAAAATATGGTCAATATTATTTCATTTTTAAGCGAGACCCAAACAATTTTTTTTAAATGTTGATTGACCGAACGATGAACTTTTGGAAACGTTCGATTGTTTGTGTGTTTTATAATAGGATATCTGCAATTGCCCTTTGAAAAACCAATTTACTTGTCCAATATAAAGGAGTTTTCTCTAAATCCAATTTAGTAGGATTTTAAATTGTAGATCAATAAAATGTGTTTCGAATGTTAAAAGTATAAGTTCAAAGGTTACGATTTTGTTCTCAAATTTCCTTATGCTAATAATAATGCTGATATAATACATACTATAATAATACCTCAAGTAATGTAAATTATTTTTCAAATTGATATGCTAATATACAACGCATCCGGTACAATATTATATGGTCCATTTAAGGCGGAAAACGTGAAATGTAAGTGAAAAGTTTTTCAACGTCTTTTGAGTTTCATTGGCATTTGTTGATGGTACTGGGTCGAGCTTAAGCTTTTACTAGGGGACACGGAAAAACTAAAACCATATCCTAACATGATGAAAATTTAACTTCACGTCTTTCAGAACATTCTTCAAATGTTCCATCAACGAATATCGTGAAAGTCGAAGAAGAACTGAACCATTTCTACTCTCGTGTAGCAAAGCCTGCATCATATTCGCGTTGAAATATGGAACCTACACCTCGTGTGATTCATAGTGTTTGCTGAGTCCTTCAGAATGGAAATCTTCTTCTTTAATGTCACACATAATTCTCTTGGTCGCAACGAGTCACACAGTCTCGTTTTTTTTTACATCTGCTTCATCATCATCGTTAAAAATGCCACACACGCGATCTACTGATTGTCCCAATGCAAAGCTCGTCACTCGTAGTGAAACGTATGAAATGATCTTCTTTCCACCTCTCCAAATCACACTGTGCTACCGATATTAAAGTTCATGGCATTTGTAATGTCTTCCACCTTTTAATTTGAATTCCTGTAACGATACTGGTGTTGGCTTCGTTTATAAACGTTGTGGTAGAGCTTTTTGGTATGCGTTAGCACGTTTAATATAAACATATCCTTTCTTTTGGGCACTCTTCTCTGCCCCAGCCATAGCCTTACATGTACCTCAAACAAATGTACGATTAGGTGTACTGACGTGACGCGTAAACATTTTTATTCCCTCGTGCGATAGTACTGCTATACTCCCTGGAAAAAGTTTATGCCTTGTTCATACGTCATACGCAATGACGTTACTTTTAGCGCAGTGTGACTAAAACTTCCATAGTTATAGTGTCAATGTGATGGATGTGAGTGATACGTTCTACCATACATACAGGAAGATGGTCTTTTAGAAAAATGTTTGCAAGTTGTGCCACACACATCATCAGTTTATCGTCGACCGTACAGATGGTAGATTACACTTGGTTCTCTTTTAGTCCCTTTTTCCTAATGCTTGCTCAAAAATGCAGTGCTTGTCTCGGAAACGAAGTAGGAAAATGAGTAGCTCTTTCAAAATCTCTTGAAGAAACAAAACCAGAAACTTTCTTAGTTTTAATTGAACTTCGATACCAAACTTGACCACAAGTCTTAATTCTAACCCAACCGTAACCTCTACTTTCAAAAATGGTCACAACATCCGTTTGGAACTCGCAACATTCAAGTAGGATGTTATTGTTGATACAGGTGATCTAAAAATAAGGTTCAGGGGGATAAAAGGATTGGTAGCGTAAGACTTTTAACCACACTATACTCGGTGGTTTATTGAAGAGACTCTCTGTACCAAATTTTGAAAAACTATCATGGAAAGGGAGAAAAATGGAAAAATACCAAAGTACAAACCTAAAAAGCAAAATATTGATAATATCGAACTCGTTTCGACTGTAAGACTTATCATCATCAACATCAGTGAACTAACTCCATTTTTGTTATGTGAACTTGTAGTAATTTCATTAGCACTGTAAGGGAATTGGGTTATCACAAGTGACAAAAGGTAGAGTACAGAGAGGATGGAAGACCCCCATAGTGACGTAGCCATAATGTAACAGTTATGAAAAGAATGTGACATAAGAAAAATAAATATTGTCAAACTTATGGGCTAGATTTAAAGGCACTATTGATTTGTAACGTACAGGGTTAATTAATGCATATGAGATATGAAATAGATAGTTAAGTGGATGACAATATTTGTCAATAGAGAAAAGAAATAGTTCCAAAAATTCGGTTAGAAAAGGTTTTTGCTCCAATGCTGAGCAGGAACGTTTCATACTCATACGATTCATACCCCGAACGTTGCGACGTTTCATACTCAAAAATCATTCACACTAAGAACGTTTCATGTCCAGGACATCTCGAATTTAAATGAAACACAATTTTTGGTTTTTTTAGGATTTTTTAGGATGATGGCCATGTCTGGGTGTGTTCTGCCCCAACTCAGAATTGGGAGCTCTGAACAAGTTGGGCCTTAACGGTCAACATTGAAGTTGGGGGGGGGGGGGTTGTAGTTATGTTCGAGGTTAAGCTTAACAATGAGTTTGGGGTTGTAGCGAAGACAACTGAAGTATTCGGTGTCGTATGCTGTAACTTTATTGTTTCTGAAAAACAGCAAGAATATCGTAACAAAGTTACAGTTGCATTTGTAACAGGAAGGATTGATTTTAACCAGACTTTTTCAGAATTCAGCATTCAGCAAAACGACTTCCAATCCAAGCTTTTTAACCATTTCCAAGAAACTGGATCTGTTGAAGAAAGATCTCGAATTGGACGCCCATCAATAACTACCCCTGCTGAAGACCGATATGTCACCATTTCTGCACGCAGACAACCTTTGAGCACATGTCGAATGTTGAGTAGGAGACTCGCAGAAGCCACAGGAACAGCAATATCAGCTGAAACTGTCAGAAGACGTTTATGGGAACTGAATTTACGTTATAGATGACTTTTTAGAGGTGTACCATTGACTCGCGAACATAGGCGACTAAGATTAGAATGGGCAAGAGAGCGTGTCAATTGAACAGAAGAGTCGAAGTTGGTACTGTTCACTGATGAATCGAGATATGGTCGTTTTTCGGATAGTCGTGTCTGGACACCACCTTTGGTGCCAAAACACCGGCGATCAGTACAAGAAGTTCACCCTTTCAAAGGAGCCACTGTTTGTGTATGGGGAGGCATTTGTTATGATGGCCGTACCGACTTGCTGGTTATTACGGGAAACATGATGTCAGAAGTATCTTGAATCAGGTGATCAACAACATTGTGCCAGAGTTTGCTGTGAGTCCTAATTTCCTTTTTTTGGACGATAACGCTCGTCCCTCGATCCATGGTAGTTATGGATGCAATTGAAACCAATGGAATTCCTCATTTACCTTTACCTGCTCTATCGTCTGATTAAATCCGATAGAGCAGTGGTTCTTAACCTTTTATTAGTCGCGGCCCCCATAAAATCCGAAATTATATCTGCGGCCAGTACCTTTACCCCCACCATTAGGTAACATATACTCGTACAAAAAATACACTCAAATTGTACCAATAATTCATAAATAAGTCAAAGCAGAGCTTAACATAACATTTATATATGTATATTTTTTATAATGTTAAGATTTTCGCGGCCCCCATATACATTGTCTGCGGCCCCCTTGTTAAGAATCACTGCGATAGAGCATGCTTGGGATCAATTGCAGAGAGCTTTGGATCATCATAATCCCCAACCACAAGCAATGGAACAATTGAGAAATTTACTTCCACACGAGATTCCGTAAGAAAAACTTTAATGATCTCATAACCAGCATGCAAAGACGTTGCCAAGCTATCATTGAAGCCCACGGACGACATACTCGTTTTTTTTTTAATTTGGGAACCTTTATAATAAAAAATAAGCATTTAAAAACTAAATAGCTTAAAATCGTCTTTGAAAAAATTTTTTCCTTTTGAAAAATCAAATTTTCATAGTATCCCCTAACTTATGTGGAGCAGTTTATCTGTTTTGGAAATCTTCATCGATTGATGGAGTAACGTGAACCTAAATTCTGACCTTTATAGCTTTTTTTAATTAACATAAAGCACATCTACAATAATTGGTCAGATACGCTTCTGCATAATTTGAGCCTTTTAAAGACACACCGTGCGTTAAACGTCCAATTTGTTATCAAATTGAAGCCGTATTGGAGCAACCTTTTGTACCTTACCAGCAGGAGTAGGGACAATATTACGGGCATATATGAGTAATTTTCCTCATTACATTTTTTTTTCGAAAATAAGCTCTAACACACGTTTTATGTTTCAATAAATCTAAACCCTGGACGAAAACATCTACTTTGGGGTTGTTTTCCTTCTATCCTTAGAATGAGTAATAGAGCAATTTTCAAACGCAAACTGTTTTACGTGTTTACCAAGAAAATAAACATCACTTTGTATGTTGTTTTATTGGTAAAATTAAATATTCATGTCGTCTTAATACACGCGTCAAAATAATACTTTCAGTTTTCATCGTATTCAAAATTTTCATTCATTTTTAAAGAATATTGCTATTGTTTTAGTTATAGAAACGGGTTGTCCTTTCAAGGACAATTTTGACGCATTAACTTAATTATCATAAGTGGAATTTACACATGCTAAAGGTAAATAAACAACGAATACGCACTAACTTATTGATTTATATTCGCTCTCCCTAACAAAAGTTTAGGTACTTAATCGAGTATAATATAGAAGGAAAAAAAAAGGTGCGCCGCATTTATTTTTTATTTCGTACTGCTCCCATTTTGAATTAATTTACGATCCACTTTGTATTCAAATTTTTTTGGTCGTGGGGCTGTATTTTTTTTTTTTTAGGAAATTGTTTTCAATGCAAGGACGAACGGGGTATTGTCAACGGTTATTTTTATTGACAGCTTTAGTTGAAATGGTAAGCATTTTATGAAAAGGAAGCGAGGGAAAAATCTGCCGTAAAAAAATTGTTAGGTATCATTTTATTTTTGATGCGGTCGTTTTTATACGGGCGAATGACTAAACTTTTTTTCTGTTTGTAAGAAGAGTGTTGTCATTACGGATTTAAAGTCAACCCCGTGAGTCACTTTTATTGAACAGCTTCCACGTGTCCGTGTTTTCATTTGAATAATTTGCGGAGTAAAGAGTAAAGAGTAAAGCAGTAACTGAGTGACCGCACAACATTTTACTTTACATTATTATTCATTTTTAATTTTCTGATTAAGGTAATTCTGTCATTGTGGTTTCAACAATGATTGATAACATTCTTCATTCAGTGGGTTTCAGCATTACTACTTTACCAAAGCCAGTAATAAAGCAATAAATTGATAAAAGCGTTACTCATGGATCTATCTTAGGCCCTCTACTTTTCTTTTATTAATTTTTTTGCTAGAAGCCAAAGTATGTTTTAAAATTTGACGGCTGAATGTGGGACAACTTTTCTTCCAGATAAAGTGTATACACTAAAACCCTTCTTTCCTTATTTCCACCCCGAGAATTAAATGACAAGGTGACGATTTTGGCATCACCATTTTAGCTCTCCCTCTATGGCTTTTTCAGCTCTCATCACTACCCCAAGTCTCCCAGTCAATTCATCTATCACGTCTCCCTTCCCTATCCTGTCTAAATTGTCTCATTTTTCTTCTTGACTGATTCCCCTATCCCATTATTCATCCTCGTCTGTGCCACGATTTTGGCGGAAGCTGTTGTATATGTAAGAGTACGAGGATGTGATCCATATTTCTACAACTTTTTTTGGTCCCACTCCAGCCTAGTAGATTATTCTGCTGAGGCATTAACTTTTTTCTTCTTCTATGTTAGGCATTAGGGCTGAATGTGTCTTTATTGTCACATACTTGATATGTTCGTTAAAGTTATCTTTTTTTTTCAATTTATACCCACAGCTTCTTGTTCAAGGAGGCCTAGAAATACTACCCTTAAGCGCCTCCACCCCTGATCTTTTTTGGCACTACATATTTGTAACTTCCTCTTCTTCATCCATTCTTTGATCTTCCTTAATGTAACCCCAGCTCGTTCCAAGCTTTTATCTATCTCCATTACCTTGACGTCATCTGCCCCTGGAGAATCATGAGACATATCAACCATTTCTGCAAGCTGTTTCTTCCACCTAGATGAACCTCCGCGGTCGTGAATCATCTCAAGTGATTCTTTGTCTTCCTTAAGTAAACTGTGCTACTTGTACACCTCTTCCATAACGGTTTGTGGATCCTTTTCCTGTTCAATCACAGTAACTTATTGACTGCGCGGTAGCCGATTTATTCCCCATTAAGTGATAACTCGCACAACCACTTATTGGCCGATATCTCACTAAGCAATTATTGATTAGGTTAGTATTCTCGGAATCACTTCACGAACGAAGATAAAAGATGAATTAATCAATTAATGAACATAGATAATTTTGTATTAAATTATTAATTTAATAAATGAGGAATTACCTTCACATATGCTCACTGCTGCTTTTATCGATTACACATACTTTTGCATACATTCGCATACTTTAGTATGTCTGTAAGCTAGCATTAAAGCACTCTTAAAATGGAGATTGGCATTTTACATGCTTCGCCGTTTACATTTAAATAAATGCCAATATGCATCATTATTGACGCTCAAAATATATATTGCATATCGCTTTCATTTTATGTTACCAAAAAACTGAAATTTATTTATTATTTCATAATACAGGGTGATTCGCCTATCGCTTGGCGGAAGATTACGTCTGAACGACGAGAGATAAAGACAAAAAAGGTAAGGAAAAAGTGAAACGAAAGAGCTACCATAACAAATTAGTTTCACTTATACAGGGTGTTCCAGTAAAGCTCCACTAACATAATTTAATTTTTTTCATGGAACACCCTATGTTTAATAACTTTTTTGGATTGATTGCTGAAATTAGAGTTAATGTTAAGATTTTTTTACCCTGTTTGCCGATCTATTGCTCATAATGTCAAAGATATTGAATTTTCGGGACTTGCTTCGGAGTCCGCAAAAGGAAGAAAGTAGATTTTTGGCCAAGGTACCCACATGGTATCCCCTACACACTGATAAGATTGGTTTTCTAATAAATAGTAGAGGGCGTCCGTGTAGTCTCCGTCAAAATGACGACCATCAAACATATATTATTCAAAATTTTCTTTGTAAACCCTGTCCTTTACAAACTCCCATAAAAAGAAATCCATAGGGGTCAGGTCTGGCGATCTCCCTTTTGTGGCACACATTTTGAAATTATGAGCTTTGTATGCACATATTTGGTATGTTGCGTATATGCATATCGTTTTGTCACCTATCTACGTAATTATAAATATGTAAGTGTCACTTTGCGCTATTAATTAATAATATTTTATTTGCATTGAAATTCAGCCGTGAGTATTATGCATATTAATGCATACTCAAAGTATGATATGAAAATATAAATTTCGAGCTATCGTGAAGGTAACGATAAAAATACAATATTTCTGCATTGTGCCGTCAATGATTTCATCAGTAAATATGCAAAAATATGCAACCGAAATATTAAAACGTTTATTTACAGTTATAATATGTCGAATGTTCTCAAAACAAAAGTTTGAATTAGGCATATTCCCATGTACGTGTGACGCTTGAATGTTGATCTCTTATTTATATATTTACATAAATTACATATTATGCATGATTCTCCGTCTGAAGTACTAGCACAAAATTTATGTAATCAACGACTGTTTTCGGTCTGTCTCCATAGTAACACACAAAACACCACAGTTGTACTGATCTTGTTGTAAATGACGGTCCTTCTGTTCAAAATCACAGATTTTGGAAGTTGCCTCGTTGCTCCAAAATGTGTCATGATTTTCCACATTTAGTTTATTGAAGTGTTAAGTGTTAACAGGAAGGGTTTAGTCACTTGAAGAATAATGATTTCTTTTGAAATATTGAAACAACAATGATATTCGATGTCATTGAGTGTCATGACCTTTGCGCTATTTTTATTCAACCTCACTAATCTTTTTAATTGTTCTATACTATTTTCTATATTTTCTAATTAGTACCTAATTATGCTTTTTTTATTATACCTTTGTTCTATCTTTCCTTCTGTCTGACTGCAATTTTTGTTGTGTTGTTGGTGTATTTTTGGTATTCTCCATTAATTTTTTTCCAAAGAAAATGAAAATCAAAAAACCGTCATTTTCCATAGTTTTCCTGTATAAAAAGTTTGCCATAAATGTCGAAATTGAAAATTTGGAACAAGTTAATGGACGATTTGGATTGTACTTTGTTGAGTTTGTCTTTGTTGGTTAACGGATGGTCCATGTGACTTTGATGACTCTTCTTTTCAAAATTGATAGGTTTGAAAAATTCCCTTCGTTAACATTTTTGGATTTCATTGTATTAGTTTTTGTTCTTCGTTTAAAGGACTAAAGTTTCAACTTTGATTTCATTCTTTTCCAAAAATTTAGCAGCTTTGGCCAATTCCCCTCGTTATCTATAATCGAAAATGAAATGGCGATCCTTTGTGTTAAACAAATGAAGAAAAGATGAAGGTTGGGAGCACCTACCTACACGTCGGTGTCGCGTCGGTTTATAATAACGTATTGAAAGGGAAAAAAGGCTTCTCAGACAATGGTAAAAGGTACTAAATTAAATTACTGACGTGTTTTGCGTAGGGAAAGAAGTTCCTTCCAAATTGGTTCAGTTAACTAAACTTTTATTGTTAAATTTATGTTATTTTAAATAGTAATAATTAACAATGGGATAGTGTCATTTAATAAATATTAATGAATGTAGTAAAAAGACCTTTGAAATGAAATGTCAGGTGTGTCATGAGTTCGTGACTTTAGAATGATTAATAATAAGAATAAGCTCACATAAACTCGTACTATTAATTTATTTAAACCTGTGTATGTATTTATGTTAAATTCTAGCAATAATAATAATCTTAGGACAGTTACACATTTCGTAATATGAGTAAAGCGGATATAGTTACAAGGTCCCATTTGACGTCATTTTTTTTGCGATTCCCAATTCCCACTGAAGATGCAGATCAAGTTGGTCAAAAAAGTGAACGAGAGTCATTATTTTTAAACACATTTTCGTTGGAATGTGGAATTTGGAACGCCTTGCAACATAACTCATAAATTTCTAGACGAATCTTTTAATAGCCTTGAATTGTAAGAGACATGAGGTTAAATTTGACATTAATGGTGGAAGATTATTCTACCGTATGAAATGAAATGTGGTGGGTTCGAGAAAAGGGAAAAGATACACATTAAGGGGGTGTAGTTCTAGAGGGTATAAAAATAAAACCACTTTCCGGTTGGTCGATGTCACCCAGAAACATAACAAAAAAAAACGCATTTTGCTAAATAATCGTCATCGTCAATTTTTCATTCCCATTAACATTTTAGCGTATATCCGTTCTATTTCTCAAATATAATGGCTAAATTGTTCTAAGCACAATAACAAAGGATTTATTAAATAATTAAAATAATTGACGACAAGAATTAGCGGCAACGGACACAGTAAATAAACTTCATAAATTACAAAGAATAAAGAAAAATCCAACGGTATAGAAAATATAACTTTTAATTTTTACTGCGTCTCGTAAACTGAAATTTCTTTCTCTACTTTTTTTTTTGTACGCTCACAGCAAAATTTCCTTTCAAATTGGATTACGTCATAAGTACACGCTTTCCATTTTTATGACGAAAATTTATGAAACATACTAAGAGAAGAAATAGTAATAACTTCGAGAGTTCAAGTTCAATAATGCATAAATATGTGAATATGGTGTTGCGTAATGGTAACAAAAAAAAAAGATCGTTTATTTTCATGAGGATATTACATACTTATTTCCTTTTCTAAATGAGTAAAAAATATAACTATGAAATGTTAATATTATGTAAGGGAGTCCCACTTGATCTGTATCTTAAGTGCGGCTTCCTTGTAGTTATCGATCGTGTGATTGAATAACCTTATTAGAAGGGAGTCTGATGTGGAGAACTTTATATTATATTATATACACATAGTGTTGTACAATTCTTCATCTTCAGGTCTATAACAGACTAAATTCGCGCTGTAGACTTGGTATCGAATCAAAAGTCATAAAAAAGCGGGGGTTACAACCTTTTTTTTTTAAATTTAATACTATATCCTGGACGGGATTCGAACCCGAAAACGTTGAGGCGTAGATTAGGAGTAAATCCACTAGGTACACCACTATATTATTATGAACAATAATCGCTCCAGTTGCTTGAATTTACATTGAAAGGGCGCTTCCTTTGATTCCGCATTACTATCGAACAGTTAAATCTCATTTTCAATTAAAGGTCGCGGACTCGATTAAAAATTCGAAATACATATATTCACCATAGATCGCCATCTTCAATGTTTTACAATAAACCATTAAAAAAATCTCTAGCGGTGTTCTGAAAATCCCAGATAAATAAATCCAAAATACTAAGAATTATCGTATTACCATGTGTAACAATTTCAAATGATTTAGTTCTCGAAACGGTGGTTTGCAACGACACATCTATGTTCATTCAACTGTGTTTCTAGGCAACTTTTTAGCGAACAGTAAAACACAATTGTTTCGTTGAATCTTCATTAGAACCAAAAACAAGAAAAATAGTGCCAAGGTTCCTATTTAACTTTTGTTAACTTATACACCTGATGCTCCAGGTTCTATTTCCAGTCTCGCCAGGAGAACTTTTGGGTCTTTCCTCCTCGAAGGTGACTACTATCGGAATCGGAGTAAAAATGCGAGGCCCCTGACTTTGAGTGGTCATAATAAAAAAACTCGGGGGTGAATTTTTTTCATTTTTGAACAGTATATTAGTCATTTATTTAACATATAATCAATTGTTTAACTATTATTTTAATTAACAGCAATAAAAACACTATATTTAGCATTTTCCTGGCTGACGGTCAGTTTTAACTTATCATAAAATTGTTACCAAATTTTAAAATACTGTAGCACACATACTTCTCAAAAATCGAAAGCCCATAAATGTTGATTATTGATATAATTAACTGATTTTATGAGCTATAATCGAAAATTTACTGTTTTCCAATGTACGGAAACTAAAGAAAAAATTCTTGTTTTAAATGCTAAATTTGTATTACTGAAATCAAGCTGCATTATTCCTTTATTGAAAACAAAATTTGTTTTCTTGTAATTCAAAGTAAATGTTATGTTTATCGCGAAAGAAAGACGTACATATTCCCGCGAGAGGTAATCTACCACATCGTAAACAGTGAGCGGCAAACCACAACAAAGTGATTATTCTTTTGCATTATACAAAACCATGCGCTTCATAGCAATAATGTACGACAATAGCTTCCCGCGCACTACACTTCACCGCGCCAACCGAAGCATCCATTCTTTTTTCCAAATTTCTTAAAAAAAACGATGTATAATGACATTATTTTTTTGCAATCGTGTTAAACCACAACATACTTAATTGGTTTAACTTTTTATGCTACTGTTAATATTATTCATATGGAACTTTCAGGTACTCAGTTACACAAGATGTCGTTTTTTTTTATTATGGTTTTAAGATTAATAAACCAATTGGCCTCAAAAGCATCTCACATCGACAAATAAGTATACATTTTTCAAATCTACCACTCAGTTTAAATAATATAACCGTAATTAATTTTTCGCGTCGAGCGCTTGTGCGACAGGCAAACATAAAACAGTATTAGAGGGAGATGCAGGACACAAGACGTAGTGAAATGGACAAAGAAAAGAAAGAAAGAATAGGACGACCATACAGACCCAATGGATCGAAGAAGGCTTAAGTTTGTAAAACAGAACGACCAGAAGAAAGGAGATCACCAGGACGGCCGCCCAAAAGATGGGCACACAGCTGGTTTTCATCGTTAACCGAATAGAAAGGCCAAGCAAAGAGGAAGAAACTCCTAGCTAAAGGAAGAAAAAGAAGATCCAACAAGATCGTCTTTTTTCCTTATTTTTCGAGTATTTATTCAAATGAAATCAAAGGTTTGTATTTTTTCACCATAGCAACTTATTCCATTTCAAATTTTTTTAGAACTTAACTTCAGAGATTCAGAACCAGTAACAGCTGGTCTCATCTTGCTTCCATTTCTTTCTGTCACATTAATTTTCTCTTTTCCCTCTTGTTTCTTCTATATTTACATTAGAGCACTTTGATATCTTCCAGAGGTTCAATCTAATCAATCTGTTTGTCTATCGCTCTAATTGTGGGAAGAAATCGAAGTTTGGTGTTTAATGTCAACAGTTGAAACATGGTTCACCTGGACTGTATGGTTCAGAAGGTTCTAATTCAGCTTCACCGACCGGCTCTTTTTCAAAATTATCCAATTGTTCATTATTCTATCCGTTGTTTTTGGCCGAAAGTGGACTTGTGGCATCTTATTCCATCAATAACGACTGCCAGCTTTCAACCCACCGTAAGTTTGTCGTTTTATCTGTACACCTGGACGCTCTTAGTCTGCATGATATCGAGGTTTTTCCGGTTAGTTGTGTGGTCAAAGGGATCTTAGTACTGGCAGTTCAATCACTATGATTTACATTTAATGTTATCATTCCAAACTCACACAAATCTTATACTGTTGTACTAATTACTGTTTCTCATTGCTCAATAAAGAGCCTAGGTCTAGTCGAAACGTCGGCATTGATAGAAGTACGATTGTCGTATCTTTAACTATACCACTCAGAACTCCACCAGAAGGTCTCCAGCATCTCTTGGAGAAACTATTTCCCAAAAGAACTAAAGTAAATTAAAGAAAAAGTACGATAAAAAGGATAAATAAAACAAAAAGTATATGTACCCCAGTGCGCAACCTACATGGGCGAAATTCAGATCCTAACAGAAAAATACATTAGCGATCTGCTCTTGCACTTAACCCTACATCCAGGTTCCAGGCCAATGCCCAATGGTATATTGTCCCAAAACTACTATTAAGTATTTATAACTCTTCATTTTTTTTTTTCAATTTAAGTTCAGAAGTTCTTTTTTTGTTTATATATTTTTTGAAATTTAATTTTAATTTATATTTTTATTTTGGCCCCTTAGTAAATTAGTCGAGCAATTTTTAAAACTATTCATAGATTCCTATTTGAGATCGTCTGATATATTATTATATACTTTTGACACATTATATGAAAAAGGTCTCTCAAACAATGCAGTTTTATGGAGAGGAGGTATATATCTCCTATTGTCCATATTTAGCTATTTTATTTCATTTAGCTTATGCTTGATTATATTTTCTAAGATGCAGACACGAATTTTGCGTTTTTTGAATACTATCGCAGTAATTGAATTGCGACCAAGCTAAGGCCTTCACACACTGTTACTTTTAACTGTTGACTACAAATATGTCTTATTTTGATAAATTAGTTTTAAATTTATGAACGCTTTGCGTAAGCAATCCGAAACATGTTGTTTAAATCTTAGGTTAGCATGTATTGTTAGTCCCAGATTTTTTACACAATCTTTTAACGGCAACACTGCGTTTTTTATTTTAAGACTTATTTTGTTTTCGGTGTCATCCTTAAATCTACCTCGATCAAAAATTATGACAGCGGACTTTGATGGATTGATACGCAGCCCACGATTTTCAGAAGTTTTAACCAAGTTATCTAAATCAAAATTTATTTGTTCATTCGCTATATCTACGTCGACACCGAGAAAATCATAGTACAGTTGCGTATCATCTGCATATTGATTGAAATTTGGTATATTGCAAGGATTTTTCAAAGTTAAGGGTATAATTTGTAAATAATGGTGGTCCTAGTATTGATCCCTGCGGTACACCTGCGACTAACGTGGTGGGATCTGATTTACAGTCGTTTAGCTGTGGTATGTCACAAGCAAACGTTATAGCTCAATCCAAAATGGTGTAGCATGGCAATTAGTATTTTATGATTTATAGTATCAAACGCTCATTGGCATTAGTAGCTCATGTATAATATTCAGAGCTCCTAACGTTTTTCCGTGTGTAGTAGATGTTAAGGAATTATTCTGAGCATGCACTATTTTTGTTTTTGAGTTTTCGGTGAGCGATTTATCCATTTTGATATTTTATTGTCAGGAGTATAATTCTTTTTTTTCCATTGGATGCTTCGAAGGGTTCTTACATCTTCCTGACTATACATTTTAGTCATTCACTTCCTTAACACTCAGTATTAAAAATCTTGTCTCTTTACCAATTACCAGATCGATACTCTTACGTGAGCGAAAAGGTGGAAAATGGTTGACACAAGTAATAATTCCATTATTGAACAGAATTTTGAATTATTGACAAATATAACCCTTTCGTAGTTAACATTATTAAAGGATACGCGAACGAGCCATTATATTTGATTAAATTCTGTCGACATTAAGGATGATTTGCGCTTAGATTAATTTGAATGGAAAGAATCGATTAAAACTCGTAATAAGATAGGTTCTTATGCTGTGGAAAATTTTGTTGCTGTCAACTTTTCTTTCCTTAGTATCTTCGGAAAATTGCATTAAAATATTTGCTAACATCAACATCTTTGTTTAATTTGACGTGATTTGACGATCGCTTGACTGGTTTTGTTTATATTACTAAATTATGCATTCGCGAGGACATTTAACCATCCCTTTTCCCCCTATTATTATAATTTCTCCCCAAGGCTATAATAATAGTTGAGCTTCCGTTCAAATTTTAAGTATCCCGAGGCATAGCACCTGCATTTTAAATACGCGAGTAAATCAAAATTCTAAAGAAACTTATAGTAATTTTGTAATTTAATAACGGAGCAAATTATAGGGTACCCAGATCCTTTTGTGCGAGGAGGTACCTCCGTTCATTAAACAATTTTTTTTTTTTTATTTTGTAATAAACGAGCATGAGTGGAAAGCGTTTAAATTAAACAGTACCAAGTTTTCAATTTATATATAGGTACGTTCACTTAATCCTTAATGATTTTTTAATGGATACCGTTACAATGCGAAACACGTTTCAAAGAAAAATATATTATGGAAGCGTGCATGTCTTTCACATCACTTCATGGTGAACATTAAGATTAGTAGCTTTCTTGTTGATTGTTGATCGATCATACTAACTATTAATATACGTAGAAATTTTTGGCGCTAATTAAATTAAGTGTTAAATTACGGGTGCGCTTTATTTGCGCATGAAATGTATACCTACACTTCGTCATTAGTATACGTCAATATTATGTAACAAATACATTTAGTATTCGTTAAACAAACGTACCTAGTTGAGTTTTTTTCTCAATAATTACTATTAACTGCTAATTATATAAAGATTGTTACTGAGGGTATTGACGCATAATTTATTATTGTACCTTGTGATTTATACACTAATGTTCAAGGTATGTAAGTACTCATTATTTATAGATGTGGAAAATTTACAAAAGTTGTACAAGTAAACAATATTAGCAGTAAATTGGTGTAGGTGTGAATATTATTATTATATAACTTATTTATTTTTAATTTTGACAAAGTTCGTATACGCTAATTATATTTGTAAGTAATTTAACAAAAGACTAAGATTGAAACTATTTTGAGGCGCGGAACCCCTTAATCGTTGTATATTTTTCAACGGAACCCTTAAAAAAAAATAATATCAAATTACTACTTATATTAATTAAAAACTATTATAAGCGCGGTTTTATTTTTATAATTATCCATTTTTATGAAGATTGTTGAATTTTTAAACATAGTATAGTTGTTGATTAATTACATAGTCATAGACGTTGACATAATAAAGAAATACTTGAGCAGGCCCCACGGAACCCTCGGATATGACCCACGGAACCCCAGGGTTCCACGGAACACAGTTTGAATACCGCTGTTCTACTTATATGATGAGCTTAAATTTTTGAGTAACTTTCATGTGAGAGTCCTATGTGTTTCTGCATCGAAAGGATGCATTGACAACGAGCTTAGATGCCATTGTTAATAACGACCGTGAATTCCAAATAATTAACATTATATAGTATACAGGGTGTTTTTTTGGGAGCTTTAGTTAGACGTTTCGGGGAAAGTTTTATAGGTAGATTTTTGAAAATTTGTACTTAGGGGTTACTCAAAAAGCCGAATCGATGTAAAATATTTTCAAAATGGTAGCACTTCCGGAAATGCCGGAAGGAGCTACCAACTTCGTTATTTTAAATAGCAACCCCTATTATTTATTGCATTTTTAGATTCTACGTGAAATTTCATAAATTTTGATATCAACATGTCAATATCTACAAGTTAAGGTTTTTAAGTTATTTTTATTTATTTAAAAAAAATGGCGGATGCAGACGGTACTTTAAGAATTCATTACTTGAAAACGGTTGTAGCTATGGCAACCGAGTTTTCACCAGCGCATAGACGAAGAAAAAAAGGGCTTTCTTTTGGTGTACTTAAAAAAAAGTTATGTTGCGTACGACGTCACCTATGAGGCTCCAAATTTAAGAAAATTCAAAGACTGAAAACTCGGTTTTTTTAAATGAAATGACCATTTTCTTACTATTGTATTTGATAGAGAATCAAAATGGGCATATTTTGGTAGGTATTACATGTTCCTATCCCTATCTTTAATAGTTTCTGACTTATTGTCATTTCATTGCAATGATACCATTTTTTTCGGATTTTTTAGTAGTTGGCCATTAATGTATGACCTTATGGCAAATGCAATAAAAAATAGGGGTTGCTATTTAAAATAACGAAGTTGGTAGCTACTTCCGGCATTTCCGGAAGTGCTGCCATTTTGAAAATATTTTACATCGATTGGGCTTTTTGAGTAACCCCTAAGTACAAATTTTCAAAAATCTACCTATAAAACTTTCCCAGAAACGTCTAACTAAAACTTCCAAAAAACACCCTGTATAGAGGTTTTGATCCAAGGTAACGGCATAAAATTGCGGCGATCTTGAAGTTTAAAACTGGTCTCAAAAGGAAGAGAAATAATTGAAGTTTCGCATGTTTCTCTCAATCATGTCGTCTGGCACCAAAACAATTTCATTTTGGATTGTTGTCTTTAATTCTTGAATGGTTCGGGTCCCCAGGTAGCCGCGTGGGAAGGAAGTGAGGTCAGATAATCATGTGTTCCTTATACAGGGTATTTCTACTCAAAGTGGACAACGTAATAGAGGTTGTAGAACTCGTCAAAACTAACACTTTTTTTAAGGAATTTTTTTCATTTTTGCTTTTATTTTCGAATTATGGACCTTTTTTTGTTTTTTTACAAATTCCTATATCTCTATTATTTGTAGTCGGATTTCAAAAAATCAACGTTTTTTGGAATCAACAGTTTAATTTCTACAACGTTTGTTCAAAACATTCTTACAAAAAATTTATAACAGCAAAATGGGGGTCATTTTAAATTCTAGTAGTAGAGTAGATTTTGTGCTATTCAATTCCCAAAATTTAAAATGCCCGAAATTTGTTGTAAAAAAGTTTTCAACAAACGTTGTAGATATTAAACTGTTGATTTCAAAGAACTTTGTTTTTTTGAAATCCGACTACAAATAATAGAGATATAGAGACGTGTAAAAAACCATGAAAAAGGTCCATAATTCGAAAACAAAAGCGAAAATGAAAAGAATTCTTTTAAAAGATGTGTTAGTTCTGACGAGTTCTATAACCTCTAGTACGTTGTCCAATTTAAGTAGAAACACCCTGTACATTAATACTGTAATGTCTACAAATAGTGGCTTGCTATTATTTTTAGCTTTCGATATTGTATATCTTACAAAGTTTATCATATAATTAAGAAATTTTTTTAACATTGAGATACTAAAAAAACTACACTCTTTTAGAATATGCCAAAAAATACAGGGTGTCATTTAAATGTTTGGACTGGGGGTGGCTGGGGTGACGAATATCTCGTTGGGGTGGTATCTCATACACTATTAATTTTCTCCCTACTTCCTTAATGACGTTCCAAAATTTCAAGTCGTTATCTTTTAAAACACCAGACATACTTAATTTCATTTAAAAGTTTTCGCGCGGACACCTTGTATACCATGTGTACCAATTTCGATGCTCACCATGCTCGGTTATTAGCTGACATAGAGCAACGGTTAAATGGGGAATGTTTTGAAGAATTCAATACTCGAAATTTCAAATTTGACCTAACTTTTTTAAATTTTAAAATAATTTTGCAAAATCAAAAATTTGCCGATTTTATCATTCCTCAATAACTGAATAACGCTTAATCTTTTAAAGGTAGTCAAAAAGTGCTTTTCAACGATGTCTAACATGCCCGGAAAATTTTTAGTTAAAAGGAAAATATTAATAAAAAGGTAAAGTAAAGTAAATTTCATATGAAAGATTGATTTACGTCTTTATTAATAAGTTTTATCGAAATTGGGACACGGTGTATACAGGGTGGTAATACTAAGTTGTAACACCCGAAAACGGCAGTTAGAACTCATAGAACAAATAACTTTTGTTAGTTCAAATTTTTCATTTGGAGCCCCAGTTCATAGTTATTGGCGTTTTTTTGTTTTTCGAAAAATCGTCATTACTCGCTTATTTTAAGGAATAGGTATTTAAAAAATTCAAAAACTTTCAGCATTTGCTTTCGGTTCTCTAAAACATTTGTAGTTACAATTATTTTCTATTTTATCAAAAATAAGAAAATTGCGACCGATCAAAAATTTCAAAGTAAGATATTTTGAAAACCACTATCGATTTTTGAAAATAAAACAATTATGAATTCATTAAATTATCTAAGTACTATAACATTTGTCTGAAACATTTTTTTCGATCTGTCAAAAAAAAGCTGTTATTTGAATTGCAATTTAAATTTCTGGAGAGGCAAAGAGAAATGCACAAGAAGATCGTAAATTTATCGGAGAAGATATCCAAATCGTTAGCAACCAAGTTGCCGTGTTTTTAGAATAAATGTAGATGTTTGTCAGACACTGGAAGTTTTCACCCAAGAATTGGTGGAAATGTCAATAGATTATGGGCTGGAATAGTAGGGGAGTACGTTATTGGATCCTACATCCTCCCAAACCGATGGAATGGTGAAAATTATTTTACTTTCTTAAATGGTATTCTGCCAGAGCTTCTTGATGACTTACCGCTAAACATCAGATGAATATTTTGGTTTTAACACGATGGAGCACCGGCTCACACAACCAAAAAGTTATAGCACTACTAAATAGATAATATAACTCGTGCGTTTCTAGAGTCAATCAGATGCGTGAAAAGCCTTGGATACATGGCTATCAAACTGATAATAAAAAAACAAACGAAGCGGTAATAAAGTTGTTGTGGTGCTGTCACATTTTTTTTTAGGTTAATGTCAAAATGAAGTCTAATATTTGATTAAATATAACGCGTGATAAGATTTATAATCGTTAATATAATCATACCACTTGTTATATTACCTACGAGAATATCCGAATAAGTGGATTGGGACCTCTGTATATGAGACACCAGTAAACACCGAATTGGAACTGGTGGCTAGAATAGTAGCTGCAACTGAAGATATAAAAGACAAGCAGGTTGCAAGTGTCTCTTCTAGTATTAAAACACGCTGCCCGATTTGAATTGCTGCGAATGGTGGCCATTTTGGAAATCAAATTTAGTCCCTCCTTTGTTGTTTCATTGTCTTATTTTTCTTGTTTGTTTCTTATTTTGCTTGTTTAATGGTACTTTTACTTTGTTTTAAATGATTGTTGCAGTTTGTTAAAATTTATCTTTTTCAATTTCAATAAAAACTTTTTTTGGAAAGATCGGAAAAAAGAAATGATTCAGACGGATGTTAAGCAGATTTCATAAATGTTTTATTTTCAAAAATCGATCGAGTGCTTTTCAAAATATTTTATTTTGAAACTTTTGATTGGACGCCATTTTGTTATTTGACAAAATTGAAAATAATTGTAACTACAAAGGTTTTGGAGAACCGAAAGCAAATGCTGAAAGTTTTTGTATTTTTTAAATATTCCTTAAAATAAGGGAGTATGTAATGACGATTTTTCGAAAACAAAAAAACGCCAATAACTGTGATCTGGGGCTCTAAATCAAAGGTTTGAACTAAAAAAAGTTATTTGTTCTATGAATTCACCCTGTATATTATATATTTTGTATGGAATTACATATTTGGTTTGCTATTTTAGTTGTTTTGTTAATGATTTATTAGGTACTTCACCTTATTTTTGGACAGATTTTAGTTTAATTATTTTGATACCCAATCATAGAACAATCGAACACGTTTTAAACATTAATATAGAAAATACAAACGCTGGACAACTCTTGTGACTTACTTCTCACACTTGCTTTCTCTGCTATCACCTAACTCTATCCTTTACAGCTTGGGTAAAGTTCATTTTTCTTTTTATTGTATTATTACCGTGCAGAGAAATTCCCCATGTTCCCATTTTGGGAGAGGCTGAGTCGACCACGAGGGGGGAAAAAGGTGCCAAACATTTTCTGACCCGACCGGGACGCATATTCGTTAACTGCACCCATTATGTAGCGGTCGGATAGCCGATGGTAGGCTGGTTAATTGAGGACGATATAGAGAAATTATGCAATTATAGCGTCTGCACTTAACTTACTTTGCGATAGCGTGGCATGCTGGCATTTGGGACATAAACTGCCGACGAGATAGAAAAATTTTGCAGTTATTGCGTCCGTACTTCACTTATTCAGTACCTATAGCAGATTGGTATTTACGACGGCTACGACAGTGACAACAAACACGTGATTACTCAAATATTTGAAAGCATGGATTCATTGCCGACAGATTTTCAGTATTATAAAACTGACAGTACTACGATTAGGACGATGTTTAGAGACAAAGAAGCAGTAGAGGTAAGCGAAAGATAGTTTACAAACAAGCAGGTTTATTTTATTTCCGCGAAAAAGCATGGTGAAAGTTTTCTCTGAAATAATACTAAAAAACCTAGATGACGACACTGCCTCGTTTTATCCAGCTGTCAAAATTTTCCTAGCAAATCGAAACAAATTTTCTCAGTCGTCTGAATCTTTGTTGTCAAGACTTTATACGGCTTTTAAACATTTGCACAATATTTGTAGGCCTGCCATCAAAAGCGCAAAAGATAAGATGCCAAAGAAAAGGGAAAAAAATTGCCGTCCAACCAACGGCAGTTTCTCGAAGGAAAATCAAACTATCAGGGAGAAGATCGCAACAGTCTGGCCGGAAAATTGATACGTTGGATAAAAAAAAAAGAAAAGCGCCTCATGCCCTAAACAAATGTATTGAAATGAACGATCTTCTAGGAGATAATAAATATGTAATTTTGAATTGGAATTTTTATAAGTTTCGTTTGTTGAAAAATAAAAGTGAAATTTAATTTTTTCAGGCAATAGTTGTTGATATTATTTTATAATAGTCGTAGGTACTTAGTGCAATAAATAATCAAGTTAAGTGCAGACGGTATAGTTGCAAAGTTCATCTATATCACCCGTAGTTAACAAGGCAACGTTCGGCGTTCCGAGCGGTCTATAATGGGTGCAGTTAACGAATATGCGACCGGGACCTCGATAGATTTCTAGGTTTATCTCTAACGCGAATCTGTCAAATTTTTTAAACTACATATTAACAGATAACAACGTCATTCAATTATAAATACATTATAATTAGCAGAAATAAACCTAATGATAATCAAAAACAAAAATTACACAACTTTCTATTTATAAACCTTAATGTTTCTACACAATTATAAAAATCATAATACATAGTTATTGTACTGTCATGAGTTGACAAGTATTATATTAATGCATACGTATAGTGACAATTAAATTGTGACACCTCTTTTTAAATAACAATATAAAAAGAATACATATGTATAGAGTGGTACAAATAATTCATGGAGAAGGAGCAGTCGTGTTGTAATTACTACTCAATTTTGAGTAATTTTTGAATTAGAAATAATTCAGCTATCGAGAGTTCGTCACAATAAGTAATTTTTGTAATTTTCGATTTTTGTTAATCATCTATTTACATAATTTGGAAATGTTATTATTATTATGTTATGTAATTTTTGTAATTTTCGATTTTTATGAATTATCTATTTACATAATTTGGAAATGTTATGGAATTCTGAAATCTACAACGAAGAATTCTGAAATTTAAATTTTTCAATATTGAAAATTGCAAAAATTTCGATACCTGATGCACAGAAATCTCGTAATGATTGACGCAATGTAATGGTTTTGATATAATTAGTCTCCAGTTTTTGCCCTAAGGACTGGTGTTCTCTATCTGTGCCACTATCTTTCTTCTTCCACACTTCCTTGTTCTGGGGGTTTTGTTTCCAGCTCTACACTTCTACCTCTTTCAAATATTCTTCTACCGCTTCCAACTACTTCCTTCTGGATCTGCCTCTCTTTCTCTTCCCCCCTTTCGCTAGCAGTAGTATCAGTACTCTTTTTGGAATTCTACTGGCTTCATTCTTTCCATGTGGCTCAATCACGTGATTCTTTAGGCCCCGATTCTTTGCACTATTGTGGGTTTTCCATATATATTTCTATAATTTCCTTGTTTGTTCGTTGTTTCCAGTTAATTTCCCCAAAAATGATTCCTCTCCCAGGCTTACAGTTACTTAAGCTCTTGCTTGTTCATTATCCAGAGCTCAGAACCATGCAGCTGTCTCTTAGCTGCCGAGGAGACGTGTTTAGATTTCAAAAAGATTCCTTAGTCCTCCGACTGCTTTACTTCCTTTTCTTATTCTCCGCTCTATTGTTACCCCTAGATATTAGAATTGACTAACTTCCTCACAAAGATACGCCCTTCCTTCTGCCGTGATGACTCGTAAGTGATTCCCGTTTCTTATCTCTGGCCACCTGACATTTCCTCTAATTACGACTTCCAAGACTATATTGGAGAGCGTTGTCGTCTTCTTGTCTCAGGCGCAACTCTATTCCAAACTGTCTCGAGAGGTTTCCTCCTACAACTGCTCTGCTTTTCGAATTGTTCAGAGTCAGGCGTACCAATTGAATTAATTTTTCAGACACCTTGAGCTTTCCCATTGCCTGTACATTTTCCGGGGGGGAGGCATGTTAAAAAATTCCCAATAAAAGTTAAATTGATTGAAAAATTGTAAAAAGTAACAGAAAAATGGAGCCAATCCGGCTACAAGTAGATGACCGTAAAATTGAGGTCCAGGATGGGAGGTAAAATAACCAAAGGTAGAAACCTGTAAAAGAACAACGAAAAAACTTCCAATTATAAAAATACGCGGTGTCAAAGAATATGGGGTAACTAAAGAAAAAGAATGAAAAAGGAGGACGGAATTATAAAATGAGCAAATTCTTATTGATATTAAGAACTTCGTTTAAGGATGTATCGAATTTCATATTAAGATTTAGGGTCAAATGAGTGTCCACGGTCAAGAATGTGGTGTGCAAAAGAAGATTTCGTGAAGAGATTATTGTTTTTAATTTTAATGCACGAGAAATGTTCAACTATTCTGGCTTTGAATTTTCTGCCAGTTTGTCCAACGTAAACGGAATCACACGTGCCACATTGTAACTTGTAAACGCCCGATTTGTCCATGGTATCAAATTTATTTTATTGTGTGAACCAAATAACTCTTAAGATTGTGTTGTGAGGAGAGGACAAGGTTGATATTAAATTGTTTGAAGAAATTAAGTAATGAAAGAATAGGAAGCGGGGTAGGGAGAAAAACGTTCTTGGGGTAACACTTGATGGAAAAGCTTCTGAACCAACGCCTTGGAAAACCCATTGCGAGCGGCAGTTTCTAATATTAAATTATATTCTTTATTAAAATTGAAACGGTTTAAGGGCAAATTGAATAAGGGATGGAAGTAAAATCTAAAAGCTGAAAGTTTATGGGTTAGGCCAGTTAGGGGGTGATAAGAAGAATAGGTAAGGAATCACATGGTCCGTGGTCGTAGGTTTTCTGAAGATATCGATGTCTAAATGATTATTGATTTCAGTAATTTTAAGGTCCAAAAAGTTGAGGACACGCTTATGTCCTTTTTCCAAGGTAAATTTAATATGGGGTTGTAAGCTGTTCAGATAATTGAAACAAAGATCTATTTCTTGGTCATTGTCATTAAATATAACAAAAATGTCGTCGACATAACGTTTGTAAAGGACAAAACGACGTTTAATCATTATTGTTGTTGTGGATCATATTGGATTCAAAATATTTCAAAAAAAGTTCAGCTAACAGAGGAGAAGGGGCAAACCTGAAGTTTGAGAGTAAATTGAATGTTGAAATTAGAAAAATTTTTGTTTATAAACTAATTCAAGATCGGGGATAAAAATGTAGGCATGTTTGTGAATTTTTATTATTATTTGAATTGAACTGTGAAAGTGTATTGGCTTTTAATATTACTTTTTCGTCGTGAGATATAATGTAAAATTTATATGAAACTAAAGGCAGGTTTCCAATGAAAATTTGTACAAATTGCCTACAAATGTATCTCACGAGAATTCTGGCGAATTATTTCCTTATCAAAAATCTCACGGTATTCGTTTCAACAGTAAAAAAATACTCCCGTTATTTATCGTGTCACAAAGCAACAAAAAGATACAACATGATGATCGACGCACGTTCTGGATAAGAAAAATTCACAAAATCGCACGTTTTAGAAATAATTCACGAATGTTCGAGCGCTATTCTAAACTGTACTAGAAACACGCAAAAAACGCATCGAAAGTGTGTCACCTAAAGAAAGGATGAGGAGTAATCGAAATTTTGATTACAATAAAAATGTTAGTGGAGTTACTTGTTATTATTATAATACACCTACCTGCTTCTTCATTAGACGATTTTCAGAATTTTTGTACGGTGATAAAATTTATATGCAAGAATGTGAACATTTCCTGTAAGATAATCTACAATTTTCCGCATAAATTAAACCATTTTCTCAAGCGTCAATAGCCTAGCATCTCACTTAATTCCATTTCATCGTTTTTTTTTTATAATTTCTAAAATATCTTCTTAAAAAAATGGCGTCCATAAATTAAGTTGTGTGGCTAATTAGTTGTATATTTATGGATCCGTTACACACCATTTTCTTCCTTACGATCGTTTAAAAGTTCACAATTTATGAATATAATTAAAATTCTCAATTATAATTTTAATTTATCGAACACCCCTTATAAAAGCAGATTGGAACGAGAACAAAAAAAAATGTTGTTTAAAAATACCTACGCAAGATAAAAATCTTTCCATCACTTTTTTAAGAGACTAGTTCTCTACCTTTACTTAATTTAGATTGTGGATCACCTTGTTCATCTTTCGTAAATTTATTTAAAATTACATTTTCTCTTTTCCAAATCGATCGCAATTAGTTTTTCTTTGTTGTTTTGTTTTTAACATGTGAGTGAGCGCATCTGTCCGATGTACGTATTTTATTTCCTGTAACACGTGACAACACAGCATATGCTTGTCTGGCTTCACCTGGTACATGGGGTTACGAATTCATTGTGAAGAACAAAGAAATTATAAAACTGTAGGTAATTGTTTCGTATTCCCCCCCTTTTGTTTGGGTATAGTATTTGGGGCGTTAAAAAATTTCGATTAGTCATATAATGTTTATTTATGAACTTCGAGATTTAATTAATCAACCAACATCTAGACCTATCTGCTCACCCGTTTTTAACACTTCGAGTATAACAGTTCTTTTATACATGATTATTATTTAAATATGCTAATTTTTAGCCTCGAGTTAAAAGTTTGAAGCTGAGCTGTAACGGTAATTTTATCATTTTTCTGCAAGTGTCCTCCTCTCATCAATATTATTTGTTGTAAATGGTTCCGATGAAATTAGAAAAAAACGAAGAAATATGGTCTTGTTATGCATACAATGCCATTTATAATGTCTAGGAGAACAAAATTTAAACGTACGCGATTACATTGTAATTGCGTTTCACGACGAGAGATATTAATGACACGCTGTGCATATCATTACGTTTCTCCTGATCGTGAAGGTGTAACGAAACCAGAAAGGTTTGTGAAAAATGCGCCTTTTTCAATTTGAGAAAGCGGCCATATGTTGTGCCGTTACTTTTTTTTTTTTAAAACCTACTTGATTTAAATAGAAGGATTTTCCTTCGTAACGGAAAAACTTCAAGACGCATCCTTTCATATTTTGATATTTTGATGTGTGACAAATTCTCTTTTATATTTCTTGTCTTTGTCTTTTTAAAAAAATTACGTTTGCAATTTGTGTGGGCGTGGTCATTTTTGATGCATTTAACCGCTTAGTACCGAGAAGTTAAAAATGGCAAACAATAACTTATCTCGCGTATATTTTACAAGAGTAAAACTTAGACACAAACATTCAAGTTTTATTTCCACTCTTGTGGAAATACGTCTAAAGGAAAAGTGAAATTTTGTCTAGTTTTTATCGGGCGCTTAATAGTTATAATTGTATCATAAAATTACGAATGTAGTTCTGAAAACCAAAAACCGGAAAATTGAAAGAAAAATTGGATTGAAAACTGGATAACAACAATTATTCGATAAAACTATAATAATAATAATACCTTTTTGCTAAATTATACAGAAAAAACAACAAATTTGTATAAGGAAACTATTTAAAAGAACTAAAAATAAGATAAACAACTTAAAATAAACAAAGTATACTAGCAAAATAAAGAAAATTAATTAACCAAAACATAATAAGCCAACATACTATCTTGTATAATTTAATAAGGGCGAAGTTCAGATACACGGTTATCCTGGTTCTGCTCTTCCACTTAACCCAAGTACCATACATTACTTATTCTGTGTTTTGAAACAACATTATATATTTGTTTATGTTGGGCAGGGGAGTGGTGCGTTTCAAGAGATAGAAATAGAAACATAGTAGAAGAACTTTGATGCAACGTGTTAATTTATTGCGATTGTTGATAATTACTTTTAAGTTGGTAATATGCTCTTCGTCTCATTTCCGTTACTTAGTTTTTAAAACGTAATTTCGAATCTATTATTAAGCCCAGACTTTTGATACTGCCCCTGATGGGCAAGGTCATGTCATGAATTAGTAGGTTTAATTAGCCGAGCTCCCTGTCACGAGCCTTGCCAAAAAGGATTACAGATGACTTAGCAGCATTGATTTTAAGACCATGCTGCTCAGATTAGAGTTGGGCGATATATCGATATTTAGTCATATTCGCGATATTTGTCAGCCACGATATGAATATTCACATGAATTTTGGAATATCGATATATCGTCATAGTCGATATATCGCAATATGACGATATATCGTGATATGACGATATATCGTGATATGACGATATACCACGATATGACGATATACCGCAATGCAATGATATATTGCGATTGGGGTTTTATTTGTATGCTTACGAGAAGTATAAAGTGTCAGGAATAGTTGTAATCTTCTGTAAAAGCGGTTTCTATTAAAATTTAAATGGTCAAAATTTTTCTACTATCGGTGACGTAACAGTAAACGCCGCGAGTGCATAGCGTGGGGTTCTAAGAAGACGTCCAGGGTGAAATGTTGAGGGTTACACTATATATAGGATCGCTATCGCAATCTGGACCTATCAACACTGATACACAATCATACAACGATATATTCAACCATCCCGATATATCCCGATATATCGTGGTACTAAACTATCCCAATATATCGCGATATCACGATATACCGTGATATTTGAATATTTCACGATATATCGATATTTAGTCGTATCGCGATATTTTCACCGACGATATATCGAATATAAAATTTTCAATATCGCCCAACCCTAGCTCAGATATTGTTGCTATTGCCCTAATATCCGAATTTATACGAGCTCTACAGCTGCACAATCATACTGCAATTGCGTACCGTCGGCATATTGGTGAAACTTAGTCAATTTGAGAGCATTATGGAAGTTTTAGGTATAGATGATGAACAAAATTGGACCTAGTACAGATCCTTGAGGGACACCACCCGTTAGTATATCGTACCAAAAATTCTCAATAAGTCTCAGAGCCATTGTACTCCAGGGTATTCAGACAATAATGTTTTTACCTCGGTTTTTGCGAAACAAAAGCTTTATGTTACAAATGGGATGGAGGCAGAGTATCAATGAAATATTATCTATAGAGTAAACAATCCTGCAGGAAAAGGAAAAAAAATTCCCAGCAGGGCAGAGGTGTGAGCTTTCTCACAAAAGCCAAAAAGCACCAACTGGTACCATGATATTATGCTGTACTAATCTCGTGCTTTGCTTTTCCTCGAATGAGAATGCGCTTGGACAAAGGACCATTTGGAGTTAGCGTACGAGTAATGCGTTTGGAATGAGGAATTTTTGAAAATAATGAGACCAGGGCCAGTTTTACTAAAGGATGGACGTACTTTTCGTACCGAAAATCTGTTCGTCATTATACAGAAAGGAAATCTCAAACAGGAAACCATACGGAATATCGTATTTAAGAAATGTGTAATATTTCCATTTGATCCTGAATTTTCCAAATTATGTATACGAAAATGAGTATAGTGAGTGACCCTCAATGATAGAATGATGATGATGATAGATGATATGGAAATTCTCCAAGTTGATACTTTTTAGGGTGTAGCTCAAGAACCGTTTAACTTAATTAAAATTTGAAAATTGGAAATTATAGCCAAGGAATGGCCAGAACTTTTACTTATAATTGCGAAAGAACAAAAATTAAACGTGGCCAATTGATTGGTACCTAAAATTGGTCAAAAATTAAAAATCGATTTTCTCAAAATCTGCCCCAAATTTTTTTTTAATTTTTACTTCCCGAGTACGAAGTAAAAGGGAAGTATTGTATTAGTGTTCCAAAAAAAAAATTTGACCTATGGAAATTTTTACATATCTTTGCGTTTCTGAATACGTAGATTCAAAATATGAAAAAAAAAATTTCCGTCTGTCGTCTGTAGTCTGTAGTCTGTCCGTACACATTCCTTGCAACGCTCTAAACTCAGAAACTATTAAAGTTATCGAGATGCGGTTTTCGCCAATCGATTGCATTCTGGCCAAGGACGAAAATGCTGATATTACCTTTGATGACGCCACTTCCGGTATAAGCTAAAATGGCGGCACTCGTTTTTTTATAAGATGAAGTTGCAGTTTTTTTAATGTAGTTTAAAAGAGTATTTGTTTCTGAATTCAGCAATATATATTGTGCTATACTTATTTTTTGAAAAAAGTGTTAAAAAAATAATTTTCAAAAAATGACTGCAACGCTCGATACTCAGAAACTATTAAAGTTATCGAAATGCGGTTTTCGCCAATGGATTGCATTCGGGCCAAGGACGAAAATGCTGATATTACCTTTGATGACGTCACTTCCGGTTTAAGCTAAAATGGCGGCAATCATTTTTTTAATAAGATAAAGTTGCAGTTTTTTTATGTAGTTTAAAAGAGAATTTTTTTATGAATTCAGCAATATATATTGTGCTATACTTATTTTTTGAAAAAGGTGCTAATACGAGGGAAGTCTCGTGGCAACTTGCCCAGAATTTTTTGAAGTGTTATACACAGTTCATGAAAAACTATTGACACTACATTTATTTCTTTATTTACCATAGGGGAAGGGGTATGAATGTTTGAAGTTCAAAATTTAAAATCTTCAAAACTTTTTTGCTAACAAAGGTGAAGAAATAAAATTATACAGTGAAGTAGAGGACATACGACTCTTGTAATCGAGTATAATAAGTATACCAATTTACTTTCGGCCTAGCTGGAAATGAACAAAATATTAAAAATATTTGTGATTGCAACTATACTACACACTATATTACATTAATTTTTTTGAGTTATTATTTAAAAACTATTTTATTTTGAGTTATTGCGCAAAAACTATAGGAAAGTTGTGTGCCAGTTTACTGGTCATCTAATTTTGTTTCGTTTTAACCCTTTAGGCGAATTTCAAAACACCTCACACCTACTATAGTGCAATTCTTATGGATCCTATTGCTTTTTTCATTCAAAACTCACAACCTCTTAGCACTGTTATTTCATTAAAAACATTTTATTCAAATCTTTGGTCCTTTCTTTCGACTGTTTCTCGTTATCTTGGCGTTCCTCCACTGCGTTTCCAATTATTTCCAGTGAAGTAGTGATTTCCTATTTTCGTTGATAAATCTGAATATTATACTAGGTTCGCTGGTTCTATTTTGCAGGATGGATTCTAATATTTATGTATTTTGCCAGTCCTACCAGGAAATACCGTCTTCTGTCTCAATATTGGCGTTTCTATCCTTAAATGGCCTTTCTATCAAGCATGTCCACCCTTAGTAGCGTTGTATTGTAGCAGTGGCGTATCGCTAACTATATCTTGTATTCATGTATTACGAGGTCTAGGGTAGGGCTTATGAAAAGGTTACGTGGATACTAAGAATATTCGAAAACTAGAAAATGGTTAATTTCCGATGGTTTCCTATACGAGAGCTTGTTCATTTTCTGATAGCCACTCCGATGACGATTCCTTTCCAGACTTTTGGTATTTTACTATTCTGGCGATTTGAGAATTCGGCTTACCTAGGAACTTGTAGTTGTATGTCTTTAAATATATTAGGAGTTGTTAACAATTGTGGCGTGTTCAGGAAAATTTGGTGTCTTGAACTGTGAACTATTAAAAGCTCACCATTTCGGTGTGCCCATTTTCTGTTAGATATTTCACAATTTAAAATCCCACAAAAGCCTTTAATTGTGTTCTACTGAATTAGGTGTATGTATGTATAAAAAAATTAGGTGTCACGAATTTTTGATGAAAGAACATGCAAGAATTAGGTGCCTTGGAAGTTTTACTTTTGAAATGTTCACCTTTAAATTCTAATAAAATTATTGCACATTATTACGTGTTAGTGCCTAATTATTATCTTTTTGTTGTTCAGAAAGGTTTTAGAAGCCTCCCTTAAGATTGGAAATGGTGACTTTACTTTTGGAACTTCTAGAAAACGAACGCAACTCACTCATCAGATGCAGTTGTTGCAAATATGGGTATAATGTATCTTTTAATTCCAATAAAATGGTATTTATATCAGCTATTATAATGTTTTGAACTAGATTTTATTAGTTCTTCTGCATTCGTTCATGTTTATTAATTTCATTGATTCCTCCAAAATTCAGCACTACTCTAATTGCACCAATTTTAATGCGCACGGAAAAATTTAATTAACGAGGTTTAATGAAAAACTCACGAAGAAAAATTTATTATGTTTCATCAAGATTATGTAAATACATAATTTCGCTTAACAAAATTAATTAAAATGTTTTTTTTCATCTTTTCTTAAAAAAGCAGAAAAAATTTGTAGTTACATACATTTTTCTTATTCCCTGGCATTTATTAATTATGCCGGAGATTATTCGTATACGCAAGAAGAACTTTAATTATATTTCTTGTTAGAATGTTGATTACGCAGTAATTGCATCAAGAGAAAATGAATTGTTTTAGGTTATAAATGGTTATAGAAACAGAAACACCTCGTGGTTTCAGAAAATGGACTTTGAGTCTATTTGAAAATAGAATTGAAAAAAAACCACTGACGTTTAACTCTTACACAAACATATCTATTTGCACAACTGTTTTATTAAAGAGTTTAAGATATCTAATCGTTAATGCATTATCTAAATAAAGAACTTCCTCAATTTATGCGTCTCCACTCTACATTATTTTTTTTTGTGTTATCACCATGAACTAGAACATTTTTGCACTTATGGATGTAAATTTCTGGCAGAGAAGATTTAGAGGGTCATACAAACGTTTTTGTTAGTTCAAGTTTTGCAGGATGGAGGTCGTTGGGTCAAAATTGTTAACGTGATTGATTACTTATCGCTTTTGTGTTTGAGTCATGTGTAACCCTGTTGAAATTATACAGTGTGACTAAGATCGTATAGGTACATATGTATATGTAGTTTTGAGTCCCCATGAGTTCAAAATCACCATCTTTGAAAAATGTTTGTCTGTGTACGTGACAGCTGTGGAACCTAAATTACTTGGCCGATTTTGATGAAATTTAAAACTAAGGCCTATAAAAAAAACTTCATCGGTAAAACAAGCTTCTCATCAAAATCGGCCCAAAGGGGTTCAAACTAGGAGCGTTATTTTGGGAGCAAACATTCAAATTTTAGTCCAAACTAATTTCCCTTGGTGAAAAGTTAGTAGACATGGTAACATGTGAATGCCGTTTTTCGTTTGTCAAAAATTAAAAATCAATTTACTCAAAATCTGCTGTATTTTTTTTTTATTTTTTGAAATATTATACATATGGTAGTTCATGAATAACTATTGGCACTATGTTGAATAAACATTACGCGATAGACAAAGCCAAAATAGAAACAAATAGACACCTGATAGATGAAATCACTTCAGTTCATGAAAAACTATTGGCACTGTGTTGAATAAACATGACGCGATAGATAAAGCCAGAATCGAAACAGACAGACACCTGATCAATGAAATCATCGATTTTTCAGATCAACACATATACAAAATGTTACCTCCCTTCAACACACATTACACACGACGCTCTCAACCATCACATTAAAACGCACATCACTGAATTACTAGTACGCCACTGAATGTAAAACATAACCTCACATAATTCAATATATGGCCCAACACATACTAATATTTTACAACGAATAACAATATTTTACATCTTTTTTTAGTATAAAGACAACCGGTATACATTATACCTACCTAGTTTTACTGACTTAGTTAGATTCGACCTAAAAATTCACCTTCTTTTACAGAATAATTCCATCGATTCACCAACCCCCGCCAATTGTAATATTAACCAGACGGTAACACATAATCATACATAACACCAATCCTTACATGTAAGAAAACTAATTTTAGCTTAATTTCTACGACAGTTATATAATATTGGCACTACATTTATTTCTTTATTTCCCATAGGGGAAGGGGGATGAATGTTTGAAGTTGAAAATTCATAACTTTTTTGTTAACAAAGATGGAGAAGTAAAATTGTACAGTGAAGTAGAGGACATACGACTCTTAATCGAGCATCATACGTATATCAGTTTACTTCCGGCGTAATCAAAAATTAACAATATTTATGACATACCCTGTATATTACTTCAGGAGAAAATCAGAAATCATTTTGTGATTACAACTAGGTATACTACACACTATATATTCCTTTTTCTTCCACTCCGGAAATTATCAAAAGAATAAAAATATTTATGACATACCCTGTGTATTATTTTAGGAGAAAATCAGAAATCATTTTCTGATTATAACTATACTACACACTATTATAACTATTTTTTATTTTTTTGAGTTATTATGGAAAAAACTATTTTATTTAATGCGTCATTGTAGTAAACACGGGAAAGTTGTGTGCCAGTTTACTGGTCATTTAATTTTACACTCTTTACGCTTGTGGCATGACGCACAAATTTTGAGAGATTACAGGCTTCAGGTTTAGATATCAGACTATATATTTCACACATCACACCGCAAACCTCAAACTACAGCTTCCAAATTTTAGGATTGGCATCTCAGACTTACGATTTGAGGAATCTCTTAGCCTTCTGACTGCAGACTTGAAGCTTTACGATTTGAATTCCAGCGATTTTAGACTTATAAACTCAAACTCAGACTGTAGATTTGAGATTGAAAATTTCTGACTCCACATATCAAGCAGAAGACTTCAGGCTTCATCTTTTAGAATTCAACAGTGAAACTGTATAATTCAAAATGTAGGCTAAAGCTTCAGAAATTAAACTCCAAAATACAACAGCCTCCAGTTTTTTAGAATCAACACCAGGCTTAAGATTGAGGTCTTTAGATTGCAGATTCAGGCTTCAAATTTCAGCCTTCAAAGTCCATAATTATAGCTTATAATATAGACAGGATTGATGCTTCAGACTTTACACTCCTGACTGATACTCTAGCCTTCAAACTACAGACTTTATACTTATAACAATAGACTTCAGACTGTACATTTTGGAGTCCACAGATTTTGGACTTAAGAACCCAAACTCTATTCACGTATCAGATGTTAAATTCGAGATTTTACATATTAAACAGGATGGTTCCTGCGATTTTAAATTCCCTATTTTAATCTCCAGACGTTAAACTCCACTTTTTAGATAGAATTTATTTGAGTTAAAATGTAGAAAAGTCATCTCTTAAATAGTTCAATTGTAAGTAATTAAAGCACCAAATACATTTTTTTATTCCAAATGGCAAAAGCACAAAATTACCGCTTATTTAATAAATGAGTTGATCGACGATGACGTAGGAGCTAACTTAATGAACATTTTATGAACGGTAATTAATTGCGATACTGACATACGTACTAAGTATGTATATTGCCGAAGTGGCCATCTTGGAGAACCTAATTTGAGACGCAACTGTTACATTTTGAAGTTAAAAATTTTTTTTAAATAGCGACAGCAATTTTTTTTATAATTTCAAAAAGAGAAAATTTTTCTGAATTCAACGATGTATAAATTTCAAATTTTTACATGAATTTATTTAAATAGCAATAGAAGAAATATTTGATTTCATTAACATAGAATGCTATGACAACAAAACGGCACATCATCTGTCAACACATTTTTCATGTTTTAAGTAACAAAAACATAATAAGTTGATTTACTTTGTCATTATTCACAATTCACAAATAACGAAAAGGCTGATATGTTATTAAAACATTAAACTATTGTTTATTTAAATAAATTTCATACCAAAATTTGAAATTTATACATTGTTGAATTTAGAAAATTTAGAAAGGCAAAAGTGGATGAATTAATTGAAAAAGTCACATTGATCAAATGAAGAAATACAAAAAAATGTATTAGTACACAACAGTAAGTAATTAACTGAGTGAATTGTATTAAATCGGAATTTAAGTAGAAAAACCACCCTGTATTATTAGATCACAAGTTATATATTCTACAAGTGTGATGGTTTTTTATTTGAACGCTTTGCTGGAAATCGTGAGGTTTTAATTTTTTATTATTGAAATTTTTGCCTTTAAGTTATGAAATTGATCCCCAACAGTTTTCAGTTTTTAAGGAACAGTTCCCAGTTAATTCGAATGATAAATTTGTCTCCGTCATTTAGAAAATTTATTATGATGTAGGTAGGTTTTTTTTTAGAGCCTGAAGGTTTCAAGTCCACCTAGTATTTCTTTTTTCCTGCAAGAGAAAATTATTCATATTGCGCAATCAATTGTAATATTATATAGGAACAAGGTTTATTGACGATTGCGCAGCATATTGTTGTGTTATGTGAAGATAACATGGAACAATACGCGTCATTTTGCATCCTGTAGTGGTCGTGCCGTTGGCGTTGTACATATTATATTTAAACCTGAGCTCCACAATGATAATCCAAAACCGTGTAGCAAGAATAATGATGGAAATAGGTACAATTTGCCGTTACTATGCAAAATTAAATTAAAAAACAAAAGAAAGATAAACCTTACGAAATTGTATTGGAAAAGTTTATAATTCACTTCATACAAACTTTAACTTTACGAAGGAAACGCGCAGATTTCGTATATTTTGGAATGGACGCCGATGAAATACATTAACTAATTAAATAATTAACATATACAACGTGGTCTTTTAGGGAAATGGTGTTTTTACTCGTTAGGACATTATTGGTACGAATTCGTCTCAAAGATAACTTTTTGGACATCTTAGTTGTTAGCGTTCGCTTGATTTGGATCAATTTATTGGAATTGTGAGTTTTGAGAAGAAAAACCACCACCACCCTGTATTCTTGTCCGAAGAAGAAACTGTTTTTGAAACATGATTTACCGTTTCGAGGTTCAATATTTTTTCTAGAATCTTAATATGTTTATTGCACTAAAAGAGTACAAAGGTGAACCTTGCCATCTTACCGAAGATCTTAAAATTAAAATATTATTACTGCTATACATTCATAATGTATTCGCGTAATTACTTAATTACGGTTAATTTTATGTTATTATCTACATGTTTTAAAAGAAATTTACACGGAAAACACATTCCTTTGTGATCCGGCAAAACGGGCCTGTACTTCAACGTATTACAATTTTTTTCATGGTTACATACTAAATATTATTTGTTTGTTTGTATATCTCATGCACGTGTTATATATTTATTTTGAGTTGTGAACGATCTTTTCTTCATGTCGTCATCCATTACTGATTCGGAAAATCTACAATATATTCCAGAATTTTTGATCAAGTAACTTTTCAAAAATTGATAATTTCCCGCCCATTGAGCTTTCTCAGCAGTACCATCAGATACATTTTTTCACCCATTTCGTAAAGGCACGATTTTTGCAATTTTTTTTGTTGGTTTGTTTAGATCGCTCTATCATTTAAATTATTCACATTCATATTATTTTCATAATTGTCACAGAATCCAGATTGGGGGGTGATATAAGAATTAACAACATTTTTGTTTTACGAAAGGCAGCGGCAGCCTTTAAATTTTTCGACCACATAAAAGGAAGAAATAAGTTATCTTTACTAATGTCCATATTAATGTGAAAATAATGTAAAAAAATTGCTTAAATTTTGAAAATACAGCGTGATCAAAGTGAAGATTGCCAACTTTATTATTATTACAGCTACGAATTTGGTTAAATTAGCAAGTATGAGAGATTTTTTCTCACGATTGCACTGATCCAATCAGGAAAAACTATTGCACATTAGGTTCATAAGATACTCAACAAAGTAACATTTTTTTTAATGAATCACCCTGTATGGTTTAACATATTTTGAAAGAAACTGACATTCTGCATACAAAACGTAGGTAACTACTCTAAAATTTATAATAAACGAGTCGCAAACCGTAAAATATTTTAAGTTACGTTATGCAAAAAAAATTTCCTTTGCCAATAATAATATTTATCTCATACGTCTCCATCTTGCTCCAGACATTTTTGAACCCGTTTATGCACCTCCCTTGTAGCATTTATGATGTTTCGATAAACCAAGTTGACGTTTAAGAACTCCTCAATAATTTTTTGAAACGCTGATGTGCAAAAGAGCTTCTCACGATTGCACAGATCTAATCATGAAAAACAATTGCATATCAGGTTCATAAGATACTCAACAAAGTAAATTTTTTTTAAATGGATCACCCTGTATAGTTTAACATATTTTGAAAGAAACTGACATTCTGCATATAAAACGTATGTAACTACTCCAAAATTTATAATAAATGAGTCGCAAGCCGTAAAATATTTAAAGTTATGTTATCCAAAAAAATTTTCCCTTATGCAAATAATAAAATTTATCTCATAGCAAATGTTCAAATACGTCTCCATCTTGCTCCAGACATTTTTGAACCCGTTAATGCACCTCCCTGGTAGAATTTATGATGTTTCGATAAACCAAGTTTACGTTAAGAACTCCCAATAATTTTTTGAAACGCTGATGTGCCAAAGAGCTTCTCACGATTGCACAGACTAATCATGAAAAACAATTGCACATCAGGTTCATAAGATACTCAACAAAGTAACATATTTTTTTAATGAAACACCCTGTATACTTTTACATATTTTGAGAGAGAATATAATACTACATATAAAACGTAACTATTCTAAAATTTCAAATATACCGGAAACGAACAAAATTTTATGAAAATCGGTCAGAAATAAAATTATCCATGTACCACGGGAATTAATAGGTCTCAATTACCTCGGGCAATTGCTGTCCCTCGGGCCAAAGGCCCTCGGGACGTAAACTTTGCCCTAAGTAATTAAGACCCTTATAATTCCCTTGATACATAAATAACTATAAAGTTATGTTATCCAAAAAAATGTTCTCTTGTAAATAATAAAATGTATCTCACAGCAAATGTTCAAATACGTCTCCTTGCTCCAGACATTTTTGAACCCGTTGAACCTTGTAGCATTTATGATGTTTCGATAAATCAAGTTTACGTTACGAACTCAATAATTTTTTGAAACGCTAATGTGCAAAAGAGCTTCTTCGTAAAATACAGGCTCCACCGATTTTTGATCTAAATGACCTGTCAAAGCTTTTGTATACATAAGGCCATACAAAACATTGATACTGAAGCGAGCTTGGGGATTATGGGGATGATGAAGTTAGTAAAGGATTCCCTCGACTCTAATAATGCCGATTTTTGTCAGATACCTATTCGAATTGAGGTGTTCAACTCAAATTTTCAAAATATGTAAAAATGTATAGGGCGTTCCAAAAATAAAAGGTTAACTTTGTCGAGTATCTTGATAACCCGATGTACTAATTTAACCAATTTTGTATTTCCAATAATAACAAAGTTGGCAATAGTGCCTATTTCGCTTTGAACAAGCTGTATATTCCTCGAACAATAACAATTTGATTAGTCCAGTGCAGTACTTCAGTGAGTTTACATTCAATTATTATGAGAATCTATCAAATGAGGAAATGAAATAAAATATTGACTTATTTTATTATTGACTATGTAATTAATAATTAATATTATCATTGGAAGACTAATAATTGTCGAAAGATCAAGCAAATTAACATTTACCTGTCCAAGGATTGGAGGCTATTTTGATAACTGTTCATGGTCACATACAGCATGTATTTTAACCCCCCGGCCTGAAGATGACCTATAAGTCGAAACTGGTCTAGTCACCGTTGATAGTAAATTAACAGGGGGGAAGTTTGGTGTATTAATTAAAATCCTTCGTAGCATTTTACTATTTTTAAAGAAGCTGGAGTGGCTCCCGTAACTATCTCGGAGCACAGCGAATGGCAATGTAACAAAATAAAATTAAAAAAAAAAAACGAATTAATTTTTGGAAAATATCTTCTCGATCGCTTGTAATTGAAGAAAATCAAAAAGGTAAAGAATGAATATTATTCGCAACTGGTCGACGTATGGTAAACTTTTGGGGCAATTAAATACTTTAAAGCCAAAAATTAACAGAAAAAGTCACGGAAGCCTTTCCTTTATTCGCCATTACTAAAAAAGGAAATAGTTTAGCATAATACAATTGTAAAGATTGTTTTGTTTGATAAACAAACATGAAAATGATTTATTTTTTGATTGTAGAGCGTCCGGTGATTTCACTGCCAGATTTTTATAGCTACTAGCCAACTATTTTCTATAAATATCTATAATTTTGTTTTTTTTTCTCGGTTTGTAATTGCAGTCTCTCACACGGAATACATGTTAACGCTCTCTCCTCCTCCCCCCCTTTCCCCCTCATTCTTTTAAATAGAATAGAATTTTTATTCTATGCAAACGTTTTTAATAATGTTAGTACCTAGATGGATAGATTTAGTAGTATGTCATGGAAACAGGTGCTACACGTCCATTCACCTAAGTCATGTAAGCCTTGAAAAACTGCTTCTTCAATTCGTATAGGTACAGTTTTGATAATACGCCTTCGGAGGCGACCTTGTTGTGGTAATAATTATATTGAAGAATAAAAAAAGGTACGCGCGCGCGTGTTTATTATTTGTCGAAAGGTCACCGATTGAAATTGAAAAAGAAAAATTAACGTCGCATAATTTTGTAATTTAGCTCTTTTCTCTACTACCTAAACAAAATTCCCGTTTTCTCATTGGATGTCGTTTTTATCTCGGTAACGCGTTTTATAAAGGACAAATAGAGATCAGCGCGAACTAGGTTTAATTTTCCTTTCATTAAGCGAACAGAAAAAAAAAGGACGAATGTGTGGTAGGGTGTGGGCTCAGTCTAAGGGGGTGGCGTTTTGTTTTTTAAAAGCAAACCTTCAAGGAGAATAGTGAACGTGCTTACAAAATTTTATTTTAAACCGTACCCGCCTCGAGCTATAAGCAGGTTCCTTGTTTCTCATTATAAATCAACATGAGTGCTGTGACGTCACGTTACTTCAGGCAACGTCGCCCAGTCGCCCAGTTATTTACTATGCATTGTTGCGCTTACAACTTTGATTCTTCACATGCTCCGTGCAAGTGGAATACCCAGTTATAAACTAACGAGTTTTAGAAGATAGTTTTGATGTTTGTAGGCGAATTCCACGTAAAATTAGTATCGGTAACGGGTTTACAACGTTGTCACGTTTGGAAACAAATCACAAAACTGTTATAATTAGCGTAAACTGCACTGCGGGCGTGTCTTTGAGGGGTAATGCGCTTCCTTACAGGAGAAAAAAAATGTATGATTTGATTATTTATTTGGACAACTGGACGAAATAATTGTTTATGAAAGCTTGGTCGAGTCATGCGGCAACGTGGTAAGGGGTGAGGTAACGGGGAGGCGGAGCACGTAGGGGAACTGGGGCTCATTTATCTTACTACGCAGTTGGCTCAAGAAAATCGATCTGACGCATTGCGTTGCTTGTGGTATTGAATACGCTTTTTATTTTAAAGTTGTCGATTTCGTTAGTATTAAAGCTTTATGTAAACTTACGCTGTAATTTTATCCATTTTAATCCACTCAGTCAGTGGCGCTGATCAAAAAAATTTTTTTTATCAGCGCACTATTCGAAGCAAATGGCGCAACACGCACTGCAAACGTATCGATTTTGAGTTATCCCCTTTATTAGCTATCGTACCTTTTCATCTTAATTACAAAAGTTTATACAAAAAACACCAGTGTGTATATAATAATGATGGTGCCACACCCTAAGCGTGTAGAACTCAAAAAACGGCATATCTCTGTCTTTATTAAAACAAAATAATAATCATAGACATCCTCAAAAAAAAAAAAACACAAACGGCACACTTTTTTGCAGCACTTTTTCTGGAAAAAGGAAATCAGTTAATACGTAATCAATCAAAAGCGTAATCCATTGACGTTTGCCGTTGAAATGGGAACATCGTTACAGGAAATTGGGTTTTATACAAACTCTGTAAGACATGCGCAGGATTACGGTGCCACTATCACCTTTTCCCTTCCATTTTCCATGGCCAACTCAGACATCCTACCACAAATATTTTTGCGAAACGTCACCTCTATGTAGCACAACAAACTTTGTTCCATCTCCACTCCAGATAAATTTAATTTACATACTTTATATTCGTTCAGTTCCCCCTTCCACTTTTATCAACAATTACCCAAGACTCCCCCCTCAGAACCTTTACGTAAGTCCTCTTCGCATATTTTTTTTTTGATTATTTACTTACAAAAGTTCAGGCGCAACAACCGCAATGTGCAAATATGAACGATCTTAAAGGTGAAGTACTACTTGATTTCGCGGTTATTGATCTACTATATACAGCTATCTAATACTAACGAGAATGTTATTGTTACAGTTATGGCCGCGTGCAAAGTGTCAAGTTGTTGCCACGGAGCGTCAAGGAAGAGACGGGCGAGAACACGACGGCGTGCACGGTGGCATTTATGGACATCAAAAGCGCGTCAAAAGCGCACACCGCGGAACACAAAATTGACGAGAAGACTCTGACCACGGAGTACTACGAACCTGCTGCCATTCCGTCCGCTGCCTCACCGCAGAACACGAACTCTACGTATGCTACTTCTCCGGGTAGCATTCGATTTACAAACAATCATGGGTAAGAAGACGCATTTTCATTGATATAACAACACCCCCTTCTCCATTCACGACGTCTTCCTCATATCCGTCCAGCTTTTTTCCCATTTAGCCGATTCCCTTTTGGTTGAAAAATTAGGTTCCAAGCAAATTTTATTGATACGTGCCCGTTAACTAAATTTATCGTAGTAAAACGGATTTCGCAAGAGGCGTGTCCAAAAGTTAAGATAGTGTGCCTTTTCTCCGAAAGCTGGACGATTGGCAAGACATTTGGGAAAAGTGCTTTCGTTCAGTTGCAAGGTGCGGGTTACCAAGGATTTGACTAAATCGCCACTGGAGTGTAACGAATTGTACTAACGTGGACGAATAGTGTCGTGAGTTCAAAGTCGTCATGTTGAGTAGATAAAAGTGAACGATCGTCAGTTGTGATTGTCGCGTTAGTGCCAAAAGATCGAGGTAGTGGTTCGTGGTGACTGTTTTGATTTCTGGACACACCTCTTACTTTCCTGAAAGCACCTAAATGCGTTGTATTGCAAATTTTTAATTGAAAGGGCACCTAATTTAACCTACTTCACAATATGCTTTTTTAATGCAAAAAGGCTCCTAATTTAAACCTTACGTATAAGAACCAATTTCGAAATGTTATAGTAACGATTTCTTAGAAAACACGGTTTAAACGTTATACATGCATTTTTTAATACAAGGAGGCACCTAATTTATACATTCTGTTGTGCATTTTTAAACAGGGTTTACTTCCGCTGACGATTTGGCGTTCTTACGTCTAAATTTGATCGATTTGAATTTGGAAAAATTACGTGGTCTCTTAATTTTTAATCATGCCGCTCGTAGAAGAGATGGAAGAGAACCTTCTTTACCACAATACGAATTTTTCTTGGTAATTCAATTTAATTTAGACGATCAAATTTAGAAAACAATTTTATTGTGTGGGGCCTACGTTTCTACAATGCGCGTTTTTTAATACAAATGACACCTAATTTAGAAGTTTGTAAACGTAAAAGTAACAACCAAATAGCTCATGTAATTCCAAAATGTAATAATAACAATATCTAGCAAGTTAGTTTTGACGAAAAATGTTTTGTACATTTTTAGACGGGGAACTTACTGTATTAGGCGATTTCGTAATCTGATGTGGAAATTCTATCGACTGTAATTTTCAAAAATTACATCACTTGTTGATATATTAATCACATCGTAACATTCCAAATTGGGGGGTGGGGGTGGGGGGGAGAACAATATGAATTTGTTTCGTAATATAAAGCAGCACCTAATTGTGAACGTAAATGTAATAGACGATTACTTATCAAAATCATTCCAATTCTTGGAGGAAAAGGACACTACTTCATACATATACGTATTTTTTAATTCAAATTATGCATTTTTTTGTATTACAAAATGACACCTAATTTAGGAAACGTTTATGTATTGACCTATTGACCAAGTAGGCGATTCCATTTAACAGCAACAATTTCCTCTAACTTAAATTGCAAAAAGAATTCTTTTGTACATTATTTTAACGATTTTGTATTAGAAATTGGTCAAAATTCGTTTGATTCTAATTTACGAAAATTACATCGCCATTCACTGCTAATTATGTCTCACCAGTACAATGTTTGGTGTGAAGCACACTATGCATTTCTTTTAAATAGAAATCTGCACCTAATTTATATGTTCACAAGCGTATGTCTATGTGTAAGACCGAATCCAATTTTAAAATGTAGCAACCATTTTCTCCAACTTGGTTTTGAAAAAACAATCCCTTCACACATTTTTTAACAGTATTAAATGCTGCAGTCTGTCGCTTCAAAGTCTCATCGCCAAAATAACATGGTTTTGGAGGAAAGCAAGAGAACCTGTACTTTTCCTCAATATATATTTTTTCAAAATAATGTACAGAGGGCGCGAACGTATTTGTTCCAAATACACAAGTACATTTCTTTTTAATACAAACGAGCACCTAATTTAGACGTTCGATCTATATTAATTTACAGAAGTTACTTTGATTCGTTTTTGCTGTTCTTATTATAATTAAGTACATCTTTTTACGTATTTTTAAATTGAAAGCCCACATTCACGATTTTGTCTACAATGTTCATATTATATGATTAGTTTCAATTTTACCGTTTTACATATGAAAGAAAACGATTGCAACTGTGATAAAATTTGGAGGGCCTTCGGAGAGTAACTAATTTCTTTTTATCCCTGATGTTTCAGAGGTTATACAGGGGAGAATCTGGTAATAGTACCAAACATGTCTTTAATGACTGTCGTTGTGTGGCACCTAATTTTTAAAATATTTTGTACCTTGAGGAATAATCTTACAGCTTGGTGGATGTTTAGCACTGATTGGAATTTAAACACCTCTGACTTAAGCGTGTATTATTTCATTTTTTTATATTTCTTGGAGCACCTAACTTAGGTGCTAGAGAGCAGTATAAACTTGGCTAGATTTGGTAAAAAAAGTCACTAAACTCAAAGTTTTACTAATTAAGCAAGATCACAAACAATGTAAATGAAATTTTCTAATCAAACGTCACAAATTAGGTTCACCAAGATGACCATTTTTGTCGCATATTTCACATAAATATTTGTATTGTAATGCTCTTCTAATTCGTTGGTCCTTAACATTTACGACTGTGAATCAATTACGGTTAATTACTGCTATAAATTGATTTTGATCTGACTAACTGACTGATAGAAAAACAAGTGAGGCAATTTTAGACAATGTAGAAATTAGAATTGGACACCCCCAAACAGTGCCTCACTTTTTGTTATGCAAACTTGTCCATAGGAACGAAATGAAACGGTCTGATTAAAAAATAGAAAGTAAATATTAATGAATTAGAAGAAGACAAGAAATGAACTCGGTCATAATTTTATGTAGGATGTTATTTAGGTGACGTACGCGATGCATAGTGTCCACTGAAAACAAACACTCTAGTTTACTCCTGTAATCAGGCCTCGGTATTGGACAATTGGTTTTAAAATATATTCAAATTGAACATACCTAATAGCACCTTGCACCTAAGTACGTTATGCAACCACCACCTAATTTAAGTGTTTCTGATATAAAAAATTTCATCTTCCTGCCCTTTTTCTCACAAATTACTGCTTCTTATTTACGAAGTATTTAGGGACTTGTATTGAAAGCAGAGCACCTAATTTAATAATCTCATGGTATGACGATACTTTGAGTTTATGTACGTTTATCGATTCGATTACATATTATCGTAACTTTAAAAAGTGGGTTCAATTGAATCACTCACATACATGGTTAAATTGGTCAATTTGAATTTTTACTAAAATTTCTACGTTGTTGCAGTAATTTTAACGAATAACATACTGCTTTTCATTACTTAATGAGTCAGTCAGAAATTGTTTACTGAAATATATAAATACCTATATAAAGTATAAATATTTATTTATGAATTAGGTTTTTTGAGAGTACGTGGAAATGCTTTTTAAGGTATCTATTAATTACTGACGGTGTTGTTGTGAGTCATCAAATTATATTCGAAATTTAACTCGGTAGTATTGTTCAACGTTTAAGGCTATTTGACATAGTGAGTGCACAATTGAACTTATTTTAAGTTGGCCTAGCTTTTACAGATGAAACCACTTCCAAAAGATTAGATTAATTGGAAGTTGTACACGTTTTTTCACTTGAACTCAGTCTGACAAAATCGAAATTATGTAATTTGTAATGGATCTAAAAATCGTATCAAAGAGGATGAAGGACCAATCTCAAAATGTCCCCCTTTTCTGTTATTGATAATACCGGAATAATATTAGTCATAAAGCTGTCTCATTATGTGTGATCGTTTCGAACGTTTCCTCGCGAATTCTACCAGCTTTTCGTCAAAGGCACCTAATTTGAGATGTTTTTGTAGTTGATGACGAGTATGGTTTAAATACACGATTTTATTTTATGAAACGTACACTACAAACCTAGAAACACCAAAGAAACATAAAAATAGTTATTATATCAAGGTTCGGCACCTAAATATTTGTGTGGTTTTTTGGTATTTTTAGGTTTGCATTGTTAAGGTTACTAAGGAGAGTTCTGCAATTCATATTGCTAAAAGACCATTTCGAACATAGGTATAGTCATCTAATTAATACAAATAAAAACTATGTATACTAGGACAAATTCTATGTAGTATAGTAATCAATTATTGTACACCTTCTGGTTTCAAATAAAATATTTAAGTTACAATCTTGGTAGAAAGTTCCGTAAAAGTAGTAGCTCTCCTTAGGAGCCTTACATTGAAGGTCTAAGCTTTACAACCTTGGTAGAAAGTGCCGTAAAAGTAGTATCTCTCCTTAGGAGCCTTAAATTTGAGGTCTAATCTTTGCTTATTATGAAAAGCGCCTAATTAAGCAGTTGAATACTAGGACAAATTCTATGTAGTATAGTGATCAATTAATGTAAACCTTCTGGTTTCAAATTAAATATTTAAGTTACAATACAACCTTGGTAGAAAGTTTCGTAAAAGTAGTAGCCCTCCTTAGGAGCCTTAAGTTGAAGGTCTAACCTTTGATTATTATGAAAAGCACCTAATTGAGCAGTTGAATACTAGGACAAATTCTATGTAGTATAGTGATCAATTGTAAACCTTCTGGTTTCAAATTAAATATTTAAGTTACAATACAACCTTGGTAGAAACTTCTGTAAAAGTAGTAGCCCTCCTTAGGAGCCTTAAGTTGAAGGTCTAATCTTTGATTATTAGGAAAAGCACCTAATTCAGCAGTTGAATACTAGGACAAATTCTATGTAGTATAGTGATCAATTAATGTAAACCTTCTGGTTTCAAATTAAATATTTAAGTTACAACCTTGGTAGAAAGTGCCGTAAAAGTAGTCCTTAGGAGCCTTACATTTAAGGTCTAATCTTTGCTTATTATGAAGAGCATCTAATTAAGCAGTTGAATACTAGGACAAATTCTATGTAGTATAGTGATCAATTGTTGTAAACCTTCTGGTTTCAAATTAAATATTTAAGTTGCAATCTTGGTAGAAAGTTTCGTAAAAATAGTAGCTCTCCTTAGGAGCCTTAAATTGAAGGTATAATCTTTGCTTATTATGAGAAGCACCTAATTAAGCAGTTGAATAATGCAACCAATGTTTGACTCGAAAGCATCAAAACTACTAAATTAGGGATCGCGTGAAATTAGTTGGTTGTGAAACACGATGGCATAAAATAAACCCATTTTCGAACGTCTTAATATTAATTTTTTTTTTTGTTAAAATCGTACACTCCAAAGGATACCTAATGTCTGTCCTCTGTGGCTCCTGTATGTATCTCTTTATCGATAACGGACGTTGGGAATAGGGGAAAATTTCGTAAAACTATCCACTATTTTGAAAGTGAAACCCCACACTGGTTGAATCATATCCTCAATCTTCTATTATTTTCTATTGTGTGTTTTTTACTTATTCACATTCAAATAACGCTCATTTTTTCCCCAACGAATTGAAATAAAATGTTCACGGATGTATTTCGGTCATGGTCAGATCACCAGTGAAACTAATTTCCCAAATTTGAATATTCCGCATCATCATCATCATCATCATCATCATCATCATCATCATCATTATTATTATTATTATTATTATTATTATTATTATTATTATTACACTCTGTACCTAAGTTATTAAGTCAATGTAACAATGTAACAAATCAAAAAGTAGGTACCTTTTAAAGGTTCTGTTATTTTTTTAAATTTTTCCAATGCAATTTTGTGTCAAATGCATGGAAAAATAATAGGTAATTCATTAAAAGAAAACATTCTAGCTTGGTTGTTGAAATTTACATTTAAAAATAGTCTGACGAGAAACGGTCATTTCACTTTTAGTCAGGTTTTGTAAATTAAGATTGAAACGGAAATTTGAATTTTAATAGACCCATGAATTACCTAGATGCTCTTTCGTTTTCTTCTGTTTCACACCCGTTTAGATGAACTTAATTTTAAGATACCGCGTCTCGTAGAAATTTGTCTAAATGTGACAGTTCCAAAACGAGTTCTTTGAATGGGAAGTAAATTGAAGTCAAAATGTCACCTCTCCTACAGAAAATAAGTCAAAGAACTTTGAACTTAGCTTCATTTAAGGAATATAAGCAGATTTAATGAAGTACCTGCCTATTTTAAAAACTTTTTACTGCTTCAAAATAGTACTAGTTTTTTTAAATTATGGCAGAATGCTGGTATAACCTAATTGTTGAAAATGCCAGGGAGCGCCTAATTTGAAAAGCTTCTCATGAAATGTATTAAGCATTTCTTGACAAATTGATTATTTGTTAAATTCTAATTTATTCTTTATTACATAAAAATTTTAATTAAATACGAAATTTGATGTCATTACTATTGTGACATTTGTGCTCTTTCTACCAGCTTACTTGTCGTGTTCATTGTTCACAACAGTGACTTTGTTCATAATCATAATCTTGACTGTCAAAGTCGAGTTATAATATTATAACGCCTACTTTGTTAGAAGAATTTATTGGAACCCTTGTTGAGCACAACACCAAGAACCGTTGGAACCCTAGTTGAGCACAACACGAAGAACCACAATAACAATGTATTACATCGGGCGGGTTTGGACAGAAAAGCGAACAATTGTTTTTCGCTGATGATTACAGCTTTTCTGTCGAAACGTGTATACTATGTATACAGGGTGTCCCAGGTTGAATGATCAGGACTTTGACATTTTGTAGAAAAACACATTTTAAGGTGGATTGCTCCTATAAACATAGGTCCTAAAACCCTCTTTTTCTGAGATACCAGGGTGTTAAAATTTTCTAAAAAATATAGTTTTTATTTATTTATTTCCAAGTTTATTTTCGAAAATATTCAAACCAAAAATTGTCACACAACATATGGACAGAGGGCCATAAGATCCATGGCAACTATCGTTTTGTACACAACCAAAATACGTTTTTCATGAAATAGATCACAAAAATCTAGTTTGCGACCGGACGGTAACAGAACCGAAAAAAAGTCAAGAGACATTTTTTGTTCAGAATTGAATACTCTATCGAAAAAGATATTGAAAATATGTAATTCAGAGCCGTACTCTTTTTATTTATCAAATTAGTAGAAGGGATTACCCATATTATTATTATGATATATTATTCAATCTTATGACCCTCTGTCCATGTATCTTGTGTGCCAATTTTGGTTTGAATATTTTCCACAGTTCGGAAATAAATAAATAAAAACTTTATTTTTTAGACAATTTTAACGCCCTGTATCTCAGAAACAAAGAATTTTAGGACTTGTGTTTATAGGAGCAACCCACCTTAAAATGTATTTTTTTACAAAATGTCAAAGTCCGGATTAAACCTGGGACACCCTGTATAATAATTATTATTGTGGTTTTGGTGTTTGCAGTAAGTACTGTGTTGTGAACGCCCACTTTTTTAATAATTACTGCCACAGTTTGTTCATTACATTCACTTCTGGAATGCCCACCATTTCGCCCACTTTTTCCGCGGCACTATTGTCCACTACTCAGTATAGTATCTTCATCTCCTTCTGCTAGCTCTTCTAAGCAAGGTATTACTTTTTTTTTTTTCTTACTTTTCACGCAAGAGCAATGACTATAGTGGTTTACAGCGCCTGTGGACATTACGAGGGTCGTTCAATAATTACCCGTGTTTGGAAACAGGTGGCGCGGCTAAACCAAGTTGACATTACCATCGTGTATTGTAATTTGTCAACAAACACCACCGCCAGTTTTATCACACACATTGTAAGTTCGTATAGAAAATGAAAAAAAAACAATATCGGTCCGTAATTCGCTTCTTATTTTTGGACGACGAAACGTGTAAAAATAAAAGCGAATTTGGATGTTGTATATCCTTTCACCATCTATTACTACCGTGACATATTGCTTCAACGAATTTAAACGTGGTCAAACATCCGTTTTTGATGAGGAGCGGCCGCGTCGTCCGGCGGGCGTAGGTAGCCTCCAAGCAAATCGTTGAAAAGTTCGCGAAATGATTCTGGCTGATCTGGGCGAACTATCAGAGGAGAGGTCCTGGGCGTGTCGTGTCGTACGGAACTGTTGTAAATATCTTACATGATAAGTTAAGTATGAGAAAGGTGTCAGCCCGATAGGTGGCGCTGTTCCTCACTGACGAATGTCAATGTCGAGGCATTGTTTACACTTCTTGAAGAGAAATTCTAAGGAGTTTTTCCGCCGAGCCGGTACCGTTGATGAAACCTGGATCCATTATTATACGCCAGAAACCAAAAAATGGATTTTTCCGAGACAGGGGCGTATTTTGAGGAGTTTGACAAATCGTATTTTTTAGGATTAAAGAAGTGGCAGAAACGTTGGGAAAAGTGTATCGAACTAAAAGGGGATTACGTTGAAAAAAAACTTTGTGAAAAACCTGCGTCTTGTTTCCAAACACGAGTACTTATTGATCGACCCTCGTATATCAGAATTTAGCCTTATGAACAAAAAGGACGTTACAAGCTAAGTTAAAAAATTTCCTATATATACTATTGAGTAATATAATACTACTTAGTTTCTTGGGCCCATGTTGGACAAATTCGAAAATTTTAAAGTCGAGAGTCCAAAATTCAGACCCTCTCCTCTTTGCGTGTCGGCGGTAGTAAGCATGTAAGTCATTTCTAACTAATTTTGACAATAACTTACATATAACATTCTCTCATTCCTATTTACAGTTTACCCTCCCTCTCTTTCTTTCACCCCTCCCATTTCTCCCTCTCCCCGTGCTCTAAATCATCCCCTAACTGTCCCCTGTTTCCCTTTCCAATTCCTTCCTTCTTCCACCTTCTCCATCCATCCTATTCCTTCTCCTAAAATCTCTCTCCATCTCCTAACATATGCGCTATATTCTCTAGTCCCATTCTAAACAATCTACATTCTCTTTTATCATCCTCCCACCAATACTTATTCTCCCTTTCCTCGTTCCCGCATGTATATCTTGCCACCATCCTCTTCCTCGTCCTACTCAATCCTCCCTTTAGGTATTCCGTCACTCCTTCTACAATAATCTCTTCATACCCCCCTTCCCTGATCCTACTCCATCTTTCTTGCCTTTGCACATCTTAATCCCTTTCTACAATGTCTTTTCTTGTGCTCACCCACCATCGTCCTTCCCTTCTTCCTCTTGCATCTATTGTCAACATTTCTACATTCAAACAGTGTTACGCTCCAAGTAATCCATAAGATATTTTCAACATAGTCGTGTCCTAGAAGTTTATTTATGGAACAACTCTTGTTTTTAAGGAAATTATTTGCCAAAATAAGTTATTGGGAGATGGAAAGAGCAAATCTTGGTGTAGTAGAAATTGTCAAAATTCTCATTTCCATGAATGATTTGAGAAAATATAGTTAAGTATGTGTTCATTAGTGTCACGTCCATTGTTTGGTCTTACATAATCGTTATTTCTTCCTATTGTTTTACACCTCAACTGTTGATCTAGTGGTACCATGGGAAAATTTGAATTCAAAGGATAATGTGCAAATAAACAAGTAACTTAAGTTGCAAAACAACTATATTAATCCTATGACGAAGCAACTGTCACTAACCTTAATGTGCAGATTAAAATTTAAAAGACAGTCCTCCGCTCGAGCTCCACAATGTAACAATTTTTGGATGCCTCTTATCCCAGTGTAAAGACAAATGGAACATTATCTGATGAAAGTTTAGAGATGAAGTGTTTACAATTCCAGAAAATCTTCGCCAATTTCGTTTTCATTTTGCAAACTTTCAGGATTCAGGATTTCTAAGTAATACCCAGAAGTTGCAAACTCATCACCTCCTAGTATCCCTCCTGTGCCGTCTCCTGACTGATCAGTCAAATTTGGTCGAATCAAACTCTTTTTCCCCTTACTTGAACGATATCCGTGAACAAATCCAGATAATTTTGGGGAAAAAAAAACGGTTACCTTTACAGGAAAAAACGAACATTAGCGACATCTTATAAGAAAGCAAAATTCTGTAGAGACGATGAGGAGAAGATTTGATTGGATGGATGGATCCATCAATAGTCATGCATGTATGGTTTTTTCTATGGTGTAAATGGTAGGATAATTATGGTCAATACTTCTTGTACAATATGCGGCGTACTTTTATACCGTAAATATGATAAATCTGTAAGTCTACATTGTTGCTCATCTAATCCGTCCTATTAAGATAAGGTGTTCTCCATTCTGATAAATCTCGTTGATAGGATTGTAATCAATAGAGAATTTTTTGGGATTTCACGTATGGATTTTTGTAAAATTTTTAGTTTAAGAGCATCGCAAAAAGTACCTTGTGCTCCAACTGTTACAAATTCGAATTAGAAATTCATACTTTATTGTTACTGATATTTTGACTTTTTGGACACGCTTCATTTTTGAGTCGAAATCTGACTTCTCTTCCAACTACTCTAAAACGCAGAGCAAATCAGAAAGTGTGACTTATTGACTGAAACCTTGTGGTGGAGATATCCCATCAAGATGCAAAATTTTCCACATAGTCATCTTAGACCACAAGAGTTCCAGTTCCATTTTAGATATAGCTTTCAAGGTTGACAAGGGTAATGCTATCGTCATCTTACATAAATCCGATTATATTGCCAAAGTTAAAGATTTTTTGGACCCTACTACGTTCCCCATTGTTAAAATTAACTTTAATGCTTTCACAAAAACCGTCGGAGACCACATCACAAAAAATAAGGAATTGCTCGCCAATTCCCTCAATTATAATTATTTTAACCTTATTTTAATGAACCCAGCTGTCCCTCCCTTCTACGCTTTACCTAAAATACACAAACACAACATTCCGATACGCCCTATAGTTTCCTTTTTTCATACTCCCGTTTCGAAACTTTCAGAGTGGCTTAACCACACTTTTAGGAATTTACCCCATTTCCAATTTCCCCATGCCATCAAAAACTCTAGTGATTTAGCTGTTGAACTTTCTCATTTCCAGATGAAGAGTGACTACATTCTCATCTCGTTCGCTATCGTAAATTTCTTCCCCAGCGTCCCTTTTGCTGATTAATTCAATATTATCAACTCCCACCTTGCTGCATCCAAACTCTGGTATTGATGCTTCATTTCTTAGTCACAGCCTCAAGTTGTGTTACAATCAAAACCTTTTCAAATTTAATGGTGACATGTATCGCCAGCTTTCAGCCTATGGGCAATAGCCTATCCCCCCTCGTGGCCGAACTCTTTTTGACTTCCCTTGAAACTAACCTAATTTTTACTATAATAGTCAACATTTCAACAACAAAATCAAATTTTATAAACGGTACGTTGATGACATCTTTGTCATCTTCAAAGGCAATGATCTAGATATTGCTGATTGCTTACTTTTCCTCAACAACCTGCATCCCAACATCATGTTCACTCTTGAAAAAGAAACCAACAATTTCCTTAACCTTACCATTACAAGACATGATCACTCCCTTGACATTTCCATTTTCCGCAAACCTACTTCCACGGACCACCTTTCCATTCTTTCCACCCACTTTCCCATAAACTTGCTGCTTTTAGACATTTTTTAACCGCCTCTTCGACTTGCCTCTTAACCCTCATAACTATCACAAAGAATTAGACCTTATCTACAAAATTGCCGTTCGCAACGGTTACCCCCTTAAACTCATTACCCAACTTTACACCTCCCTCAGATTTTCCTTCAACACTCCACACCAGACCACTCACAGTCCCCTACTCCGGTTAAATACTACTCCCTTATAGACCCCTCCACTTATTATTTCAAAAATCTTTTGCCTAAATCCGACATCAATATCTCATTTTCTTCTAAATATAATTTAAGCAGTATGCTAGTCCATACTAAAGATAAATTGGATCTCTTGGACAAATCAGGCGTGTACAAGCTTAATTGTGGTAGCTGTGATTCCTCTTACATTGGCCAAACCTCATTCGCTCATCACATACTCGAATCAGGGCACTCCCTAACTTTGAAATACTTCACCTTTGCGATAAAGGCATCCGCCTCAACCTGTTGGAAAATAGTGAAATAATTACCAACCACAATAAAAACCCCTCCGGCTCCCTCCATGAAATGATTAACACTAACCGTCATTTGCTCCTTTCAAAAATTTTTTTCTACTAATTTTTGCACCTCTTTGTATCTGTTTTTAGTTCCCTCCTTTGTCCCTAACTTCATATTTATGACACAGCTGTTGTCAGCTTGTCATCTCTTCACTTAACTTTTGGCTCTCAGTTCTTGAGACCACATCAGTTCTCTATTTACTGGCTTCCCAGTTGTTCTTCATCATGCACGATCATTTTGACCGTTGCATTTAAGTTTTCATCACCCTTTTTTCCCGTAAATATCTTTTTATCCCCCAACAGTTACCTAACTTATTTCTTTCAGCGTGGTTCATTATTCATGTCTTTAATTTTACAAGTTTGCTTTCAACATTTGTGATTTGGGCCTTATACGGTGCTCCTTCACAATGGTATAATTTAATAATTTTAAGTCTCCAACTTTAACCCTAATAATGTAAGTTTTATAGAGTTTAAGTCTACTTTGCGTTACTTGTGTATTCTCATTTAACTTTTAGTACCTGAAGATGATAATCTATAGTATTATCGAAACATGTCGTTAGTTATGAATGTAAATCGGTAATTTTCTATTTTCAACTTCATTATCAACTTTCATCGTTGTACATCATAATAAAATAAAGCACATGGGGAAGGTTACCTCTCGTCGAGTCTCGTATGACCCCATTTTGAGTAATCCCAACATCTACATGGACCAAACGTAGCTTTCAATTGGTTAATCATGACGTACCTACACTTATCTAACCGGATATCCATTTTGATGATAAGTTTGAAGTATTGTTAATCTTTGTTGAATAGTGTATCCATGACGTGTCTTGTACCAATGAAAGCAACACAGCGATCACATTCCTACCAGTGTTTATTAACGATCTTGTTGCTAAACTCTGTAAGTATATAAAATGAACATCAAATTAATCTTCAGACTGAAGGAAGAGCATTGGACCAATTCCAGATCTCCATTAAAGAGTTAAAATTTTGCTTTTCTTTGTACCATTTTCAGAATTGAAATATTAAAATTGAACTTGTGACCTTAGAACAAACTGTCATCCAGTAAGACCATAATTTTAGTAGAATAACCTTGGAATTTGGCTGTTTACAAACCTTGATTTAATTTCTTCATCGAGGGCTCATTCACCATTCATAGCAAAAATTGCCAACAGCCGTTTTGGTCTCGTGCTTCAAGCCTTAACGGTCAAATTTGTAAACCTGTGTACCGGGTGGCCAAATAAGCGAGGTAAGCGGCTGTATCTCAGGACCTGCTCATCTGACAACAATGGAATTTTTTTATTATTATAAATGTGGCCATAAAAAAACTCTGGAAATTATTTTCGAGTTCCTAGGATGGCCGCTAGAGGGCGTATTTGGTATAATAGTTCATAAAAGCTTAATTTTCTCGATTAAAGTCCCAATGAAGTGGGCCTGAAAATATTGTCATGGCAATCTACGATCATTTTTGAATAAAAAAACCTTACATCAATTTTTTTGGCAGCTGTCAAATAAAGTAGTGGGGGAAGGTTTTACCCCGAAAAAGAAAAATGCTTGTAGTGTCAGTTTGGCTTGGCCGATTTTACTGAAACAAATTTTCATTAAAAGAGCATTTTTGGAAGTATTTTTCTATAAAAATAAAACAACAATATATTTTTCCATTGTTCTGCGAGAGGGCGTTGATTTATAACTTACCTTATTTCTTTAAATATCTCTAAAAAGTTAAATAAAATCATATATTTTTTTACGATAATAAGTAGAGCACAAAAAACTAAAAAAAAATAGTGAAAACCGCAAAACGATATTTAAACATTTTTGTTAATACCTTCGTTATAAATAGAGATATCGTTTTGCGGTTTTCACTATTTTTTTTAGTTTTTTGTGCTCGTAAGAAAAAATATAGGATTTCATTTAACTTTTTAGAGATATTTAAAGAAATAAGGTAAGTTATAAATCAACGCCCTCTCGCAGAACAATGGAAAAATATATTGTTGTTTTATTTTTATAGAAAAATACTTCCAAAAATGCTCTTTTAATCAAAAGTTGTTTTCTTTTCGGGGTAAAACCTTCCCCCACTACTTTATTTGACAGTTGTCAAAAAAATTGATGTAAGGTTTTTTATTCAAAAATGATCGTAGATTGCCATGACAATATTTTCAGGCCCACTTCATTGGGACTTTAAGCGAGAAAATTAAGCTTTTATGAACTATTATACCAAATACGCCCTCTAGCGGCCATCCTAGGAACTCGAAAATAATTTCCAGAGTTTTTTTATGGCCACATTTATAATAATAAAAAAAATTCCATTGTTGTCAGATGAGCAGGTCCTGAGATACAGCCGCTTACCTCGCTTATTTGGCCACCCGGTACATAGTGCTAATAAATACTATTATTTCCGCACTTGTCACTGATAAGCCGCTTATTTCGGCTATTTTTAACATAGATACACCAAAAAAAATATGACTATTTGGACAAGATAGGAGAAGATTTTTGATATATTTTTATCATATCGTAATCAAAGTATCTTGCGAACTTAAAAACAAACAAGAACATTTTTTGAAGCTCATACAGTAAGATCTTCAACCCAGTGTGTGAAACGCGTTCTACCATACGATAATGGATACCAGTTTTCATAATAATTATAAAATTACAAAAAGTTTCACAGCCTTGTTTATCAAGATGTAGGTAATTTATACAACTTAAATTATGCTTTATTTATCTTTATTGCATCTAATTTTAGTGGTTAAAGGTGATATTTGCGACTCGTACTTATTTAGTCCTAGATTTCGTATTGTATGTAAATTTCGAAATATTTTTTGATCGAATGAATGGTTGAAGGAAGTTTATTCATTCTGCATCATCGTGTGGAACGTTATATATATTTTTATTTTGAAATAATCGGAGCGTACAAAAAGAAGTTGCGGTTTTAACAAAAAAAAAACTTGATGTGTAGTGTACTCGATCGTTCCGGGGATTTGCTTAATTGTAGGCGAAAAGCGTAACATATTTTTGAAAATGACGTGTACATCTTATTAAAAATGGAATGTGTCCCCCGACAAGAATGTTGCTACTGGAACAAAAATTAACAAAAATGTCAAATTAGATGCATTATGCATTATTTTTTGTATGATGGTTCTGAAGGTTGAAAATTTTGAGACTGTAATCACTAAAGCTATTTATTTATTTATTTATTTATTAATTATTTTTCAGCCTTTTTCAGGCAAAATAAAAGTTCAAAAAAGGTAGGCAAAAAGGCATAAAAAATAATCAAAAAAGGCATCTAAAAAGACAAAAAAGAGACAAAAAAGGCACGGAAAAGCAACAACTGTCGAGAAAAAAATGTTAAAATCAAAACATACATATTCAAGTTAGGTATAGAAAAAAAATGTATTTGAAAAACTAAATACAGTTGATAGATGCGAATCCAACTTTATCCACTGGTTATACTTAGTACTTTTTGATTGTCTATCTGCTGACATTCTTTTCAAATAAAGTTTTGTGGCTAATTTAAAAATACGCTTAACCCCACACAATGTATATGAGAAATTTTGTCTTCAGTTTGTGCACCAAATTCTTTTCCCTTCAAACAATGCTTTCTTAGAAATTTCCCAGAGAAATTTATATAAAATTTAAAAATTAAGAAATACTTACATTAGAAAAAACTAAAAAAAAAATTGACCGAAAAGGTACTAAATAGGCAAAAATAACAAAAAAGTAGGTGAAAAAGGCAAAAAAAAACTAAAAATAACCAAAAAAGGCAAAATAAAGTTTGCATTTTTGGAAAGTACATACCCTATAACTGATTTTAATTAGGGTTTGCCTTAAGTTTCTCCATTTATAAGAGAAGGGTTTTTGCCTAACTATCCTTGCTTTAGTAATCACCCAGGGGCGGTTCTCCAATCAAAGAACGACAAGAGATTTCCTCCAATTGTTTTCCAGAAGACTAGCTTCAACTCTCTAGGATAATTTCAAAATCGCACAAGTGAGTGGAGGCCACGATGTTATTATACACCGTGGTGCAGGCCTATAAAGGAAAAAATGGACAAAAGGGCAACAATAGCACATTTTTTTTATTTCTAAAAAAACATGTTAAACATTCGGATTCCTCATCAACAAAACCATTTCATAAGAGAAAAATAGTCTAGAAATGAAGGTTTTTGGCCTAAATTAATACTCGTAACGAAATATTCATTTTCAGAATTAAATCAGCCCCTTCTCGAAATGAAATTTGTGCCAAACTTCAAACGCTCTAAATTTTTAATATGGGCAGCATTTGTTTTGTGGAAGAAGAGAATAAAACAAATAGATATTGGAGAAGTCGAAACAATAATACTCGACTCTGAATGGACGTTTTGGCTGTATCGGAAATGATTAGATTTAGGTTGTGACAAGGCTGAAAGAAGAAATTTTGAAAATATTTTTTATTTTCAAGATGATAAGTGTTTCGTACTCCATTTAAGTACGTAAAGTGTATAACGTCCCGTAAAAGCCAAAGTTTGTTTTGCTCTCCATTCGTATTATTAAATATTGATCAACTCCAATTTGGGTTTCTAATCTTTTGGCAGTTCTCAAACGCTCACTTGTTGATCCTGGCGAGTTTCTTAAGACTAATGGAGTATGAACCCTAAGTAGGTTAAATAAATAACAATGTATGCGACACACGTTTAAAGAAGATTTGAAATACACACTCGTAAGTCATATTCTGGATATTTTCCTCGATTTGGGAAAGTGTAGGTATATTTGAAAAATGGCGACGTTGCCGTTTTCCCTGCTTAGTTTGCTACTATTAGACCATTTCGATCCTTAATAAGAATGTTCTGTCACTAACTTTATTCGGTAGAAGATTTGGCCATTTTGGAATATCTTCTGAAAAATCCATTTGTAAAGGTGGTACGGAAGTAATTTCATCTTCCCATTGTCATGTTGTGGACAAAAACTATCATCGTCAGCAACTTTTCGCAATCTGTATCACGAAGACGAACCGTTTCCGGACAGCAAAAAAAATTGCGAGTTTTTAAATTTTATTTTGAAGAAAAGTGCAGCTGGTGGACATCGATTGCTGTGTGAAGCATATGGGGAACATGCTCCATCAATAAAAACATGTGAATACTAGTTCCGCCGTTTTAAAAGTGGCGATTTTGACACCAGCGAGAAAGAACGCGAAGAGAGCCAAGTAAAGTTTGACGACGCTGAGTTGGAGACGTTATTCGATCAAGATTCATGCCAAACTCAAGAGGAGCTCTATGAAACCTTGGAAGTGACTCAACAAGCGGTTTCAAACCGCCTCAATGGCATGGTGCAAAAACAAGGAAATTGGGTTCCCTATGAACTCGTGATCCAAAGAATGTCGAACGCCGTTTTCAACCAACTTCAAAAAGTTGGTTACTAAATTCGTCCGGATGTCTGTGTGTCTGTGTGTCTGTGTGTCTGTGTGTCTGTGTGTCTGTGCGTTGGTCGATGTTACAGGGTTTAGAAAGCTGGAAGTGGTGTCATCTTATAGGAAATTCTTCACTGATTCCAAATCGCTGGTAAATTTTTTGATCGGATCACCCGTTCGCCGTCGGGACGCCATTAAAGTCAAAATATACACCCTTTAATATCTCGAGAACGACACGTCCAATTACAAAAAGAAAAAAATACGTTTCCTTTATTTGTTGAAACCTATTGAGTCATGATACGTAAACATCACCCTCACCCCTCCTGTGGGGTGGAGCGGGGGTGAGTTTTCAAAACTTAAATGGGAACACCTATTTTTTATTACTTTTGGATTCTCCATAAAAAACGATACTCAAATTGCAAATTTTACCCCCAACTGCAACCCCTTTTTTGGGGGTGGAAAGGGGGAAAATTGCACGTCCGCAGAAAAACAATCTTTTTTTACTTTTTTTTCCTCTAACATTTTTTCGTGATTTACAAATTGTCCGTCACCCTCTCCACTCCCATTTCCCTTAAGGGTGGAAAGAAAAACAATGACTCATTTGTGCAGAATCCGGCGTGGTTGTGTCTGAGGTGGGGAGGGGGGTAGTTATATACATATATATTGTATATAGTATATGCCATAATTAGTTACAGATTTGAAGTTGGTTGAAATTAAAATTCTATAAGAATTTGCGCCTTTTGATACTTGTTTAACGTGCGAATAACTGCTCCAAAGGCAAAATTGGAAGGTTTTTTTTGCATCGAACCGTGATGGGGGACGAAAAGTGGATCCATTACGACAAGCAAAAGTACGGAAAATCGTGGCGTAAGGCAGAACATGCACCAACTTCAAAAGCAGAACCGAATATTCATGGCAAGAAACTAATGCTGTGCATCTGGTGGGATCAGTTTTGGAGTGATCTACTATCCCTAACGTAACTATCACTTTACAATTGCTGCTTCCGACTACCACTTGTTCCGATCGATGATTCATGGTCTGGCCGAGCAGCACTTCACTTCTACGAAGAAACCAAAAATTGGGGAAAAGTCGTAGATAAATGATGAACAATACTTCCAATAAAATACATTGTACCAATTTCTCTGAATTCATGTTTCAAAAAACCCTCAAAACTTATTGGCACTCCTGATATATTTTACCAATTTTACCAATTAGCAAGATGTAAATGTAGGTCCTTTGAGGGCCCTTATGCAGGCCCGGGCCCGTGTTCCGTGAAACACTAGTAGCTACCGCGCTGCCTATTGGTTTAGGCAACCGCACTCTAAATTGGAATGATACCAACCGAGCAACAGTGAAACAAGCCTTTTGTAACTGTAACCCAGTGGAGCCTTTTTTTACTTTTTTACACACTTGTATAGATACATAGGGAAAGTAATGTAATCGGAAAAAAATCGATCTCTAGGTTTTGATGAATCTCAACGTTTTGGGCCCTCTTGAGTCCAAAACCACGATTTTTGAAAAATGTTTGTCTGTGGGTGCGTACGTTATGGCTGTGGAGCCTAAACTACTAGACCGATTTTGATGAAATTTAAAACTAAGGCCTATAAAAAAACTTCATCGGTAAAACAAGCTTCGCTTCAAAATTGGCCCAAAGGAGCACAAGTTAGGGGCGTTATTTTTGGAGCCAACATTCAAATTTTAACCCAATCTAATTTCGCTTTATGAAAAGTTAGTAGATGGTTACAAGTGAAACGCCGTTTTTCGTTCGTTTCTAAATTCAAAATGGCGTCCAATATAGCACATCTCCAAGTTCTTACTTTTTAGAGATCAAGAACCGTTTAACTTTGAAAATTGGAAATTACGTATAGCCAAAGGATGGCTAGAACTTTTACTTGTAATTGGCAAAGAACAAAAATTAAACGTAGCCAATTTATTGGTGCCCAAAATTGGTCAAAAATTAAAAATCAAATTTTCTCAAAATCTACTCCGAACATTTTTTTTGGATTTTTTTAAATGTTATACTACATACTCTACATACTCTACATTAATTTTTTTATTTTTTTGAGTTATTGCGCAAAAACTATTTTATTTTGAGTTATTATGGAAAAATTTAATACGTCATTGTAGTAACCACGGGTAAGTTATGGGCCAGTTTACTGGTCAATTAATTTACTTTAAGAGCAAATGTTTTTCGAGAAATAAAAAGAAATTCTAGCGTCTAAATTTAGCTACATGCACACTTTTCAAGTTGGTGCACAGGGTAACTGGGAATTCTCTCGGATGGTCGAAAACCGTGCACGTGCTCATGGAGCTGCGACGTGTTGGCCGAGTATTCAGCACCACCGTGATGATACCCATAAATTATAATCATTTTTCGGTGATAGCACGTAAAAGGCTAAGAAAATTGTATTAATTTGGCGCCCTTCCTCAGTCATTGCCTAGATCAACCACTCCTCTCGCTCTTTCTCAGAGCTGGCTCTGTAAGTCTAGATTAAAACGAGTTTCTTGGTATGATTTTACAAAGAGGACATACAAAAATACAGGGATCTGGAGTCAGATGGCATACCGAAGTAGTTTTGAGGGAAAGATGTAAAGATATAGGGAGGAAGAAGACGGTGGCACGGTTCAGGGTGGTAATTGAGGAAAAGGACAATAAATACTGATTGGGCGATGAGGAGAGTTTGTGTAGACTGTGTGGGGGGGGAAGGGAGAATATTGGACATATGGTGGACAAATGTGGTGAGCTAAGACAGTAAGTGGGAGGGTGCTGGGAGAGGATGGGATGATGGAAGAAGTGCTAGAAAACAGAAGGTAATTAGGGGATGTACAGTAGGCTCTAGTATTTAGCAAAACTTGGAGGTATGATTTGGTTGATTAGAATAAGAATACCTTGTAAATTTAATAAATACCCAAAATCATTAATTTAGCCCACATAATTATTCTTTTGGCTCCAAGATTTTTATTCATTTTACCCCATGATTTTATTCATTTTACCCCAAGGTTTTATTCATTTCACTCCAAGATTTTTTTATTTTACCCCAAAATTTTATTTATTTACTTATTTTATAGAAGTATTTGAAACTAAAAAAAAAATGGCACCCTAAACGTATATTGCCACTCAGGCGCTTAGGTTAGAGGTAGGTTTAGTATATTTTTTTCAATTGAAATAAAATGAATAAAATCATGGGGTAAAATGAATAAAATCTTGGGACGAAAAGAATGATTCTGTGGGTTAAAATAATAATTTTTGGGGGCTAATGTAATAATTCTTGGGATCAGAAATCTTGAGACCAAAATAATAAAAAAGCTGGAACCGAAAAGTAATTCTTGGGGTAAAAATGATAATTCTTGGGCTTAGAGTGACATTTCATGGGGCCGCGAAAATTACCACCCGTTCAAAAAATCCAATGCGCTTTGAGCTTGATTGCTTATTTAATATCAAAAAAGTGTGTTGCCGAGTAGAATAAAAATGGCCTTCCATTATTTTTAACGTTGGAATTTGTATTTGTTTCCGCTCTATTTTTCGTAATTGTACAGAATTCTCGCTTCGTAAATATAAATAGGTGTGTTTAAAAGGTGTGACTTACCTTCTTGAAATGAGTCGTAATGAAAAACATTGCTTGTAAAGAGTTTTTCCATTAGCATTTAATACCCGTGACGTGTACAATTATTCATCTACCTATTAATAAACAGTATGAAAAATTTTCTACTTTAGCTTATCATAATACTAATTTGCATTGTAAATTTGGCTAAAGTAACCTTGCTTACTGTTACGATATTGTTTATTTCGTGATTATTCCAAACCTGTTGCACGTAGGCGTATGAGTAATTAAAATTAGAGAATGGCACAAAACGGTGCCCTTTTTAAAAGCACTTCGAATGTCGTCAACGTTGAGTATTTTATTGTTTTAGGTCTAATTGTAACACAATAGTATGTTATCTAGTAAATTCTGTTGATTTATACTTAAATTTATTAAACATTTTTCATATCTTACAAAGATAATTTTCAAGTAACCTATGTGATATCTTTGATAATAGTATAGAGACGTACTTTAGATGGGAGGTTGGACGGTTGTGTGTTATATACGTATTTAGCATGAAAAAATCTCGCTCTACTGTTATTTGTAATAATTAATAACTAAAATAACTACAAGTTGTAGTAATTTGTGAGTACGCACCAAAGAAAAATGGGAACCGGGGGAGTTCCAGAAAAATGCCCCGTAATTATGAGGTAACTATACACTATACTATAGTCTATATCATCTTAACCGGATTAACCACCCCTAAAGGTAAGACAAGGTAAAACGTATATGGTAATATCTACCATTCATTCATCCCACTTTGAATGGTAGGTATGCGTAATAAGGAAGAAAAGGTTACCATATACATTTTACCTTGTCTTACCTTTAGGGGCGTTTAGAGAACATTTAAGATGGTATAGACTATATCTAAATTTTGATGATGTATTCTGTACGGGATCGTATAGCAAAACTAAATGATTCATAGCGCGTTCTGTGATAAGCGATAATAGAGTTATTTAAATTACTCACGTTCTTGATAAATTTTAAACAATAATAAATCATCAGGCGATACTAAAATACTGTTTTAATTTCAGAACAACGGAGGAACATGGAAACTTTCCCGAAAGATTCTACGAGAGGAACAACAGTCGTGTAACAGACGCCGAATATATCCGTCGAACAAGTTATCACGATAATCGAGGTCGTAATAGGGATAGGGGATATCGAAATGGTCCCTATAATAACGTTATTGATCGACATAGACCACTTAATAGTACCTGGTCGTACGATTCCTCTAGGAATTATAATAGTGAAACAGGGTATGGAACGACGCCTTCTGATACGAACGACAGAAGATCGTCGGATTCCCAAAGTACAAAAAAGAAGACCAAATCGAGGTCGGGTAGCAGATCGATATCCCCATCCGGTAGTACATCTAGCCGTTCACCTACAAGATCAAGATCACAAAGTAGTAGTAGTTCCTCAAGTAGTACGACATCACATGCGTCTAGTTCCACAAGTTCACCAAAATCTCGAAGGGTGGCGTTATCGGCGAATGCTTCTCATCAACCAGTAGTCCATTCGGATGATCGAAGACCTTTGGCCATTTGCGTTCGAAATCTTCCATTAAGATCGTCGGATACGTCGTTAAAGGATGGACTTTTTCACGAGTATAAAAAGCACGGTAAAGTGACGTGGGTGAAAATTGTCGGTCAAGGTGCGGAACGGCACGCGATTGTTTGTTTTAAAAAACCGGAGGACGTTGATAAAGCCCTTGAAGTGAGTTACGATAAACTTTTTTTCGGGTGTAAAATTGAAGTCGCTCCGTATCAGGGATACGATGTGGACGACAACGAATTGCGGCCGTACGAAGCTGAAATTGATGAATTTCATCCTAAGGCGACGCGCACATTATTTATCGGTAACTTAGAAAAAGACGTTACCGCTTCTGATCTCAGGAAACACTTCGACCAGTTCGGGGAAATTATAGAAATTGACATTAAAAAACAAGGGGCTGTGAGTTCGTACGCATTTTGCCAGTACTCGGACATTATTAGTGTGGTTAAAGCCATTCGCGCAATGGATGGTGAACATTTAGGTAATAATCGTATTAAACTAGGTTTTGGGAAATCTATGCCGACTAACTGTGTGTGGTTGGATGGTGTTGTGGAAAGTGTTAACGAAAAGTACCTGACGTTACAGTTCGATTCGTTCGGACCTATTACAGAAGTCAAAATAGACAGAGATAAAGGACAAGGATTAATATTTTACGACCAAGTTGTTAATGCGCAAGCCGCTGTTGCGAAAATGCGCGGTGTTAATATGCGCGGGCGAAAAATGCAAGTGGACTTTGCTAGTCGGGAGTGTCAAGAAGCATTTTACGAACATTTAGAAAAACAAGGACATCCCACGGACAAAACGAACTTTGAGGAAAGAACTTCGGCAGTTCGAACGTTTGATGTGGCGGTTCCGACCGCTGCAAATCGTTTCGCGCGTTACGAAACGCCTACGAGACCACGAACAGCTTCTTACAGTAGTAGATCTAGCGTTACAGCTGGCCAATGCACCGCAACTACCACTGTACACTCGCCCAGCACGCCAGGTTCTGTTACTCCTCGAGGAAGCGGTTCACGATCACGTCTAGCGAGATTTGCCGAATATTACGATCAAGCCACAACGGAGTACGGCGATAGAAGGTATAGAAGTTACGACGAATACAGTCAAGGTAGTCCGGCATCACACGAAGACGGTTACGAGCACGAATACGTATTCAATCGTGAAAGTCCGTCGCACGTCGATACCTTAGAATCTCGCTCGTTACAACACAACACCGAACTAACCTTAACGTTTGCACCGCCTGACATTCGAAATTTGCAGAAAGAACGGTATCACCTGCTAGAACAGTTAGAAGATTATCCTAGTTCGGGTGATGAACTAGTGAGTCCAAAGAAAAGGATACGATTAGACATGTTGGAAGGTTCGGCTGCGAGCGACGTTATAATAGAGGCAAACCGCGATCACAGAAAAGTAATGGAGGTCAGAAGAACATCAGAAGGTAGCCTCAAACACCATTCCCGAAGACCATCAGTCGACAGCAAACACGGGGCAAGAGAAGTTGGAATAGACCGAATTGCGTATATGCCTCACGCGGTTTGCAAGCGGCGAAAAACGGCCGGTAGTGATAGTAGTTCAAAAATTCAACACCACGAACTGTCAGGTTCCGAAAGCGTCGGCAGTTCTAGGCCCGGTACTCCACTGTGCGACGAAAAACCCGATTTCCCTACCGAACCAAGAAGGATACCACGAGAACGTGAGGGCCCTTTAAGTTTACCCTTGCCTAGATTCGCGGCGCAAGTAATGGGTAAAGGAAATGTGTCAGTCGCCGGAATTAAAGGACAAAAGGATAACATTTTGGCAAGTCCTCCACCGGCCGCAACAAGTCCGCGAGTTTCTACTCCCTTAACGCCTAGTCTAGCGCAGGTACCTCCACCCGCATCACCACCTCCCCGACCACCATCGTTAAGTTCAAATTCGAGCGACAGCGACATTACTCCACCCAGTCCGTCGTTAGACGAACGAATTAGATCTTTAGATGAAAAGTATGAAAAGTGGTCCGGTTCAAGAGCAGTGAGCGCTGCTGGCAGCGAAGCACTGGCCAAATTAGACGCTTCGGCATCGGAAAGGTTTAGGTTTAGTTATAAATTATTAGACCTCGATCTTAAAGAACTTCAACCATCGGATATAGTTAAATCAGTACTGGCAAAACCGTCTGTCTTCGATGAAGATTCCAAAAGGCTCGAAAACGTGGGCGAAAAGTACGAGATCAATCTTTTTCCCAAAACACCTACAACTTCGGCCCAAACAACGGTACCTGTCCCGCCTTTGCCTACACAACCACCAGTATTGAAGGTAGCTACAACCACCGCGCAATTGCCAAAGACTCCCACCATACAATCTCCTCGATCCTCAGGTATGTATAAATTCTTCATTAGTTCTTTCACTAACAAATCATACTTTCCAGGTTCCAATATTACAACGGCGAAAGGTCTACAGTACCCTTTTCCGAGTCATCCCCCGCTTCAACCTGTGATCAGTGCACCATCTACTCCAACCCCTCCGGTACAAGCGTCGCAGCCATTACCACCAACATCTACTTCGAGGGTTAGCCATGGCGACAATAGACTTAAGTTGTGTGCTAATACTCCAAGTGGTGATAGTAGGACTTCTTCTAAATTGAGTGCAAATCGTAATAGTTCGGCGGTAACGAATTCGACACAAAGTAACAATAGTAAAAATGGTGTCAACATTCCTGTAAATCCAAGTGACAATGCTACCGTTAGTTCGAACGCAGACGTTAATACGAAAGTGAACAAAAGTGCGCGTGATAAAGTGACTAATCGTAGGGATTCTGCTAGTAGTGGCGGGTCTCCTATAGGTGAAATTAGAAATAGACGAAATAGTGAGAGTAGTGGACGTAGAAGTGATCTAGGTGATAAACAAAGTGACAATTGTGATAATGCGTGCGATAGAAAATCGGACGAAAAAGAGAAGAGCGAGGAGTGGAAAAGGGAATTGCAGAGGATAGAAAATGAGAGGTTAGAAAAGGAACGTTTGGAAAAGGAGAGTTTAGAAAGGGAACGATTAGAACAAGAAAGGTTAGAAAAGGAAAGGTTAGAGAAGGAACGCTTAGAGCGAGAACGAATTGAAAAAGAGCGACTGGAAAAGGAGCGTTTGGAAAGAGAGCGTCTAGAGAAAGAGAGATTGGAAAAGGAGAGAGCCGAGAAAGAAAGACTAGAACGTGAATTTCGACGCGAGCGGGAGGAGAAAGAACGCAAAGAAAGAGAAGAACGTGAAAAGCGGGAAAGGGAAGAACAAGAAAGAATAGAGCGCGAAAAAAGGGAAAGGCGAGAGAAGGAAGAACGAGAAAGACGCGAGCGAGAGGAAAAAGAAAGGAAAGAGAAAGAGGAGCAGGAGCGGATGGAACGGGAGCGTAAACGAGAGGAAGAAAGAAAACATAGGGATGACAATCACGAAAAGAGACGAGATGAACATTTACGACATCGCGATAATCACGGTGAGTCTAAGCACAAAGACAGCACCGAGAGAAGCGATAGAAATACCAAAGAATCCAGAACGAAAGATAGTAATGATGTATCAAGAAAAGATACGAGCGACTCTAAAAATAATCACGAAAACAAAAGCAATCATGAAGGTAGAGAAATTCGAAGAGACGATAAAAGCAAACATCATCAAGATAGAGACTCTGACAAGAAGAGAGATAATTGCAAAGAAAATAGGGAGAATAATTTACACGACAAAATCGTTAATATCGTCAACGAGGTGAAAGAGAACAGTAAACCTATAGAGAGTCGACATTTTTCTATCGATAATGAGAAGAGTAAAGTTGATATCGGCCGTAGAAAAGAACGGAACAATAGTTTACCCGCTAATGTTGGATCAAAGAGGCGTTTAAGTTCACAGGATTCATTAGAAAGTTTGGACGAAATTAAGAAAATAAAATTAAGTCAAGATCATCGAAAAATATCAGATAGAAGAGATTCAAAAGACGTTAGAAGTGAAGAAAAGGTAAAGGTGAAACATAAAAACAACATAGCGAAAATAATCGAAGATAAACTGAGACATGAAAAGTTTAACAGCGTTAAGGAGGTAAAAGATCGAGATAAAGAAGAAAAACACAAACATAAGCAGAAAACGGAAAAACAAAGATCAAAAGAGAAGAATCGTGATAAAGATTCTCCCATTGCTAAACTGCCCAGCAAAGACTCATCGGTGGATAAGGATTTTTTGGCACGGCTAGATTTGCAGTCTACCGAAGATTCTGAAAAACAACGACAGAGAAAAGAATCAAAAGAAAAACGGAAGCAAGAAAGCGTTGAATTAGACGAACGTAAAACGGAAGAACATCGTAAAACCGAAGATAGGAAAAAGGAAAAACGCCCCTCGACCGAAAGAAAGAGTCGTGACGAAAATCTCTGTCAAAAATCTGAAGAGAAAAAGAAGAAAGAACGCATCAGAAAGGTTACCAGTTCCGATGCCGCCACCGACTCTGATGAGCCCAAAAAGCAACCACATTCCATATTTGACATTGTCGATGACGAACCGGCTTACATCTCGATGTACGATAAAGTTAAAGCTAGAAGTTGCAAGAACATGCAAAAACAAGAGGAAGAAAAACGCCAAGAGAAGTTAAAGGCGAAATTTAACCAATTAAAACAAAGTCGTGCCAAACGGGAAGAAAAGAAACGATCTACCTCTTGGGACGAAGACACTGACTCAGATCACGATCGGCGGGATCCGAGTTCAAAGAACGAAAATAGCAAAATTCGCAAAAGCTCCAAGGCACTTATCACCAGTTCTGATGACGATGGTGTTAGTAGCCGAGGTAAAGCGCGTAGAAAGCGAGACATTTATTCCGATTCCGATTCGGATAAACACAGAATAAACAAAATCGATCACATCGATAGTAGCGAAGATGAGAATGTCAAGAGTAAAAAGCCATCGAAATCTCGAATTGCCAGTGATACATCTGACGACGATTTTAAAACTCTAAGAAATAAGATCAAATCGGAGATATTTTCCGATAGCGAATTAGATCACGCATTTATAGATCTTGAGGAGAAATCGCATAAGAAGGTGAAAGACGAGGATAAATATAGCAAAAAGGATAAACGTAGTAAGCAAGAGTTGACCACCGAGCAGATTAGTGTGCAAATATTTGGTGAATCGCCCATACCGGAATCAAAATCAGAAAGTACGTATGACAATTCGCGAATTTTTGGAGATGTGTCATCTGCCGAGGAGACTCATGAAATAAAAAAGGAGAAGATTGACGCACATCGAAAACGCAAAAAGAAACAGAAGCGACAGAAGCATTCACTCACAAGTGAGGATGATACCAAGTTAGAGTTAACAGTAGAACTGATTAAGGACGAAAGTATTGAAAGAATGAAAAATTCAGAAAAGAAAAGGCAACATAGCAAAAAGGATAAAAAGAAAGATAAGTGCAAAGATGAATCGAAACATAAAGATAAATCTCGAAAGTCGAAGAAATCGAAATCTGAACTTGGAAAATCCGATTCCAAACGAGATGGTAAAATGGAGAACATATTCGGTTCGTTCTCGGACGATTCGGAGCACGGTAGCAAAGATCCCGAACGCTCGGATCATTCATTTTTGGACCGATTCGGCGACGACAAATTGCAAATTTATCCCAGCGACTCTGATAGTATATCTCACATTGAGAAAGAGCTTCAAAAATCTGAGGAAAAAGAACAACGGAAAGAAGAGCACAAAAAGAGGAAAGAAAAGAAGCGGCGCGAAAAAGAAAAACGAATGCGAGAGGAAGAAATTAATGAAAACAGTATGGATTATATCGACATGGGTAAACAGTTGGAGGCTAATATTAAAGATGACAGTGATGATATTCTAGATACCACAACAACGAGCGTAAAAAGTGAGCCAGACGAACGTAATGAAGACTCTTTCAGATTTACAGACGGTGATGAAACACCCGAGGTGAAAGTCGAAGTAGAACGAAAGGAAAGTAGAGAGAAAAAGAAGAAACGTAAGAAAAGTAAGGAAGAAAAACACAACAAACACCACCATCATCATCACGATAAAAACAAGCTGAAATCGCCCGAAATTAAGAAAGAATTCGATTTATCATCCGAAAGTATCGCAATTGAAGAAAAACCGACACTACCAAACCCAAGTTTGCCAAATATTTTAGAATTGCCGAGCACTCCGTTAAATAAGCCAAACTCGCCACCGAGCGCTGAATTTTCGCCACCACCTTTGGTTAACTGTATTCCTAAGACACCGACCAAAGATAAGAAGCGCGATAAACTAATTCCTGGCTTTGGTTCAGAAATTGATGAGAAAGCACACGAAACTGCGATAAAATCAATTTCTGAATTTAAATCCCCCAAATTGGAGAACAGTTCCGAAATTACCGAAGAACCAATTAAAATTGAGAAAGTTGAACCTGCCGAGGAGAAACCACGCGTGGTCATATCGCAAGAGGAGACTGAGGACGCTGTAGCTGCACTTCTAGGTGAAAGTTTTGGTGGAAATGAATATTCGAGTTGTTATTCGGATGATCAACAAAATTTGGATAGTAGCGAACAAGATACTAACGTTCCCGAAGATAACATCGCCGAAGATTTAGAAGAAATGCGTAAAGCTGTTCAAAGTCTTAATTCAACTGATCTAGAGATTAAGCCCGATACTCCTCAAAGCGAGAACGATCTTCAAATAGATACAGATACCGAAGAACAGGAAGAAACCGCAATCCGTTATGATCCACCGCCTAAAACACCAGATTTAATTGTCGACCAACCACCAAAAAATGCAGAATTACCAAGCACCTACTTTCGGCCGGATGATCAAAAACCTCCCACTCTTGTTATAAAAGCTACAAGTTTAAGTAGCCCACCATCTCTGACACCGATTAAGCCGATGGCCTTGCCTCATTTAAAAGGTGATAGTAAAGGCGTTTTGGAAAATGTTACTGTACCACCCCCTAAACCTGTGGCACAGATTCAAACTGTGAAACCGGAGGAACCCAAAATTGTTCATCCACAGAGCGTCAATACCGAACGAAAGCCAGTTGAAGTTAAGAAGCCCGAAGTTGAATGTCAACAGGTTCCTTCTCTCAACACTATTAAACCGGTACCATTTACTACACCATTAACGCGCTCTTTTTCGCAACCGGTATTGACTGTTTCTGAGAAGCCAAATATACCGCCTCCAATTACAGTTCAGTCAAAACAAGAACCGTTACAAAATTTTACGGATACGAAAGTGTTCCCTCCAACCGCTCCCAATGTGAAACCATCACCTGTTCCGGTTCCCTACAGTACAATTCATGTGCAATATAATGCCGCACACCAAAAGCAACCGGTAACAACTACAGCACACACGCCACCAAATCCAACAACTACAATCTCGTTTAATCGTTTACCAATTACACCAGTGATGATGGCGAAGTCGTTTCAACAAACTGTGTCACTACCACAGCCAATTTCGGCAAAATCTGAATTCCTGGGAAGTTCGGTTGATCAACATAAAGCAATTCATCAACCGCCTCAGTCACCATCTCCGTACATTTTAAATTCACAATCACGAATGCTTTTACAAGGTATTCCAAGAGCACTTCCTCCTCATACCGCTTCGAAACCTATACCGTCTGTAACGTACACTCCTTACTCAAACACCACATCATTCACACCGGTTGTGCCCAAAGAACCGGTGGCGGATAACTCTAAAAACTTACCAGAACTGCCCAGATTGGTACCATCATCTTATCCGTCGTCGTTCACGGTTTCACCTCATGTTACGTCAACAACTTTAATAAGTCAAGCTTCTCCGCAGATTACTCCTAAACCAATTGGTATTAAACCGATCATCCCTATTATACAGGAGACACCTGGGTTAGTTAGTCTTTCGTCGTCTTACAATCCACCACAACCTGCCAGTAAAACCGTAAATGTGACTCAACCACAACCTGTCAGTAAAATTGTGACTCAACCACAACCTGTTAGTAAAATTGTGACTCAACCACAACCTGTTAGTAAAATTGTGACTCAACCACAACCTGTTAGTAAAATTGTGACTCAACCACAACCCAGTAGTAAAATAGTAACCGCTTCTCAACCACAACCCGTTAGTAAAACTGTGACCATTTCTCAACCCGCCATTAAAACTGTAACCGTTTTCCAACCACAATCGGTGCCTCTTGAAGAAGTAAAGATGAAAAAAGAAACATTTATTGAGAAAGAAAAAGTGGAACCGGTTCCAGTTAAAGTTGATGTACCGGAACCTTCTCCGGTAAAAGAAGAATTACAAGAGAAGCTTCCGGTGGTTGAAAAACAAGAGGTCCCCGAAACAAAAGTTAGTGTGGAACCTGCTATACCGGAAGACAAAAACGAGATCAAATTGGAAGAAAAAGTGGAGATTCTTGAACCGGAAAACAAGGTAAACAAAGTTGATTTGGAACCTTTGTCTGTGATTAAAAAGATCGAGAGGTTTGATGATGATAAGGGAGAAACGGAGAGTGTCGAGTCGGATGTCAGTAAAGAACGAAATGATCTTGTTAGTAAAGATGACGGTTTAGACTCCAAAGAAGATAGTGACTACTGGTCCGCAAAGGAAGTGAACATTGATTCCGTAATTCAAAAAGTGGAAGCTCTGTGTTCGGCAGATGAATTGTCGGATCGCAGTAGTGAAATTAGTAAAGATGATTGGTTTGAACATGATATAAAAACATCCGAGGAGGCTAAAATAGATATAATACCCGAAGTTCCGCAGAATATCAAAGTGGATAATTCAACTTGTGACGATTTAAAAATGGGAGATTCCGAAGTGACCGAAGAGGAGGAACAATCCGAGGGGAAGGATCTTCCAATTCGTGGTGGTCGAAGAGGTGGAAGAGCTCGTGGGCGTAAAACTAGAGGGGTTGATCGTGGTGGTGTTCAAACTCGACGAGCCAAAGTGATAAAAGAGGAAGTTTTACCCACCAATCCTACCTCAATTGTTGTTTCAAAAAGGGGAGGACGTGGTGGACGATGTAAGAACGAAAGGAAGACTTTAAAATGCGAATTGGAAAATTCGGATGTTTATGAATTTCGTGATGATACAGACGAGAATAAGGATCGTCCCAGATTAATTTTAACCATAAAATCTCCTGTTACTCCAATTTCAAATAGTGGTGGTGTTACGCAAACTGCTGTTGTGAAGGAAGTCGTTGCCAAAGAAAGTGTGTCGCCTAAACCGGTGGTGGAAGGTAAGGAAGATTTTGTTTCGCCAACGAACACACGTAAGTCCAGACGTCTGCAAGAGCGAGATGTATCTAGAAATACAGTCGATGATACAATAGAAGACGTCATACGAAACACCATTGTTACAACTAGATCTGCAGCTCCAATCACAACGCCATTACAAATGAGAAGGTCCGCAAGACAAACTGCCAGTAAAGTAATTCAAGAGACTCCGAGAAAATCACCGAGGAGCGGAGTGCGTAGAAAAGATCGCCAGGGATCAGAAAATACTGATGATTCCTGTGAAGAAAAATCTGTTAAACTTGATGCTTTACCATCTGATCTGGAAACGACAAAACTATCTCCATCCGTACCAGTTAAAGAGCCAGCGAAAGAATTTGAGGAAGAAAAGGCGGAGTTTGCAAAAGAGAAACCACACGAAGGATTAAAAGCGGCAATGTTACGAAGAGTAAAGGGTGAAATGAATCAACAAGAACCGATGACCCTAATAGATCCGGTTACTGGTCTTTTAACACCTATGAGGGAATGTGAGGAAGGTAGATATATACCTATTTCAGGCACAGTTAACCAACTGCAAGCAAATGCCTTAAAATTACCTAAAATTCCAGTAACACAAGCATCTGTGGTACAACCACCACTCAGTAAACCAAGTGAGTCTGTGGCACAATCGGTTATTACTACATCTCCGGTCATTCCACAACAAAAACCACAGTCTCTAAAGGCTCACGTGCTTCAGTCCCAAGTTGCTAGAGTCGTAGTCTCTCAACCACAACCACAGAAGCTTATAAGTTCCACTCCGATAGTAAGTCAACCAAATTTCATCGCGAAACAAAATGTTCCTATTAGTCAGCATCTGAATATTAGTGTCTCATCTCCCAGCTTGTCGCCGGCACATATTTCGCCAAGACCAAGCGCCCAGCCGAATATTGCCAAATCGATTCACTCGTTACCGCCCGGTTTAAAAGCGGTACAACAACAAGCACCACCTTCGCCAAATCAATCTGCTCCACATCAACCAAAACAACAACATATTCTACAGCCGGTTAACAAACAACCCCAAGTTACAATATCGAAAGGCCACCATGTGCCGGTTGCACTTTCGAACACAATTCAACAACAAATTGTCACACACAACTGGCACATATGAAACAAATAGTCGGAAAGGTCCAGTTTATTAAACATGCAACGGTTTACACAACCCACCAACCTCAAATACTAACTGGTGCAGTGGCTAGTCCGCCTTTGAACAAACTCATCACGCTAATCCACAGCAGATACCTGGTGCAAATACCGGACGACTAATTCAAGGTTCGGCATCAGTACCAAAACGCTAGTGCCAAAGGAAGCATGGAACCTCCTAAGGTGGAAGTCTCCATGGGAGGTTTGTGTTATGGTTCCTCATCCTTCTTCGTCACCTTCAAAGGACAGCAGAGGCACGTTTTAACAAACCGGCATGCCGATTACAGCATTGAAGCAAGTCTGGTAAGTACCTGAATCTATTTTTAGTTTATCTTTTCTATCCTACTTGTTATTATTATTTCTTCGTTCGTTCAACATTATATTATTACCTACTAACTATCTCTTGTTACTAACAAGCAGCACGGGGAGAGGAATGTTTATAATCGCAGCCGGAGTCCACCACCGGCTCATCAAAATTCACCATCACCGCAGGTGATTCCTTACTTTCTCTTTTTTCTTCCGTCCAGTAACTCGATATAATATTTAAACCGCATTTTTAATAACGCTTTTTTTCTTTTCTTTTCGAATCTAGGGTGAAGCGATGACACATTTTCCACCGGGTTCCGTGAAGTTAAGAGCACCTCACGATTTACTTCCCGCACATTACATGCATCCACAGCACGTCATGTATCAACAGTATCTGCGTCAGTCTTATCACATGCCAAGGTGAGTACCACCAACATTCTTTTTTGAAAAGGCGGTCAAACCGATTATTGTAGCAGGTCACCGTTGGTTTCTGGCAACATCGAAAAAGCTGGCGATGGTCAAGAGGGTGAGGAAGCACCTGTGGAATTGAGACGACCAGGTTCGGTCGGTTTGGCTTTGACCGGTCGATCACCAGCAGTTCCATTAAGTTTACAATCGCCTCATGATCGAACTACAGGTAAACCGAATTAAACCTTTTTGTGTTGTAACATTTTAATTTACAGATTCTCCACAACTCGGTCAAGTATACAATATGCATAACTCTCGGTTGCACTACCATCCTGGTCGTTACTATGAACAAGCCACTGAACCGCCACCCGCTCATCGACCTTTAACTAGTCACAGCTCTCTAGCGGCATTAGGAAACGATCGTCCTTTAAGTCACATAGGTCCAATAAATACACCTCCAGAAAGGCCACTCGGTAGCCATCTCCCACCGGAAAGACCGTTAAGCAGCATCTTCCCAAGAAAGATCTCTTGGCACTCATTCAACTTTACCCACTAGTCATATTACTAATTTAGGAGTACCCGACAGACCTATCTCTACACATATTCCACCCGATAGACCGTTAACGTCGAATCACGGTTTTCCATTGGGTACAGGATTAGGAGCTGCCGGTAATTTAATGGGAGCAGTCGCACGACATGTCGGCGCCGAAGCTCCCGCTAGTCAAAGAGGACTTCAAGCTGCTACACCACCACATGCTAGTCAAGTACCGCCACAAGCCGAAAGTCTTCTAATGCTTCTAAAAGTAATTTCCTCAACGCTTTTTCTTTTCGAAGTATTAACTCATGTTAATTTTATAGCAATATCCGTGTATGTGGCAGGGACTTTTGGCTCTTAAGAACGACCAAGCTGCAGTACAAATGTATTTCGTTTCCGGTAACGATCAAGTTGCCAAATGCAGTTTACCTAAAAATACAGACGGTTCTACACCACCGTTACGGATTTTTCAAAGAATGAGATTGGAGCCGCCACAAGTGGAAGGTGTCGCTAGAAAAATGCAGGTGTGTAATTTACAATGTTTTTTCTTTCTTATTTTGGAAAAACAAAAACATTTCGAGATTCAAACCGGAATATTTTACTGCTCTTCTTCTCTGATCCACCTTAAACGCTCCTCACTGCCCCCCCCCCCCCCC